>NW_020870851.1:122960-152960 GCF_003789085.1 Penaeus vannamei
TTTTACTTGAAATATTCTCTATTTCATAGCATAGTAGATATATTCTCGATTTAGAGAGACGAGGAGTTTAAAAGATAATCTTGTAATGATTTATGATACGTAAGCAAAAAACTTTTCATTATCATAATCTCCATTATCTCCTTTCGTTTTCAGTTAATTTCAATTTCTCTGAATATGATTTTATGGAAATTACAGAATCAGATACCATAAAAAAAATATGCCTATATGCCTAAAAATATCAATTCTTGGCCAACGCTCGCATTCGAAAAATTGTTGCCAGTTAGCAGGAAAAAGTCTTGAGATTTTAAGCAAGAACTTTCCCTGCTTAAAACGCCTTTATTTATTTTATTTATTTATTTTTATTATTATTATTATTTTTTTTTACACCGCCAGGCTGGTCGCATCGTTGGCTTTGCTGGTCATCGCTGGAACGAGCCACAGCTACCCAACGGCTCCTCCCGAGGTGACCGCGAAGTGTCCCTTCATTCCGGCGCGGTATCCTCTGCTGCTGCCTAACCCCTTCGACTGCGGCTCCTACTTCTGCAGATGGGAGAGTGAGGCCTCCTTGCAATACTGTCCTGAAGATCTGCACTTCAACGCCGTGTTGCAGGCGTGTGACTATCCTGCTGACGCCGACTGTGCCGAGAGAACCACGGCTGCTTCTGCCTCCAAGTAAATACAGCTTCCCGAGTCTCCAGTTCGACTAATGAGATCACAGATGTCTCGTCTCCAGTGTAACCACAGCTGTTTCAAGCGATGATACACGATTTGAATAAATGTTCTAATCGCTGATTTAGATAAATATTTTGCACCGAGAAAGTTCCTTTTATTGAATAGTTTAACCTATTATGGTATATATAAGAGTACAGATTACAGAACTTCAAGACCGCTGGGAAATATTTATATTATGTGCAAAAGTTACGAAAAAATAAAATGCTCCAGAGAACAAGTGAAAACAAGTGCAAGATTTTATCACACAGAATTGGGTAATGAATGCAGTCAGATTAGGCTGAAGTCATTTGATGTGATACGGTAATGATAACCTCTATCCATATATTTCAACAAAAACATGTCGATAAAACAAGTCAGTAAAAGAAGTGTCAATACAATAAATCTAAGAAACCAAAGAGATATCTTCACATTCTGGAATTAACCGATTCTATTTCCTGAATGGCGAGGATCTTAAAAACCGACTTGAAATCCCATACATAGTTTAATCTCAATTTGCTTCATAGTCTCTGCGCAACAATATCTTCAGAGGCAGGTGAGTATGAACGGAAATAATTTCTTAGTTCTAAATAAGATGTTTATTTTTAATCGGCCGATCATTGTCTTTTTCTTTTCTTTTTTTTGTTTCGTCCTTCAATTACTGGCTTTCTTTCTCCGACATACGCTTCTAGCCATCTATCCCTCTCTCTCTCTATCTTTGTCTGTCTGTCCATCCGACAACCTTGTTTTTATTTGGTCTTCTGTTGTTAGTTTGTTTGCAGTTTTTTGAACGTGAGTCCTTCTAAATGAGCTGCTTTCCTGGGAAAACTTCGGCATATTTCGAAAACTATCATTTTCTCTATTTCCTCTGACGGCGATACAAGATTAGAGAATGGATTTGGGGGACTATTCTGCGTTCCTTTGGTGTCTGTGTCCTGACGTCATTCTTCGAACTTATAAGACGAAACCCCGTACAAGTTTCACAGGTATGCGACTGGTTTTGTTGCGCTACAGAGTTTATCCTAGAAAGAAATCTGCAGGATATAATATAGCATAAATGCAAAATGACGCATAAAGAACACTGTACAGTTAAATGTTCAGACGGGCAAATCAACCAATTCTTATCTCTGTTAGCCTGGTCGCGTCTCTGTCGCTGCTGGTCGTCGCAGGAGTGAGTCACGGCCTCCCAGCCGTCGTCACGGCCCCTCCTCAAGTGGCCGCCCAGTGCCCCTACACGCCGGGGCCGATCCCTCTGCTGCTGCCCAACCCCGTCGACTGCGGCTCCTTCTACATGTGCAGCTGGTACGGGACGGCCCTGTTGCAGCACTGTCCTCCTGTGCTGCACTTCAACGCCAAACTGCAGGTGTGTGACTCTCCTGAACACGCCAACTGTGTCCAGAGAACCACAGCTGCCCATCTCCAGCACCACTACTTCTGCCCCAGTCTCCAATGCGACCACAGCTATTCCTGTGTCTAATATAACTACAGTTGTTCCAGTCAGCAATGTAACCACAGCTGTTCCTATCTTCAACGGAACCACAGCTGTTCCTTCTCCACTGTGACCGCAGCAGTTCCAAACTCCAGTGTAATTGTAGCTGCTTCCAGATTTCTAGTCTCTTGTATCTCCAGTTGCTCCAGTATCCAGAGTAACTCAGACGAACGCCAACAATATTGCTGTCAAGATGTTTCTTAATATGCCATACATTTATTTCGGAATAAACTGCTTAAATACTTTATGTTTTGGACGCATATTTTTCCTGATATTAGTTCTGCTTGGTTAAGAACATTTCAGATAAAAGGAAATGAAGAGGAAATAATAGGACACATAACTAACGCTTAAGAAAAATCAAGTTAAAGTAAAACTAATCTTTCACAAGATACATGAACACATAACAAAATCAAATAATATAGAAGCTATTGAATGATAAATTGCGCAACGTAATAAAAACAGTTAAATAGATCATTACAAATTAATAAATGGCCCCACTGCAAAAAACAATTGGTCTAGAATTTAATGGCGATAAGAAATCTTAAGCTGATGAATCTGAAGGCGAATGCAACATAACACTCAGCAGTAATAAAACGCTGCTCTTCACTTTCTGGAAAAATGGTTGTGTCATGTGAAAAAAAAAAAAAATAAAAAAAAAAATATATATATATATATATATATATATATATATATATATATATATATATATATATATATATACATACATAATTGTTGTAGTGTAGGATGAGGCTTGTCAAGGATCAGAATATATGTGAAGTGATTACGGACTTCATTTCACAACCATTACTTGTAAAACAAGTGTTGGGTTAATGGGTGATGTATGTTCACTGTAATTTTGGAATATAAAAATTGTGTCGGAAGGTGTGAAAAATAAGTCTTAAATGTCTTTCCTTTATAGAACTAGCACTTATAACCCCACGGATTGTGAATCACAACAAGCAATATTCTTAATGTTACAGCTGATTATTCCATCTCAATTGAGGGTGCTATGCATCGTGCCCAGCCAGCTAGTCACACGCGCGTCTATCAAAGGGACTCATAAAACATAGTCTACATTCCATAGTCCTACATGACAAGCAAATAGTCATAGGGCTCCTTCCACATGTTCATGGCATTACGTGATTAGGTTAATCTTTTCATAATATTGGGGTATATATTTCTTATGATTGTCACCTTAGTTCGAGGTAATGCAAGTACTTTTAAGGTAACGTTTAAGGTAATGCAATTATTAAGGTAATTTTAACGCAATTCTTTTTTCTTTGTATTTTGTAAAGATAAGTATTATTGATGATCTAGTGTGATAACACTTTGGACATTCGTACTGTGAGTTAGTATTTGAAAATGTGTTATTTCTTTGTATCTTGTAATGATAACTATTATTGATGATCTAGTATGATAACACTTTCGACAGTCTTACTGTCAGTAGTAATTGAAAATGTCTTTTTATTTATATTTTGTAAAGATAAGTGTTATTTGTGTTGAAGAAGGAAAGGGCATTATTTTTTTAATGATTCAGCAATGCTAAAGTTGTGATGTAGCCTATCAGGTCTATTGAAGAATTCTTATATGCCTATTATGATTGATTGCTACCTAAAACTAGACATGTTCAATTGTTCAATCGTCATTAAAAGTGTCAAGAACAAAGAAAGTTAAGATGAATTCATATTTTCAAAAAAAAAAAAAAAAAAAAAAAAAACTAAGGTAATTGTCAGGGATATGCTCCAACAGTTCTAAAGTAATTCGCTGAAATCTAAGGTAAAAACGACATCTAAGGTAATGTTCATTTCTGCTTGTGAGAGCCTATTACTAATATATATATTGTTATTGACATATATAGATATTATGTTCATAATAAGACCTGAACAAGCATGAAATATAAGGGACTGTGAGAGGCTAGTAAAACTACCCTATTCAACATATAACACGCATATAAGGCCAAACGAGAAGCCAGTCGCTCTCGCTCAATACATCGTTATCCATTCCACCGCCTGGATCTAGTCCAAGTGATTTTGATGTTTTCTTTAACATAAGTTAAGTGTAAAGAATAAACTGTAAAGAATTATCATCAGATTATCGTGATCAAAGTATTGTCAAGTAAAAAAAAAAAAAAAAAAAAAAAAAAAAAAAAAAAAAAAAATCCAAATTAATTGACTAATTACAATCTTTACAAGGAAATAGTGCAGATGTTTTTATTCTATTATTAATTTTTTCCTCTGGTTCTTTCGTCGTTTGACATTCACGGTCAGTTTTCTAAGGTGATACTAGATAAATCTCTAATAATACACGCACATGCATCTGAATGTGTATATATGTGTGTGTGTGTAAATAGACACATTTCTTAATATATCTGTATATACATTCATAACTAGATCTATCTATATCTGTATCTCTCTCTCTCTCTCTCTCTCTCTCTTCAATATATATATATATATATATATATATATATATATATATATATATATATATATATATATATGTATGTATGTATGTATGTATGTATACAAGTATACCGCGTTATTTCATTTCTATCTATACATCTTTCTGTCTCTATCGATCGAACTGTCTAGTTTCGATGTCTATATGCAACATACGCAGTTATTTGCCCTGCTCTTCCCTTATTTGTTCTGTTTACAATCTGCTCAGCATGAATCCTCCTTATCTCCTCCTTATCTTCGGGGAGAACCTGCTTCGGAGGAGGAATACCTTAGCCTTTTCCATTTCCTTTGGCGGAGATAAAGATTAGAAACTGGATTAAAGGGATTATTCTGAATCTTTGGAAGTCAATTCTGACGTCATTCTTCCACCTTATAAGGCGAAACCCTCGTACACACAAATCACTCGAAAAGAGAACCTCACAGCACACCAAACGACTCAATCATCTGTCTACATTTGTAGCTTTAAAAATGAAGTTTCGCAGGTGTGTAGATGCCTTAGCTGTGTCACAGTTGATTTCAGAGACATAGATATACAGGATGCACTACGAACGCAAATACACATTGAGTCATTAAGACCAAAAATGTATAGTTAAATATGTTCCGTCAGGCATATCAACCAATTCTTATTTCCGTCAGTTTGGTCGCGTGTCTGTCGCTGCTGGTCGTCGCAGGAGTGAGTCACGGCCTCCCAGCCGTCGTCACGGCCCCTCCTCAAGTGGCCGCCAGTGCCCCTACACGCCGCGGGCCGATCCCTCTGCTGCTGCCCAACCCCGTCGACTGCGGCTCCTTCTACATGTGCAGCTGGTACGGGACGGCCCTGTTGCAGCACTGTCCTGCTGTGCTGCACTTCAACGCCAAACTGCAGGTGTGTGACTCTCCTGAACATGCCAACTGTGTACAGAGAACACAGCTGCCCTGTTTCCAGCATCACTACTGCTGCCCAGGCTCTAATATAACCACAGCTGTTCCGTCTCCAATGTGACCACAGCTGTTCCCGTCTCCAATGTGACCACAGCTGTTCCCGTTTCCAATGTGACCACAGCTGTTCCCGTCTCCAATGTGACCACAGCTGTTCCTCTCCAATGTGACCACAGCTGTTCCCGTTTCCAATGTGACCACAGCTGTTCCCGTCTCCAATGTGACCACAGCTGTTCCTGTCGCCAACGTTACAACAACTGCCCCACTCTCCAATATAACTTCAGCTGTCCCAGTCAACAGAGCAGCCACAGCAGGAGTGAGTCACGGCCTCCCAGCCGTCGTCACGGCCCCTCCTCAAGTGGCCGCCCAGTGCCCCTACACGCCGGGGCCGATCCCTCTGCTGCTGCCCAACCCCGTCGACTGCGGCTCCTTCTACATGTGCAGCTGGTACGGGACGGCCCTGTTGCAGCACTGTCCTCCCGTGCTGCATTTCAACGCCAAATTGCAAGTGTGTGACTCTCCTGAACACGCCAACTGTGTCCAGAGAACCACAGCTGCCCCTTTCTACAGCACCTCAACTGCTGTCCCAGCCTTCAATGTGACCACAACTGTTCCTATCTCCAACGTAACTACAGCTGTCCCAGTCTCAAATATAACTACAGCTGTTCCAATCAACAATGCGACCACAACTGTTACTTCGTCAGCGTGACCACACCTTTTCCAAACTCCACTGTAACCGCAGCTGTACCCAGCTGGTCTATGTCTCAATGCATCCAGTGTCCAGGGTGACCACGCCTGGACCAGACCAGAGTGCGAATCACAAGCACAATCAAAATGCCTCCCAATGTATCCTGCATTTACTTTGCAATAAACTTTTTGAAATCGAACATTATATTTTGCACGCATTTCTTTCATGATGGTTATTCTGGTTAGCTTACATAACTGCAGAAAATTAATGATGTGAAGAGAATAACATTAATTTCACAAGAAGATAAAACAAACAACGAATATTAAGATTATAATAGACCTTTCTTGAGGTAGACACCAATGGCAACAATAATTATTTTGACGGACAATTAATGTAATTATTGAACTTAAAGTTCATTCAATTTACAAAAGGTGATGGAAAATAACGAAGGACTTGGCGATTGCTTATATTTCAGAACAGATTGTCTGGGATGCACTCGCAAGAAGAAATGTAAAAGTAACCAAAGCCTAAAAGGTCTTCTGAAGAGTTCTATTTCGATGAACCTGGAAAGAGAATATAGTTATAAGCACAGAATTTGGAAACAAGGCTAAACAAATCGTGATATTATGAGAATGATAATAATAATAATAATATAAGGAAATGGAAATGGATCTATCCACTTCGTTTTTGCGTCGTCTGATTAAACCAGTTTGGATTCAAAACGCGATTTTTCCCTACAGTGGCCGTTTTATCTTATTGGGATATTAAAGTATGGTGATGCGTTGCATATTGTAGGATAAAGTAAACAGCATGGCAAGAAAAAAGAAAATCACAAAAAGCCTGACCAGATTTTGCGACGCCTGATCATGATATATGAAAGGAAAAACAAAACAATTAAGGAATGAGATGAGAAGAATTATCATATAGTTCTGAATATTTGTTCATGTTTTAACAGTCGGTGTTTCATCCCTCGGGAATTTGTTATCTACAAAGCAACTCCATAGATTGAGTTATGAGTTGTAAGGGACTGTCTATTAATATCTATAATGTTATAACTGTCCAATGCTCCCTTGTGGACGCTGAGCTTTGCTTGAAATTATTTGTCTGGATAATACAAACAAGTAACGGTCTATCTGTCCACACCTTGTCACCATCTATCTACTAGCGCAGATATGTTTATGTTTTTTGTCTATATCTTTAGGCAAAATGTATGCACATACATACGTATACATATAGACATATAAAAATGTGTGTGTGTGTGTATGTACGTAAACATATATATGCGTGCATGTATATATATATATATATATATATATATATATATATATATATATATAATGTATGAATGTATATATAATCTCGTTGATTTATTAGATTTATCGGTTATTCGTGTTATGGTTATTTATTTTCAAGCTTATAACTTGTACTACACAAGCAATTGATTTTTGTTGCACTGAACAAACATCTGCCTAACAAATGCGGTTTATCCCAAACATTTCCTCGGAATGTGAGAGGCAAATCAACCCCAAAGTCCCTCCTTATCTTCCCATCGGCGTTTATCATCTATTTCCGGAGAGAGATCCGACCAAGAGGATTAAGGAACCTTATCTCGTCTTTCCGTCGCCACTGAGACGTCATCGAAACGTATGCTGGGGATTTAATCCGAGTCCTCGACGTCTGCTCTTTGACGTCACTCCTCGTTCTTATAAGCAAGACGCTCGTCCGACCAACGCATTCGAGAGGATCGTTCTTAACACGAGAAGCTCCTTCAACGCGCAGGCACCTCAGCGTCTACCTGCATTTGGGCAATCAGTGAAAACATCTAAAACATGATGTTTAAAAGGTGTGTAGGTGATTTCCATCAATCGCTTCGTCTTACTGGAAAGTAAAAAAGGAGTGGTAATAAAAACTGAAAAATAAACGTTGTGAAATGTATTTTTGCTTGATTTTGTTGGTTTCAATACGAAGCACACCACCTCCCATACACATGTTCGCATGTGTATGACAGAGGGGCGCTAGGAATCCAACTGTAAGCCAAGGGGGCGCCAGCCTGGAACCACTGGTTGAGATGCCAACATCATCTTTCTATGCCATATGGGTCACAAACATTAATCTTTAGTATCGTATTCTGTAAGGAAGAATAACAAAACTTTACTTCATCTCCGTCAGTTTGGTCGCGTCTCTGTCGCTGCTGGTCGTCGCAGGAGTGAGTCACGGCCTCCCAGCCGTCGTCACGGCCCCTCCTCAAGTGGCCGCCCAGTGCCCCTACACGCCGGGGCCGATCCCTCTGCTGCTGCCCAACCCCGTCGACTGCGGCTCCTTCTACATGTGCAGCTGGTACGGGACGGCCCTGTTGCAGCACTGTCCTCCTGTGCTGCACTTCAACGCCAAGCTGCAGGTGTGTGACTCTCCTGAACATGCCAACTGTGTACAGAGAACCACAGCTGCCCCTGTTTCCAGCATCACTACTGCTGCCCCAGGCTCTAATATAACCACAGCTGTTCCCGTCTCCAATGTGACCACAGCTGTTCCGTCTCCAATGTGACCACAGCTGTTCCCGTCTCCAATGTGACCACAGCTGTTCCCGTCTCCAATGTGACCACAGCTGTTCCCGTCTCCAATGTGACCACACTTCCTCCTGTCGCCAACGTTACTACAGCTGCCCCAGTCTCCAATATAACTTCAGTTGTCCCAGTCAACAGAGCAGCCACAGCAGGAGTGAGTCACGGCCTCCCAGCCGTCGTCACGGCCCCTCCTCAAGTGGCCGCCCAGTGCCCCTACCCGGGGCCGATCCCTCTACTGCTGCCCAACCCCGTCGACTGCGGCTCCTTCTACATGTGCAGCTGGTACGGGACGGCCCTGTTGCAGCACTGTCCTCCTGTGCTGCACTTCAACGCCAAACTGCAGGTGTGTGACTCTCCTGAACATGCCAACTGTATCGAGAGAACTACAGCTGCCCCTGTCTCTAGCACCTCAACTGCTGGCCCAGACTTCAATGTGACCACAATTGTTTCCTATTTCCAACGTAACTACAGCTGTCCAGTCTCAAATATAACTACAGCTGTTCCAATCAACAATGCGACCATAACTGTTACTTCGTCAACGTGACCACACCTTTTCCAAACTCCACTGTAACCGCAGCTGTACCCAGCTGGTCTATGCCTCTATGCATCCAGTGTCCAGGGTGACCACGCCTGGACCAGACTTCAGAGTGCGAATCACAAGCAAAATCAAAATGCTTCCAATGTATCCTGCATTGATCGCAATAAACATTTCGAATACATGCTTTATCTTTTTTTACATATTCATGTCCTCATCTTTACTCTGCTTAGCTTACATAACTGAAAAATTAATGATGTGAAGAGAATAAAATACTCTAATTTCAAAAGAATATAAAACTTAAACAGAACGAATATTAAGATTACAATAGACCTTTCATGAGATAGACAAAAGCCAATAGCAACGATAGTTATTTTGACAGATAAGGAATGTAATTATTGAATGGAAAGTTCATTCACCATAGAAAAGGTGATGGAAAATAGTGAAGGAATTGATGATTGCTTATATTTCAGAACAAATTGTCTAGAATGCACTCGCAAGAAGAAACGTGAAAATAACCAAAGCCTAAAAGGTCTTCTGAAGAGTTCTATTTCGATGAACCTGGAAATGAGAATATAGTTATAAGCACAGAATTTGGAAACAAAGGTTAAAAAATCGTGATTTTATGAAAATAATAATAGTAATAATAATGATAATGAAATGGAAATGGATCTATCCACTTCGTTTTTGCGTCGTCTGATGTAACCAGTTTGGATTCAAAACGTGATTTTTCCCTACAGTGGCCGTTTTATCTTATTGGGATATTAGAGTATAGTGATGCGTTGCATAAAGTAGGATAAAGTAAGCAGCAAGGCGATAAAAAAAAGAAAATTACAAAAAAGACTGACCAGAATTCGCGACGCCTGATCATGATATATATGGAACAGGAAAAACAAAACAATTGTTAAGGAATGAGGAGATGAGAAGAATTATCATATAGTCCTGAATATTTGTTCATGTTTTAACAGTCGGTTTTTCATCCCTCGGGAATTAGTTATCTACTTAAACAACTCCATAGATCGAGTTATTTGTAATGGACTGTCTATTAATATCTCTAAGCCGTAGTGACTGCCCAGTGCTCCCTTGTGGACGCTGAGCTTTGCTTGAAATTATTTGTCTGGATAATGCATACATGTAACGGTCTATCTGTCCACACCAGTTCGCCATCTATCTACAAGCACAGATGTGTTAATGTTTTTTGTCTATATTTCAAGCAAAATGTATGCACATACATACGTATACATATTGACATAAAAATGTGTGCGTGTGTGTGTATGTACGTATACATATAATATGCGTGCATGTATATATTATATATATACATTATGTATGAATGTATATATAATCTTTGATTTATTAGATTTATCGGTTATTTCGTGTTTGGTTATTTATTTTCAAGGTTATTACTTGTACTACACAAGCAATCCATTTGTGTTGCACTGAACAAACATCTGCCTAACAAATGCGGTTATCCCAAACATTTCCTCGAATGTGAGAGGCAAATCAACCCCAAAAAACCCTCCCTTATCTTCCCATCGGCGCTTATCAGTTATTTCCGGAGAGAGATCCGACCAAGAGGATTAAGGAACCTTATCTCGTCTTTCCGTCGCCACTGAGACGTCATCGAAACGTATGCTGGGGATTTAATCCGATGTCCTCGACGTCTGCTCTTTGACGTCACTCCTCGTTCTTATAAGCAAGACGCTCGTCCGACCAACGCATTCGAGAGGATCGTTCTTAACACGAGAAGCTCCTTCACCGCCAGGCACCTCAGCGTCTACCTGCATTTGGACAATCAGTGAAAACATCTAAAAACATGATGTTTAAAAGGTGTGTAGGTGATTTCCATCAATCGCTTCGTCTTAATGGAAAGTAAAATAGGAGTGGTAGTAAAAACTGATAAATTAATAAGTTGTCAAATGTATTTTTGCTTGATTTTGTTGGTTTCAATACGAAGCACACCACCTCCCATACATATGTTCGCATGTGTATGACAGAGGGGCGCTAAGAATCCAACTGTAAGATAAGGGGGCGCCAGCCTGGAACCACTGGTTTAGATGCTAACATCATCTTTCTGTCCATATGGGTCACAAACATTAATTTTTAGTATCGTATTCTGTAAAGAAGAATAAAAAAAAACAACTTTACTTCATCTCCGTCAGCTTGGTCGCGTCTCTGTCGCTGCTGGCCGTCACAGGAGTGAGTCACGGCCTCCCAGCCGTCGTCACGGCCCCTCCTCAAGTGGCCGCCCAGTGCCCCTACACCCCCGGGGCCGATCCCTCTGCTGCTGCCCAACCCCGTCGACTGCGGCTCCTTCTACATGTGCAAGCTGGTACGGGACGGCCCTGTTGCAGCACTGTCCTCCTGTGCTGCACTTCAACGCCAAACTGCAGGTTGTGTGACTCTCCTGAACACGCCAATTGTGTCCAGAGAACCACAGCTGCCCCTGTCTCCAGCACCCCTACTGTTGTGCCAGTCTCCAATGTGACCACAGCTGTTCCCGTATCCAATGTGACCACAGCTGTTCCCGTCTCCAATGTGCCCACAGCTGTTCCCGCCTCCAATGTGACCACAGCTGTTCCCGTCTCCAATGTGACCACACAGCTGTTCCTGTCGCCAACGTTACTACAAGCTGCCCCACTCTCCAATATAACTTCAGCTGTCCCAGTCAACAGTGCATCCACAGCAGGAATGCGTCACGGCCTCCCAGCCGTCGTCACGGCCCCTCCTCAAGTGGCCGCCCAGTGCCCCTACACCCCGGGCCGATCCCTCTGCTGCTGCCCCAACCCCGTCGACTGCGGCTCCTTCTTACATGTGGCAGCTGGTACGGGACGGCCCTGTTGCAGCAATGTCCTCCTGTGCTGCACTTCAACGCTAAGCTGAGGTGTGTGACTCTCCTGAAACACGCAACTGTGTACAGAGAACCACAACTGCTCCTGTCTCCAGTACCACTACTGCTGTGCCAGCCTCCAATGTGACCACAGCTGTTCCTATTTCCAATGTGACCACAGCTGTTCCTGTCTCCAATGTGACCACAGCTGTTCCGTCTCCAATGTGACTACAGCTGTCCCTGTCGCCAACGTTACTACAGCTGCCCCACTCTCCAATATAACTTCAGCTGTCCCAGTCAACAGTGCATCCACAGCAGGAATGCGTCACGGGCCTCCCAGCCGTCGTCAACGGCCCCTCCTCAAGTGGCCGCCCAGTGCCCCTACACGCCGGGGCCGGATCCCTCTGCTGCTGCCCAACCCCGTCGACTGCGGCTCCTTCTACATGTGCAGCTGGTACGGGACGGCCCTGTTGCAGCACTGTCCTCCTGTGCTGCACTTTAACGCCAAAGCTGCAGGTGTGTGACTCTCACTAACGCCAACTGTATCGAGAGAACCACAGCTGCCCCTGTCTCCAGCACCTCAACTGCTGTCCCAGCCTTCAGTGTGACCACAACTGTCCCTGTCTCCAACGTAACTACAGCTGTCCAGTTCTCAAATATAACTACAGCTGTTCCAATCAACAATGCGACCATAACTGTTACTTCGTCAGCGTGACCACACCTTTTCCAAAACTCCACCGTAACCGCAGCTGTACCCAGCTGGTCTATGTCTCTATGCATCCAGTGTCCAGGGTGACCACGCCTGGACCAGACCAGAGTGCGAATCACAAGCACAGTCAAAATGCCTCCCAATGTATCCTGCATTTACTTTGCAATAAACTTTTTGAAATCGAACATTATATTTTGCACGCATTTTTCATGATGGTTATTCTGGTTAGCTTACATAACGCGGAAAATTAATGATGTGAAGAGAATAACATTAATTTCACAAGAATATAAAACAAAAACGAATATTAAGATTATAATAGACCTTTTCTTGAGGTAGACACCAATGGCAACAATAATTATTTTGACGGACAAAGAATGTAATTATTGAACTTAAAGTTCATTCAATTACAAAAGGTGATGGAAAATAACGAAGGACTTGGCGATTGCTTTATATTTCAGAACAGATTGTCTGGGATGCACTCGCAAGAAGAAATGTAAAAGTAACCAAAGCCTAAAAGGTCTTCTGAAGAGTTCTATTTCGATGAACCTGGAAATGAGAATATAGTTATAAGCACAGAATTTGGAAACAAAGGCTAGAAAATCGTGATTTTATGAGAACAATAAATAGTAATAATGATAATGAAATGGAATGGATCTGTCCACTTCGTTTTTGCGTCGTCTGATGAAACCAGTTTGGATTCAAAACGCGATTTTTCCCTACAGTGGCCGTTTATCTTATTGGGATATTAGAGTATGGTGATGCGTTGCATACAGTAGGATAAATAAACAGCAAGGCGATAAAAAAAAAAAATATTACAAAAAAGACTGACCAGAATTTGCGACGCCTGATCATCATATATGGAACAGGAGAAAACAAAACAATTATTAAGGAACAAGGAGATGAGAAGAAGTTATCATTTTTATATATAGTTCTGAATATTTGTTCATGTTTTAACAGTCTGTGTTTCATCCCTCGGGAATTAGTTATCTGCATAAGCAACTCCATAGATTGAGTTATAAGTTGTAATGGACTGTCTATTAATATCTCTAAATCGTAGTGACTGACCAGTGCTCCCTTGTGGACGCTGAGCTTTGCTTGGAATTATTTGTCTGGACAATGCATACATGTAACGGTCTGTCTGTCCAACACCTTGTCACCATCTATCTACTAGCACAGATATGTTTATGTTTTTGTCTATATCTCAGGCAAAATGTATGCACATACATACGTATACATATAGACATAAAAATGTGTGCGTGTGTGGTGTGTGTACGTATACATATATATGCGTGCACGCACACATTCACACATACACACACACACACACACACACACACACACACACACACACACACATATATTATATATACACATATACACTTAATGTATGAATGTGTATTTATAATCTCGTTGATTTATTAGATTTATCGGTTATTCGTGTTATGGTTATTTATTTTCAAGCTTATAACTTGTACTACAAAAGCAATCCATTTTTGTTGCACTGAACAAACATCTGCCAAACAAATGCGGTTTATCCCAAATATTTCCTCGGAATGTGAGAGGTAAATCGACCCAAAGTCCCTCCCTTATCTTCCCATCGGCGCTTATCAGCTATTTCCGGAGAGAGATCCGTCCAAGAGGATTAAGGAACCTTATCTCGTCTTTCCGTCGCCACTGAGACGTCATCGAAACGTATGTTGGGGATTTAATCCGAGGTCCTCGACGTCTGCTCTTTGACGTCACTCCTCGTTCTTATAAGCAAGACGCTCGTCCGACCAACGCATTCGAGAGGATCGTTCTTAACACGAGAAGCTCCCTCAGCGTCAGGCACCTCAGCGTCTACCTGCATTTGGGCAATTAGTGAAAACATCTAAAACATGATGTTTAAAAGGTGTGTAGGTGATTTCCATCAATCGCTTCGTCTTAATGGAAAGTAAAAAGGGAGTGGTAGTAAAAACTGATAAATAAACAAGTTGTGAATTGTATTTTTGCTTGATTTTGTTGGTTTCAATACGAAGCACACCACCTCCCATACACATGTTCGCATGTGTATGACAGAGGGGCGCTAGGAATCCAACTGTAAGCCAATGGGGCGCCAGCCTGCAACCACTGGTTGAGATGCTAACATCATCTTTCTATGCATATGGGTGACAAACATTTATTTTTAGTATCGTATTCTGTAAAGAAGAATAAAAAAAAAAAAAACTACTTCATCTCCGTCAGCTTGGTCGCGTCTCTGTCGCTGCTGGTCGTCGCAGGAGTGAGTCACGGCCTCCCAGCCGTCGTCACGGCCCCTCCTCAAGTGGCCGCGCCAGTGCCCCTACACGCCAGGGCCGATCCCTCTGCTGCTGCCCAACCCCGTCGACTGCGGCTCCTTCTACATGTGCAGCTGGTACGGGACGGCCCTGTTGCAGCACTGTCCTCCTGTGCTGCACTTCAACGCTAAGCTGCAGGTGTGTGACTCTCCTGAACACGCCAACTGTGTACAGAGGACCACAACTGCTCCTGTCTCCAGTACCGCTACTGCTGTGCCAGTCTCCAGTGTGACCACAGCTGTTCCTATTTCCAATGTGCCCACAGCTGTTCCGTCTCCAATGTGACTACAGCTGTCCCTGTCGCCAACGTTACTACAGCTGCCCCACTCTCCAATATAACTTCAGCTGTTCCAATCAACAGTGCATCCACAGCAGGAATGCGTCACGGCCTCCCAGCCGTCGTCACGGCCCTCCTCAAGTGGCCGCCCAGTGCCCCTACACCCGGGGCCGATCCCTCTGCTGCTGCCCAACCCCGTCGACTGCGGCTCCTTCTACATATGCAGCTGGTACGGGACGGCCCTGTTGCAGCACTGTCCTCCTGTGCTCCACTTTAACGCCAAACTGCAAGTGTGTGACTCTCCTGAACACGCCAACTGTATCGAGAGAACTACAGCTGCCCATGTCTCCAGCACCTCAACTGCTGCCCAGCCTTCAATGTGACCACAATTGTCCTGTCTCCAACGTAACTACAGCTGTCCCAGTCTCAAATATAACTACAGCTGTTCCAATCAACAATGCGACCACAACTGTTACTTCGTCAGCGTGACCACACCTTTTCCAAACTCCACTGTAACCGCAGCTGTACCCAGCTGGTCTATGTCTCTATGCATCCAGTGTCCAGGGTGACCACGCCTGGACCAGACCAGAGTGCGAATCACAAGCACAATCAAAATGCCTCCCAATGTATCCTGCATTTACTTTGCAATAAACTTTTTGAAATCGAACATTATATTTTGCACGCATTTCTTTCATGATGGTTATTCTGGTTAGCTTACATAACTGCAGAAAATTAATGATGTGAAGAGAATAACATTAATTTCACAAGAAGATAAAACAAACAACGAATATTAAGATTATAATAGACCTTTCTTGAGGTAGACACCAATGGCAACAATAATATTTTTGATGGACAATTAATGTAATTATTGAACTTAAAGTTCATTCAATTTACAAAAGGTGATGGAAAATAACGAAGGACTTGGCGATTCTTATATTTCAGAACAGATTGTCTGGGATGCACTCGCAAGAAGAAATGTAAAAGTAACCAAAGCCTAAAAGGTCTTCTGAAGAGTTCTATTTCGATGAACCTGGAAATGAGAATATAGTTAGAAGCACAGAATTTGGAAACAAAGGCTAAAAAATCGTGACATTATGAGAATGATAATAATATAATAATAAGGAAATGGAAATGGATCTATCCACTTCGTTTTTGCGTCGTCTGATGAAACCAGTTTGGATTCAAAACGCGATTTTTCCCTACAGTGGCCGTTTTATCTTATTGGGATATTAAAGTATGGTGATGCGTTGCATAGTAGGATAAAGTAAACAGCATGGCAAGAAAAAAGAAAATCACAAAAAAGCCTGACCAGATTTTGCGACGCCTGATCATGATATATGAACAGGAAAAACAAAACAATTAAGGAATGAGATGAGAAGAATTATCATATAGTTCTGAATATTTGTTCATGTTTTAACAGTCGGTGTTTCATCCCTCGGGAATTTGTTATCTATAAAAGCAACTCCATAGATTGAGTTATGAGTTGTAAGGGACTGTCTATTAATATCTATAATGTTATAACTGTCCAATGCTCCCTTGTGGACGCTGAGCTTTGCTTGAAATTATTTGTCTGGATAATACAAACAAGTAACGGTCTATCTGTCCACACCTTGTCACCATCTATCTACTAGCGCAGATATGTTTATGTTTTTTGTCTATATCTAGGCAAAATGTATGCACATACATACGTATACATATAGACATATAAAAATGTGTGTGTGTGTGTATGTACGTAAACATATATATGCGTGCATGTATATATATATAATATATATATATATATATATATATATATATATATATATATATATATATATATATATATATAATGTATGAATGTATATATAATCTCGTTGATTTATTAGATTTATCGGTTATTCGTGTTATGGTTATTTATTTTCAAGCTTATAACTTGTACTACACAAGCAATTGATTTTTGTTGCACTGAACAAACATCTGCCAAACAAATGCGGTTTATCCCGAACATTTCCTCGGAATGTGAGAGGCAAATCGACCCCAAAGTCCCTTATCATCCCATCGGCGCTTATCAGCTATTTCCGGAGAGAGATCCGACCAAGAGGATTAAGGAACCTTATCTCGTCATCGAAGACGTCATCGAAACGTATGCTGGGGATTTAATCCGAGGTCCTCGACGTCTGCTTTTTGACGTCACTCCTCGTTCTTATAAGCAAGACGCTCGTCCGACCAACGCATTCGAGAGGATCGTTCTTAACACGAGAAGATCCTTCAACGTCAGGCACCTCAGCGTCTACCTGCATTTGGGCAATCAGTGAAAACATATAAAACATGATGTTTAAAAGGTGTGTAGGTGATTTCCATCAATAGCTTCGTCTTACTGGAAAGTAAAAAGGGAGTGGTAATAAAAACTGAAAAATAAACGTTGTGAAATGTATTTTTGCTTGATTTTGTTGGTTTCAATACGCAGCACACCACCTCCCATACACATGTTCGCATGTGTATGACAGAGGGGCGCTAGGAATCCAACTGTAAGCCAAGGGGGCGCCAGCCTGGAACCACTGGTTGAGATGCCAACATCATCTTTCTATGCCATATGGGTCACAAACATTAATCTTTAGTATCGTATTCTGTAAGGAAGAATAACAAAACTTTACTTCATCTCCGTCAGTTTGGTCGCGTGTCTGTCGCTGCTGGTCGTCGCAGGAGTGAGTCACGGCCTCCCAGCCGTCGTCACGGCCCCTCCTCAAGTGGCCGCCCAGTGCCCCTACACGCCGGGGCCGATCCCTCTGCTGCCCAACCCCGTCGACTGCGGCTCCTTCTACATGTGCAGCTGGTACGGGACCGCCCTGTTGCAGCACTGTCCTCCTGTGCTGCACTTCAACGCCAAGCTGCAGGTGTGTGACTCTCCTGAACACGCCAACTGTGTCCAGAGAACCACAGCTGCCCCTTTCTCCAGCACCACTACTTCTGCCCCAGTCTCCAATGCGACCACAGCTATTCCTGTGTTAATATAACTACAGTTCAGTCAGCAATGTAACCACAGCTGTTCCTATCTTCAACGGAACCACAGCTGTTCCTTCTCTACTGTGACCGCAGCAGTTCCAAACTCCAGTGTAATTGTAGCTGCTTCCAGATGTTCTAGTCTCTTGTATCTCCAGTTGCTCCAGTATCCAGAGTAACTCAGACGAACGCCACAATATTGCTGTCAAGATGTTTCTTAATATTCGGAATAAACTGCTTAAATACTTTATGTTTTGGGCGCACATATTTTTCCTGATATTAGTTCTGCTTGGCTAAGAACATTTCAGATAAAAGGAAATGAAGAGGAAATAATAGGACACATAACTAACGCTTAAGAAAAATCAAGTTAAAGTAAAACTAATCTTTCACAAGATACATGAACACATAACAAAATCAAATAATATAGAAGCTATTGAATGATAAATTGCGCAACGTAATAAAAACAGTTAAATAAATCATTACAAATTAATAAATGGCCCCACTGCAAAAAACAATTGGTCTAGAATTTAATGGCGATAAGAAATCTTAAGCTGATGAATCTGAAGGCGAATGCAACATAACACTCAACAGGCATAAAACGCTGCTCTTCACTTTCTGGAAAAATGGTTGTGTCATGTTAAAAAAGAAAAGTATATATATATATATATATATATATATATATATATATATATATATATAATTGTTGTAGTGTAGGATGAGGCTTGTCAAGGATCAGAAAATATATGAAGTGATTACGGACTTCGTTTCACAATTTTGGAATATAAAAATTGTGTCGGAAGGTGTAAAAAATAAGTCTTAAATGTTTTTCTTTTATAGAACTAGCACTTATAACCCCATGGATTGTGAATCATAACAAGCAATAATCTTAATGTTACGCTGATTATTCCATCTCAATTGAGGGTGCTAAGCATCGTGCCCAGTCAGCTCGTCACACGCTCGTCTATCAAAGGGACTCAAAAAACATAGTCCTACATGACAAGCAAATAGTCATAGGGCTCCTTCCACATGTGCATGGCATGAAGTGATTAGGTTAATCTTTTCATAATATTGGAGTATATATTTCTTATGATTGTCATCATCATACCTTGGTTATATATTTTGTTATTCCTAATCAGGGCTCTCGCTTTTAAGGCAATTACCTTAGTTCGAGGTAATCCAAGTACTTTTAAGGTAACGTTTAAGGTAATGCAATTTAAGGTTTTTAACGTAATTCTTTTTTCTTTGTATTTTGTAAAGATAAGTATTATTGATGATCCAGTGTGATAACACTTTGGGACATTCGTACTGTGAGTTATTATTTGAAAATGTGTTATTTCTTTGTATCTTGTAATGATAACTATTATTGATGATCTAGTATGATAACACTTTCGGCAGTCTTACTGTAAGTTAGTAATTGAAAATGTTTTTTTTATTTATATTTTGTAAAGATGTGTTATTTGTGTTGAAGAAGGAAAGTGCATTATTTTTTTTAATATGATTTCCAGCAATGCTAAAGTTGTGATGTAGCCTATCAGGTCTATGGAAGAATGCTTATATGTGTGTATTATGGTTGATTGCTACCTAAAACTAGACCTGTTCAGTTGTGCAATCGTCATTAAAAGTATCAAGAACAAAGAAAGTTAGGATGAAATCATATTTTCAACAAAAAACTAAGGGTAATTGTCAGGGATATGCTCCAACAGTTCTAAAATAATTCGCTGAAATCTAAGGTAAAACGCCGACATCTAAGGTAATGTTCATCTCTGATTGTGAGAGCCCTGTTACTAATACTCATATATATTGTTATTGACATATATAGATATTATCTTCATAATAAGACATGAACAAGCACGAAATATAAGGGACTGTGAGAGGCGAGTAAAACTACCCTATTCAACATATAACACGCATATAAAGCCAAACGAGAAGCCAGTCGCTCTCGTTCGCTCAATATATCGTTATCCATTCCACCACCTGAATCTATTCCAAGTGATTTTGATGTTTTCTTTAACATAAGTTAAGTGTAACGAATAAACTGTAAAGAATTATCATCAGATTATCGTGATCAAAGTATTGTTAAGTAAAAAAAAAAAAAAAAAAAAAAAAAAAAAAAATCCAAATTAATTGACTAATTACAATCTTTACAAGGAAATAGTGCAGATGTTTTTATTCTATTATTCATTTTCTTCCTCTGGTTCTTACGTCGTTTGACATTCACGGTCAGTTTTCTAAGGTGATACTAGATAAATCTAATAATACACGCACATGCATCTGAATGTGTATATATGTGTGTGTGTGTATAAATAGACACATTTCTTAATATATCTGTATATACATTCATAACTAGATCTATCTATATCTGTATCTCTCTCTCTCTCTCTCTCCTCCTCAATAATATATATATAATATATATATATATATATATACATATATATATATATATGTATGTATGTATGTATGTATACAAGTATACCGCGTTATTTCATTTCTATCTATACATCTTTCTGTCTCTATCGATCGAACTGTCTAGTTTCGATGTCTATATGCAACATACGCAGTTATTTGCCCTGCTCTTCCCTTATTTGTTCTGTTTACAATCTGCTCAGCATGAATCCTCCTTATCTCCTCCTTATCTCCGGGGAGAACCTGCTTCGGAGGAGGAATACCTTAGCCTTTTCTATTTCCTTTGACGGGATAAAGATTAGAAACTGGATTAAAGGGATTATTCTGAATCTTTGGAAGTCAATTCTGACGTCATTCTTCCTCCTTATAAGGCGAAACCCTCGTACACACAAATCACTCGAAAAGAGAACCTCACAGCACACCAAACGACTCAATCATCTGTCTACACTTGTAGCTTTAAAAATGAAGTTTCACAGGTGTGTAAATGCCTTAGCTGTGCCACAGTTTATTTCAGAGACATAGATATATAGGATGCACTACAAACGAAAATACACATTGAGTCATTAAGACCAAAAATGTATAGTTAAATATGTTCCGTCAGGCATATCAACCAATTCTTATTTCCGTCAGCTTGGTCGCTTGTCTTGTCGCTGCTGGTCGTCGCAGGAGTGAGTCACGGCCTCCCAGCCGTCGTCACGGCCCCTCCTCAAGTGGCCGCCCAGTGCCCCTACACGCCGGGGCCGATCCCTCTGCTGCTGCCCAACCCCGTCGACTGCGGCTCCTTCTACATGTGCAGCTGGTACGGGACGGCCCTGTTGCAGCACTGTCCTCCTGTGCTGCACTTCAACGCCAAACTGCAGGTGTGTGATCTCCTGAACACGCCAACTGTGCCCAGAAAACCACAACTGCTCCTGTCTCCAGCACCACTACTGCTGTGCCAGTCTCCAATGTGACCACAGCTGTTCCTGTCTCCAATGTGACCACAGCTGTTCCCGTCTCTAATGTGACCACAGCTGTTCCCGTCTCCAATGTGACCACAGCTGTTCCCGTCGCCAACGTTACTACAGCTACCCAGCCTCCAATATAACTTCAGCTGTTCCAGTCAACAGAGCAGCCACAGCAGGAGTGAGTCACGGCCTCCCAGCCGTCGTCACGGCCCCTCCTCAAGTGGCCGCCCAGTGCCCCTACACGCCGGGGCCGATCCCTCTGCTGCTGCCCAACCCCGTCGACTGCGGCTCCTTCTACATGTGCAGCTGGTACGGGACGGCCCTGTTGCAGCACTGTCCTCCTGTGCTGCACTTCAACGCCAAACTGCAAGTGTGTGACTCTCCTGAACACGCCAACTGTGTCCAGAGAACCACAGCTGCCCATGTCTCCAGCACCACTACTTCTGCCCCAGTCTCCAATGCGACCACAGCTATTCCTGTGTCTAATATAACTACAGTTGTTCCAGTCAGCAATGTAACCACAGCTGTTCCTATCTTCAACGGAACCACAGCTGTTCCTTCTCCACTGTGACCGCAGCAGTTCCAAACTCCAGTGTAATTGTAGCTGCTTCCAGATGTTCTAGTCTCTTGTATGTCCAGTTGCTCCAGTATCCAGAGTAACTCAGACGAACGCCAACAATATTGCTGTCAAGATGTTTCTTAATATGCCATGCATTTATTTCGGAATAAACTTCTTAAATACTTTATGTTTTGGACGCATATTTCTCCTGATATTAGTTCTGCTTGGTTAAGAACATTTCAGATAAAAGGAAATGAAGAGGAAATAACAGGACACATAACTAACGCTTAAGAAAAATCAAGTTAAAGTAAAACTAATCTTTCACAAGATACATGAACACTCATAACAAAATCAAATAATAAAGAAGCTATTGAATGAGAAATTGCGCAACGTTATAAAAACAGTTAAATAGATCATTACAAATCAATAAATGGCCCCACTGCAAAAAACAATTGGTCTAGAATTTAATGGCGATAAGAAATCTTAAGCTGATGAATCTGAAGGCGAATGCAACATAACACTCAACAGGCATAAAACGCTGCTTTTCACTTTCTGGAAAAATGGTTGTGTCATGTAAAAAAAAAAAAAAAAAAAAAAAAAAAAAAAAAAATAATATATATATATATATATATATATATATATATATTATATATATATATACATAATTGTTTAGTGTAGGATGAGGTTGTCAAGGATCAGAAAATATATGAAGTGATTACGGACTTCGTTTCACAACCAATACTTGTAAAACAAGTGTTGGTTTAATGGGTGATGTATGTTCACTGTAATTTTGGAATATAAAAATTGTGTCGGAAGGTGTGAAAAATGTCTTAAATGTTTTTCTTTTATAGAACTAGCACTTATAACCCCATGGATTGTGAATCACAACAAGCAATAATCTTAATGTTACAGCTGATTATTCCATCTCAATTGAGGGTGCTAAGCATCGTGCCCAGCCAGCTAGTCACACGCGCGTCTATCAAAGGGACTCATAAAACATAGTCTACATTCCATAGTCCTACATGACAAGCAAATAGTCATAGGGCTCCTTCCACATGTGCATGGCATTAAGTGATTAGGTTAATCTTTTCATAATATTGGAGTATATATTTCTTATGATTGTCATCATCATACCTTGGTTATATATTTTGTTATTACTAATCAGGGCTCTCACTTTCAAGGTAATTACCTTAGTTCGAGGTAATCCAAGTACTTTTAAGGTAACGTTTAAGGTAATGCAAATTTTAAGGTTATTTTAACGTAATTCTTATTTTTTGTATAATGTAAAGATAAGTATTATTGATGATCTAGTGTGATAACACTTTGGACATTCGTACTGTGAGTTATTATTTGAAAATGCGTGATTTTTTTGTATCTTGTAATGATAACTATTATTGATGATCTAGTATGATAACACTTTGGACATTCGTACTGTGAGTTATTATTTGAAAATGCGTTATTTTTTGTATCTAATGATAACTATTATTGATGATCTAGTATGATAACACTTTCGGCAGTCTTACTGTCAGTTAGTAATTGAAAATGTTTTTTTTTTTTTTTTTTTTTTTTTTGTAAAGATGTGTGTTATTTGTGTTGAAGAAGGAAAGTGCATTATTTTTTTTTAATGATTCCAGCAATGCTAAAGTTGTGATGTAGCCTATCAGGTCTATGGAAGAATGCTTATATGTGTATTATGGTTGATTGCTACCTAAAACTAGACCTGTTCAGTTGTGCAATCGTCATTAAAAGTATCAAGAACAAAGAAAGTTAGGATGAAATCATATTTTCATAAAAAACTAAGGTAATTTTCAGGGATATGCTCCAACAGTTCTAAAGTAATTCGCTGAAACTAAGGTAAAAATCATCTAAGGTAATGTTCATCTCTGCTTGTGAGACCCTGTTACTAATACTCATACATATTGTTATTGACATATATAGATATTATCTTCATAATAAGACCTGAACAAGCACGAAATATAAGGGACTGTGAGAGGCGAGTAAAACTACCCTATTCAACATATAACACGCATATAAGGCCAAACGAGAAGCCAGTCGCTCTCGCTCAGTACATCGTTATCCATTCCACCACCTGGATCTAGTCCAAGTGATTTTGATGTTTTCTTTACATAAGTTAAGTGTAAAGAATAAGCTGTAAAGAATTATCATCAGATTATCGTGATCAAAGTATTGTTAAGTAAAAAAAAAAAAAAAAAAAAAAAAAAAAATCCATATTAATTGACTAATTACAATCTTTACACGGAAATAGTGCAGATGTTTTTATTCTATTATTCATTTTCTTCCTCTGGTTCTTTCGTCGTTTGACATTCACGGTCAGTTTTCTAAGGGATACTAGATAAATCTCTAATAATACACGCACATGCATCTGAATGTGTATATATGTGTGTGTGTGTATAAATAGACACATTTCTTAATATATCTGTATATACATTCATAACTAGATCTATCTATATCTGTATCTCTCTCTCTCTCTCTCTCTCTCTCTCTCTCTCTCTAATATTATATTATATTATATATAATATATATATATTATATATTGTATATGTAGTATACAAGTATACGCGCTATTTCATTTCTATCTATACATCTTTCTGTCTCTATCGATCGAACTGTCTAGTTTCGATGTCTATATGCAACATACGCAGTTATTTGCCTGCTCTTCCCTTATTTGTTCTGTTTACAATCTGCTCAGCATGAATCCTCCTTATCTCCTCCTTATCTCCGGGGAGAACCTGCTTCGGAGGAGGAATACCTTAGCCTTTTTATTTCCTTTGACGGGATAAAGATTAGAAACTGGATTAAAGGGATTATTCTGAATCTTTGGAAGTCAATTCTGACGTCATTCTTCCACCTTATAAGGCGAAACCCTCGTACACACAAATACTC
This sequence comes from Penaeus vannamei, assembly GCF_003789085.1. Lineage (NCBI taxonomy): Eukaryota > Metazoa > Arthropoda > Malacostraca > Decapoda > Penaeidae > Penaeus > Penaeus vannamei. The sequence goes on from NW_020870851.1 coordinate 148,242, forward strand.
GAAAAGAGAACCTCAGCACACCAAACGACTCAATCATCTGTCTACATTGTAGCTTTAAAAATGAAGTTTCACAGGTGTGTAAATGCTTTTGCTGTGCACAGTTTATTTCAGAGACATAGATATATAGGATGCACTACAAAACGTCATTAAGACCAAAAATGTATAGTTAAATGTGTCCGTCAGGGCATATCAACCAATTCTCTATTTCCGTCAGCTTGGTCGTGTCTCTGTCGCTGCTGGTCACGCAGGAGTGAGTCACGGCCTCCCAGCCGTCGTCACGGCCCCAAGTGGCCGCCAGTGCCCCTACACGCCGGGGCCGATCCTCTGCTGCTGCCCAACCCCGTCGACTGCGGCTCCTTCTACATGTGCAGCTGTACGGGACGGCCTGTTGCAGCACTGTCCTCCTGTGCTGCACTTCAACGCCAAGCTGCAGGTGTGTGACTCTCCTGAACACGCCAACTGTGCCAGAAACCACAACTGCTCCTGTCTCCAGTCCACTACTGTGTGCCAGTCTCCAATGTGACCACAGCTGTTCCCGTCTCCAATGTGACCACACACAGCTGTTCCGTCTCCAATGTGACCACAGCTGTTCCCGTCTCCAATGTGACCACAGCTGTCCCTGTCGCCAACGTTACTACAGCTGCCCCAGCCTCCAATATAACTTCAGCTGTCCCAGTCAACAGAGCAGCCACAGCAGGAGTGAGTCACGGCCTCCCAGCCGTCGTCACGGCCCCTCCTCAAGTGGCCGCCCAGTGCCCCTACACGCCGGGGCCGATCCCTCTGCTGCTGCCCAACCCCGTCGACTGCGGCTCCTTCTACATGTGCAGCTGGTACGGGACGGCCCTGTTGCAGCACTGTCCTCCTGTGCTGCCACTTTAACGCCAAACTGCAAGTGTGTGACTCTCCTGAACACGCCAACTGTATCGAGAGAACTACAGCTGCCCATGTTCCAGCACCTCAACTGCTGCTCCCAGCCTTCAATGTGACCACAACTGTCCTGTCTCCAACGTAACTACAGCTGTCCCAGTCTCAAATATAACTACAGCTGTTCCAATCAACAATGCGACCACAACTGTTACTTCGTCAGCGTGACCACACCTTTTCCAAACTCCACTGTAACCGCAGCTGTACCCAGCTGGTCTATGTCTCATGCATCCAGTGTCCAGGGTGACCACGCCTGGACCAGACCAGAGTGCGAATCACAAGCACAATCAAAATGCCTCCCAATGTATCCTGCATTTACTTTGCAATAAACTTTTTGAAATCGAACATTATATTTTGCACGCATTTCTTTCATGATGGTTATTCTGGTTAGCTTACATAACTGCAGAAAATTAATGATGTGAAGAGAATAACATTAATTTCACAAGAAGATAAAACAAACAACGAATATTAAGATTATAATAGACCTTTCTTGAGGTAGACACCAATGGCAACAATAATTATTTTGACGGACAATTAATGTAATTATTGAACTTAAAGTTCATTCAATTTACAAAAGGTGATGGAAAATAACGAAGGACTTGGCGATTGCTTATATTTCAGAACAGATTGTCTGGGATGCACTCGCAAGAAGAAATGTAAAAGTAACCAAAGCCTAAAAGGTCTTCTGAAGAGTTCTATTTCGATGAACCTGGAAATGAGAATATAGTTAGAAGCACAGAATTTGGAAACAAGGCTAAACAAATCGTGACATTATGAGAATGATAATAATAATAATAATAAGAAATGGAAATGGATCTATCCACTTCGTTTTTGCGTCGTCTGATGAAACCAGTTTGGATTCAAAACGCGATTTTTCCCTACAGTGGCCGTTTTATCTTATTGGGATATTAGAAATAGTGATGCGTTGCATAAGTAGGATAAAGTAAACAGCATGGAAAGAAAAAAGAAAATCAAAAAAAGCCTGACCAGATTTTGCGACGCCTGATCATGATATATGAACAGGAAAAACAAAACAATATTAAGGAATGAGAGATGAGAAGAATTATCATATAGTTCTGAATATTTGTTCATGTTTTAACAGTCGGTGTTTCATCCCTCGGGAATTTGTTATCTACAAAAGCAACTCCATAGATTGAGTTATAGTTGTAAGGGACTGTCTATTAATATCTATAATGTTAACTGTCCAATGCTCCCTTGTGGACGCTGAGCTTTGCTTGAAATTATTTGTCTGGATAATACAAACAAGTAACGGTCTATCTGTCCACACCTTGTCACCATTATCTACTAGCGCAGATATGTTTATGTTTTTTGTCTATATTTAGGAAAATGTATGCACATACATACGTATACATATAGACATATAAAAATGTGTGTGTGTGTGTATGTACGTAAACATATATATGCGTGCATGTATATATTATATATATATATATATATATAATATATATATATATATTATATATATATAATGTATGAATGTATATATAATCTCGTTGATTTATTAGATTTATCGGTTATTCGTGTTATGGTTATTTATTTTCAAGCTTATAACTTGTACTACACAAGCAATCCATTTTTGTTGCACTGAACAAACATCTGCCTAACAAATGCGGTTTATCCCAAACATTTCCTCGGAATGTGAGAGGCAAATCGACCCCAAAAAACCCTCCCTTATCTTCCCATCGGCGCTTATCAGCTATTTCCGGAGAGAGATCCGTCCAAGAGGATTAAGGAACCTTATCTCGTGTCTTTCCGTCGCCACTGAGACGTCATCGAAACGTATGTGGGGATTTAATCCGAGTCCTCGACGTCTGCTCTTTGACGTCACTCCTCGTTCTTATAAGCAAGACGCTCGTCCGACCAACGCATTCGAGAGGATCGTTCTTAACACGAGAAGCTCCTTCAACGTCAGGCACCTCAGCGTCTACCTGCATTTGGGCAATCGGTGAAAACATCTAAAACATGATGCTTAGAAGGTGTGATTTCCATCAGTCTCTGTCTTATGCGGTTTAGATCATTGGTACCCAAAGTAGGGGGTAACCCCTAGGAGTGGAAAGGCAAAAGAGAGTGGTAGCAAAAAACACTAAACTAGTGGAATGTGTTTCTGTGTTTAGTTTTATTGTTTTCAATTAGAAGCATATCCCCTCTCAATACACATGTTCGCATGTGTCTGACTGGGGCGCTAGGAATCCGATTGGAAGTCAAGGCGTCCCAAGCCTGAAACCAGTGGTTTGGGAACCACTGGTTGAGATGCTAACATAACCTTTATATGCCATATGGGTCACAAACATTAACTTTTGGTATCGTATTCTGTAAGGAAGAATAACAAAACTTTACTTCATATCCGTCAGTTTGGTCGTGTGTCTGTCGCTGCTGGTCGTCGCAGGAGTGAGTCACGGCCTCCCAGCCGTCGTCACGGCCCCTCCTCAAGTGGCCGCCCAGTGCCCCTACACGCCGGGGCCGATCCTCTGCTGCTGCCCAATTGTGTCCGGAGAACCACAGCTGCCCCTGTCTCCAGCAACCCCTACTGTTGTGCCAGTCTCACCAATGTGACCACAGCTGTTCCCGTATCCAATGTGACCACAGCTGTTCCGGTCTCCAATGTGACTACAGCTGTTCCCGTTTCCAATGTGACCACAGCTGTTCGGTCTCCAATGTGACCACAGCTGTTCCTGTCGCCAACGTTACAACAACTGCCCACTCTCCAATATAACTTCAGCTGTCCAGTCAACAGAGCAGCCACAGCAGGAGTGAGTCACGGCCTCCCAGCCGTCGTCACGGCCCCTCCTCAAGTGGCCGCCCAGTGCCCCTACACGCCGGGGCCGATCCCTCTGCTGCTGCCCAACCCCGTCGACTGCGGCTCCTTCTACATGTGCAGCTGGTACGGGACGGCCCTGTTGCAGCACTGTCCTCCTGTGCTGCACTTCAATGCCAAACTGCAGGTGTGTGACTCTCCTGAACACGCCAACTGTATCGAAAGAACCACAGCTGCTCATGTCTCCAGCACCACTACTGCTGCCCCAGTCTCCAATGGGACCACAGCTGTTCCCGTCTCAAATGTGACCACAGCTGTTCGATCTCCAATGGGACCACATTATGATAAACCAGTCCCAGTCCCAATATGGCCACATTTATTTCGGATCGCATTATAACAGCTTCAATATAATCACACAGATTCTAAACGCCAGTACTATAGCATTTATTCGGTTTTGGTAGAACTAAAAGATTTTCTACCTTGTTATCCATCTATCACTGATGTCTTCTTTTCTCAATAAACATCTTAAAAACAAACATCTTTTGTCGATTATTATACAATCTACACAACTTAGGAAATGATGCATCTGAAGACAAAATGAAATGTTAAAACTAATCTTGCAAAACTAGAGCTACATAAGAGAAAATTAAATGCACTTACGGTAGACCACTATAGGGTAAATAATGAAGACTCATGTTGAAAAGATTTCTTAGCAAAGAAGGATTAAGACTATTGAATTAAGGAATGTTTTGGAATTATGAAACAAGCCATTGCATTACCCTGGCACAGAATATAGACTTGATACGTGACAATGTATATGCATATATATTGCAAGTGTGTGTCTGCCGCTTCTCATGCAGTCATGTCATGGTGTGTGCCATACTCAGTGAATGAAACAGTGATGCTTTGTGTGATAACTATGTATGACGGTCAAAACGCCTAAAGCCTGTAATTTCTTATATTTTAATAATTCGAAGACGACGCCACAGAAACACTAGTCATCTACCCAAGCACCTATT
>NW_020870851.1:157960-165460 GCF_003789085.1 Penaeus vannamei
CATACTAACCTTGACATAGTCAACATCGTATACATATACGATTGTACTATAATCAGGATGAACAAAGTATACCATGAACAGAAGAGCGGCGGTGGCCCGCCCGCGTCGGCGGCGGGTTTTGCGCCTTTTTCGATGCATTTAGTTCGTGCGCTCTATCCTGCCGTGAATACGCGGGGATATTTTGTGTCCTCGGCGGGGGTTGGGGGGCGGCAGCCCCCCCCCCCCCTCAGGAGAACGTCATGTGAAAACCATGGTTATTTTCACTGTGGGTTATATTATTAGGGTAATTTTCTATAATACGTCCGCCGCTCCGACATCGTCGCCCCGCTATCGGGGCCAAGTTTGTCGCTAACGGGGGGTTTCCGTGCAATCAACAGCCAATAAGGGTAGAAATGAATGTCGGAGAAGTAGGAGGATGATAATCTGAGTAATGAGACACAATAGGGGCAGGAGGTGAAGTATCTGGAAGGACAGTGGAAGGAGACGTGTCAAAAGTGAGTATCCTGATGGGAGCGAAAAGGAAAATGGGGATGGAGCAGATGGAAAAAGGACGGATGGGGTGTGTTAGGTGAGAATAGAAGAGAGGGATGGCGGGAACATGAAGAGGAGATTCGGCAGTATGGATGGAGAGGGAATGGGAGTAAAGAGAATGGAGGGTGGATGAAAATGAGGAGCATTCTCTTGGGTCATGTTTAAGAAATTTTACATGTCTTCAAGAGTTTCTGGATGGGAATTGGGTGGAGAGGTCTGAGAAAGGAAGGCTTTCTTTTGGAGAGGAGAAAAGGAGACAGATATTCGAGGAAGAGAGGAAAAGGTGGGAGTAGGAAAGAAGGTGGTAGATTGCCTGGCACAAATGGTAAAAGTGAGGAGGGGTAAGCGTTGGGGAAGTTGTAAAAATTGGAGTATCTGAATTCAAATGTTTAATGTTTGAAACAAATAAATGTGCTATACATCAAAGGCCATATAGCACTTGGTAAATTACTGTGTCGGAAAGGGTAAAAAGGAGTTAAAGATTAGGATAAAATGTATTAGATGTCAAAGATTAGACAGCATTATAGGATAGTATGGTAGTGAAAAGGGAAAAAATGAAGTAAGTGAACTAGAGCAGAGATTAGTGGAAAGGGGAGGGTAAGGCAGTAGGGCGATTTAATGAATTATAGTGTATCTCTCACTGGGGAAGGTATAGGAACAATGTTCAAGGAAAATAGAGATGGCTGTTGGAAAAGGAGAAAAATCTGGGGAGAGGGGAAGGTGTTAGATGCCAAAGATTAGAGGGTGTTATAGGAAAGTATGGTAACGAGCAAGGATTAGTAAAATGGGAAAGGTTAAGGGGGCAGAGCGATTGAGTGAATTGCACTGTATATGTGACTGGGGAAGGAATAGGGACATTGTTAAAGGAAAACAGAGGTGGCTATTGGAGAAGTAGGAGGATAATAATCCGGGGGATGAGAAATGGGGACCGGGGAAAGTGGTGAAGTATCAGAAAGAATTTCTGGAAAAGGACATTGTTGTGATAGAGGGGATTCGCGTTAGTATTCAAGTGGGAGCGGTAGGGAGGGTGGAGTAAGTTGGGAGGGTGTAGGAGGAAGGGGTAGAGGGAACTTGAGGAGGAGGAAGATAGATATCTGCAAATACTTTAAATGTAGAAGGCGTAGAAACAGAGGGATTGGGGGTGGCGAGCGAGAGCGGAGTGTTCTTTATGGTTATCTTTATGAAGTTTTGGATGTCTTCAAGGGTTTCTGGGGGGGTGAAGAGGGCAGAAATAAAGGTTTTCTTATGAGGAGAAGACGAGATAGATACCTGAGGAGCAGAAGAGGAGGAAGGTGTAGGAGAGTGTGGAGTGGAACATTTAGGTTGCCTGGTGCGACAAATAAAGTGAGGAGGGGAAGAGGTAGACATTGGAGTAGATTTAGATTGATAGATTGATAGAGATTTAGACTGGAAAACGAATTTGACTGAGGGATAGGGTGAGTAGACGTAGGATGGTTTAGGATATAGGGGAGATGCAGAAACATCTTGTGAAGATGTTGGGGGAGCAGAGCGGAAGACTGTTTTGGAATAAATTGAGAGAGAAAAACCTCGTCGTCGTCCTTCTTGTCTGGCCTTAAGTGAGTGAGGCCTAGTTTGAAAATGAGAACTGCTACTTCACATTCGAGTTCATAGGCAGGGCTAGCTCTTATGAAATACATTATGGGAGTCTCCACAATTGGCACAAAGGGCAGCGGGCTATGGAGCGACAGTGTTTGGCCGGGTGGCCGAAACGCCAACGTTTTGACATTGACGAGGAAGGGGTCAATATAGTCGGACATGGTAGGACAATCCACCAAGCAAAATTAGTTTAGGCGAGGGCTGAGGTCCAAGGTAAGGGTGATCCCCTACATTTGGCCTCAGTCTCTGTCTCCTAAGCCATCCCATGACAAAAAGAGCAAGGTATTGGGAGGGATCTGAATTCAAAATGGCAAAAGAATTTGACTGGGAGCGAGGAAGTTGTGGTAGGATGGTAGGTTAGCTGACAAAGAGATAATACTTAATGTCTCTAAAAAGGATACAAAATCTTAATCACTGGCCATGGCAAGTCTGAAATATGTGGGGAAGAGAATGATCTACCCCTCAGTGTCCCCATAAGGGTAGACGACTAACCAAGAAAATACCGTGCCCATGACTGGTCAAGACTGACACAGTACAGCTCTCATACCTTAGGAAGTGGACAGAAGAAGGGATTGGAGAAGAGAAGGAAGAAGAAAAGACCATGCAAAATTCGTTGCACTCAGGGCTGAGGCCCAAGGATGGGGTGATCCCCAACACTGGGCCTCAGTCCCTGTCTCCTATGCTCCCAAATGAAAACAATGAGAATGGGACATGGGAGTTCCTTACATATCTCACCAACACCGACTCTTACAAGCACTCATTCTTCTGATGCACCATAAATAACGTAACAGATTACCTCATCGCATTATAGAAACAAGGACACTTACAGCCTTCACAGACAAATTTAACAAACATATGAGAAAACATGCACTTACACAAGCACCACCACTTACATCCTTTCCCCCCAACCCCTAGCAACCAACCAAATATGCGCTTATCAGATCCCTACCCATTCAATAGTGAGTTACAGAGATATATTTAGAACTTTGGCAAAGAATGTAGCATGAAAATGTGCAAATGCTTTACAATGTTTTTCAGAATCATATGCTACATCAACACCTCTCTATGTTATGAAGAATAATTGTTTATACGATTTTGCACATTATATAGTTTCCTTGAGGTATGATGCACTTTTTTTCTTTGGTTTGACTGATATTCAAAATGGTTACATATGAATTCAATTCCAGCTTGAAGCCTTACATGTTATGATCATAAGCTGGAATTGAGTAGAAAAACACTTGACAAAAGCCTATGTGACAATAAAACAAAAGATCTCAAACAAATGTTTAATAAAATTATACACACATACCTATGCAACATTTGCTCTTCTTGCACCAGACCAAAAATTGCGTTGTCATGGGTCTATGAGACCTATGAATATACAAAATTTATTTCATAATTTACCTGGATGCATCCTACCATAAAATTACAGCAATCAATTAAAAATGCTTCACTATGATATCTTAAAAGTTTCCTCCCACCCTGCATCACTACAAATTGCAATGGAAAAAGAATAAAACATAGGAATAAACATAACTTTCCTACAGATATTCCACTTTGTATGCTAGAGATTAAGTGTTATCCTCATCAAGAAGACTTTGGTTACACTGAGAACACTTATCATTATGTACATGTCACAAAACACCAACTAGAGGCATACACTGCTGGCTATAGGCCCATTATTAACCTGTGGCAGGTTATACAATACTTCTGTTTTTCAAACACTTTGTCATACAGGTTATGGTAAAGTGACTAAGTGAAATCACTCCAGTATATACTTTCAGAGACACTGCGACACGGACAATACTGATATACATGTTATTCTAATTATTTACTTCCACAAATTCCTTTTTTTTCATCTTTTTTTTACACAAACAAGTTAGAAGAAGTAACAAATTCTCATTAATTACCCAACTTATACTCTTTTTACTTGTTTGATTTTTAAAAGTTCATTATATGAGATAATAAACCTTGAAAATGGGATAAAGTATGAAACAGGTTACACACAAATATCTTAGATCTTACACAGATATTTAATGATAGGGATTTCCATATCAAATAATATATTTACCACATATCTGGAATACCATACTAAGGCTGTCAGGTTATACACACGAAACGTAATTATTATGAGACAAAAAAGGATTCTAATTGTATGCTTTTTGGTGATTAACATGTAACTGTTGGTAAAGATTTTCTAAATGAAGATTATGTACACTGTGGGGGGTTCAAAGGCAGATCACCAGGATGTATGTAACAGTTGGGTGATAAGAACAGTCTTACAGGAGTTAAATATCAGCTGTTCTGAAAGTCCCACGTCACTCCCCCTCGCACTTCTTTTACAAAAACAATGCAGGTAGAAAAGTAAAAAAGTGTAAAAAGTGTTATGCTGTATAATTTGTATACATACTTCAATGGAGTTTATTCTAAAATCATATATATTTACTTTTCAACTCAACTAAACATTTATAATTGTTAAAGGAAACAATGAAAAAAGTATGCAATAATAGTCATCAGAACTATGTAAAAAGTTACCTGTGTATAGAGAGACTACAGAACCCTGCTTAAAACTGTATTCTATTTGTGCTGTTGAGTGCACTGTAAAACGAGAAGAGCTTAATTCTCCAGTGGAAAAAAGGTGTTCTTTGTAAATGTTGTATAATGCATTGTACAAAGCCAAATCAGTACCTATGTTAAATACAAAACCTGCCTATCCCTATAAAATTCAGCTGAAACCCATCATATACCGATATATTGCTCAACGTACATGATCAAATATAGGCCAAGATGGCAGTGTTACAGCAAATATCCATCACTAAATTCAAGGCTTTGGTTCGGAGTGTGTGGGATGGGGGAAATTACGGTCTTCATTATGACAGACTAGCAAATCAACGTACATCAATCCCTGGGAAGAAATTTTCATTCCGAGCCACGAGACAGACTTCAAGAGGTGGAGAGTATTCAAAGGAAAGGTTCACAACCTGAAGAACCATAAGAGAGTTAAAACTATCACTGACTTATTTCAGGCAAAATGTAACTGGTAATGACTACTTGAGGAATTCATAGATATAAAACCATACACCCGAAGCATGCCAGTAAAATTACAGGTCCTACTGTCCTAGTATTCTAGCTGTTCTGCTAAGCTCTGAGTAACCTTTGTGACCAATGCATGTGAGCTGTGTTCTTAAGAGTAAGTAGAAATTGTGAAGAACAACAGTAACAATAATATCAAAAGCATCCATAAAAACTAGATAACCCATATATATATGCCTTGATAACAAACTCAACATTGTCTTGAAACTATATTATACAAATAATTTTTTAAAAGTAAAGAAAAAAAAGAAGCCTCTTCCAAGAATGATCTTTATAAAAGACAATATGTCGCTGGATTTCCTTTCCAATATCCTTCAACTCTCAATTCAACTACATAAATGAACTTGGTCTCTATTCTATACAAATTGTGACTAACATTAGAGAAATTATCTTCCTGAAATCTTTTCCTATATTGTATATCACAAACAATTTTTCAAGTGTAAACAATGACTATGGTCATTATATATATCAGTGGCTGTATGACTTATAAACAATGCACTATATATCTCTTTATATATATATATATTTATACGATTATTTATATCTATATACATGAGTGTTGAATACAACTTTCACTAGACCTGAAGACCAATGAAAGTAGAATTTTTCTTGGAAAAGTGTAATTATCTAAACTCAAAGCATGATGTGAAAAAATACAACACTAACTCAATTTGTTACTGTTATGACAAAGATCTAAATGCTGTTGGTGCATTGGGATACAGTTCAGCCGGCATAATCTTCCTCCTTACTTAAGCTGACCTCAAAATTACACATGCAGCATCATGCACAATGCTCTTTCTCTTTGTGCTTCATGACGAGACTTTATTCAAGTCTTTGTACTTCGTGCGGTGATTTGCAATACCTATAACCATCCAAAGCCTTGTACACTGCAAGGGTGACTGGCTAATTCTTAATCTAGGATACTCTCATCTATAAATCATATTATTGTGTACATACTTAGACAATTTTAACTCCAAGACCTAGTCCACTTTCTGCTGCTGTGACTTGGAAGAGCATAATTCAAGGCAGGGCCCAACCAAAAGCAGGGGCAAGAAATTAAGTCCACTGTGAGACGGAATCCTTCCATTGATATTCTTAGAAATATGATCTGCGTACATGAGGTAATTATGTACTGTTGGTGGGGGGGGGGTTTATCTTCTATAACTGAATGAACACAGGTTTGCTTTATTATATACATAACTACCTTTGGTAGTAATTTACTCTTAAACTATAAACTGAGCAGATGGTAACCTAACCACTTTAAACTCATATTCCAAAGAGACAATTCCACTACAATTTTACACCAATTTCCAATATGTGAGTCAGTTGTAAGTTGAAACAATAATAAAATCTTGTATTCCTTCCTGAATGATTTCATTGTGAATATCAATGTATCTGCAATTACCGGACACTAAAATATTGCAACATCAAATGATTAAATGACTTTATATAAAGACCCAAGTGGAAAGTATGATTCACCATGGATCAGTGAAAAAAGTGGGGGAATTTATACATCTTAAATGCTCTATTAGCAAATATTCTGAAAGAAAATGAGAACCATTCTTTTTTTTCTTCTTTAAATACTCATAAAGAAACATCCCAACAACTCCTCTCTAAAACAAACATGTTTAAGAGCCATAACTGACAAAAGAGTTTATATATCATTCTAGTTTAGACTCCCCTAAGAGAGATATGCATGAAACAGTGGGTGTCTGCCTAGGGAACACACAACAGGAGTCAACACTTCAACCCCACTGACCAATCTACATAATACTAGGATTGTGGTGTTATACTGACAATAAAGTCTTGATCTGCTTTGGCGTATTCTCATCATTAAGGTGCTTGGTCGTATATCTGAAAACGTAACACAAATATCAAACAATGAAGCTTATTACTTCCTCTTTACATATTTATTGTACTAATAGCTCTAACAAAAACTAATTCAAAGGTATTGGAAAGTAATAAGTCAAACAGCAATAACTAATAACAAAGAGCCTCTTTTCTTGATACACTCAAAACCTTGAAATCAACATCATGAAATCTACATCCACAGTCAAACCAAAACATCACAAAAAATAAACACTGTCTGATATGAAATAGAAAGCAAGTGAAAAAATATTTTTATAAAGGAACCCAATATGATCAATTATTATTTCAGCAATGGTTACAAACTCACCTGAGGGCATTAAGTAAGTTCTCTGAGCTGGATGCAGGCTGGTCCTTCAGAACCTTCACACAACCTTTCACCTGGGGGAAGGA
>NW_020870851.1:172960-175460 GCF_003789085.1 Penaeus vannamei
TCGTATTGTATATGGCGGGGGGGGGGGTGTATTAGATATATATGCCGGCGTAGGAAAATGTATTTGGCATTGTATATGCCGGGTGGGTGAATGCATTAGGTACGGAAGCCGGTGTAGGAAACTGCATTGTATTGTATATTGTATTGTATATGCCGTGGCGAAGGAATATATTTGGTATTACATATACCGAGATAGAAAAATATATTTAAATATATCTAAGCAATATTGTATATGTCGGAATGGGAAAAATATATATATATGATATATACCGGGTTGGGGATATTATTTATATGTCGGGGTGGAAAAATGTATTTATTGATATCTCAGCTGGTAAGGAATGTGTATTTATGATGCCGGGGTAGGAACATGTATTTGCCAATATTGTATACCTCAACGTAAGAAAAAAAATGCACTCATTAATTGCATAAACGCCAGGGTGGGAAATGATATTGTACATATTAGGATATTTTTGGTAACGTGGATAAAAAAAAAAAAAAAAAAAAAAAAAAAAAAAAGTGGTAATTGTCTAAAGCTGTATCTACACAATCCTGCACTGGTAGAAAAAAAATATATATGAATATTATATATATATATATATATATATATATATATATATATATATATATTATATATATATATACATATACATTATACAAGCCTGCATTTTACTTAACCCTAATCATACATATCTAAATATACATGTAATATCTCTGTAATTCAACACGCATAAGGAAATGTCAACAACTGACAACAACCAGCAAACAATGCGAAGATTTTTTTTTTTTTAATAAAAGTAATGAAAGAGAGAACAAAGAAGCATGAGCACGCATTCATAATATTTGAGTGGCTTCAGCGACTCGTAAACCGGCCGAGTTAAAGGGACACGCGCGCAACCCGATTTTTCTTTTTTTTTTTTTTCTTTTTTTTTTTTTTTTTTGCTTCTCATTTCGGCAAATAAATTTTACTCGCGAAACCGATACGGATGAAATTGAGGTTCTGGTTGCTGGGTCGGTTCAAAAGGAGTCTGAACCTTATGCCGTGTAAGGTTTGGCCAAGTTTCTGCTCACCATAATGCCCGCGAGTGAGATTCTGTCACGAAGGGGCGGCTGTAAAAAGGATGCCAGCGAGAAAACACATGTTCAATCGTCATTCTCTCGCTTTCTCTGTATCTGTCTTTGTGTTTCTCTTCCCCTCTCCTTGCTCTGCCTGTGTCTGTCTGTCTGTTTCTCTCTTCTGTCTGTGTCTGCCTCTGCTTGCCTGTCTGATTGTCTCTTCCTCACTGACACAGCCTGTCAGTCAATGTCTGTATGTTTCTCTCTGTCTGTTTTCCTGTATATCTATTTCTGTTTATCTGTCTGTGTTCTGTGTCTCTCTAAGCCTGTCTGTTTCTGTCTCTCTCTCTCTCTCTGCTTATCTCCCTGTCTCTGTCTCCCTCCTTCCATTCGTCCGTCCGCATGCCTGTCTCTTCCTCCCCTCTCCCTCTCCCTCTCCCTCTCCCTCTCCCTCTCCCTCCCCCTCTCCTCCCGCCCTCCCTATCTGCATTCAAATTACAAGTCATGGCCTGAAATCTATTCCCAATACTTCACTATGCTGCCTCCGCCACGACATGGAGAATCAGATCTAAGATTTCTTTGGAATTGCTATAAAATGCATTCCACATAAATACAGGGTCGTGGTTGTAATTTCAATGTTGCATGCGTATAGGCTTAATGTCATTTGCATACAGTGGAATATAATTCGAAACCGGATTCAATGTACGTATGATTTGGGTGTCACGCTTAAATGTTAATCACAATAATAAAAAAAAATAGACCATCAAGCCCCGACATGGATTAGAATGCCTCAAAAACCAAGGGGTTTAAGGTTAACTAAATTACGTGTTGGACGAGTAGGCAAAACAGTGTGTGTGCGCCGCGTGGCATGTGTGCCAACTTATATTCATACATGCATTCGTGTTTGCATGCAGGTGTTGGGGTTTATAAATCATTTCTTTACAGGCACAGGCACAGGCACAGGCATACAGGCAGGCACACACAACACAACACACACACACACACACACACACACACACACACACCACACACACGTGCGCGCGCGCGTGCTTGCACATACGTCCGTGCATACACACACGCGCAATGCACTATATATAAACATACATACATACATACATACATATGCATACATACATTATACACACACACACACACACACACACACATATAAATATATATATACATATATATACATATATATATATATATATATATATATATATATATATATATATTTATATATAATATATATATATATATATATATATATATATATATATATATAAATATAAATGTATATATATATATAATTATAATGTATATATATATATATTATATATATATATATATATATATATATATATATAAATGTATAATATTATATATATAATATAAATGTATATATTATATATATATATATATAATATTTATATATATATATATATAAA
>NW_020870851.1:181634-189134 GCF_003789085.1 Penaeus vannamei
ATATCATGCACCAATTTTAAGACGAAATATCATGCACCATTTTTAAGACTTGAAATATCATGCCCCCATTTTTAGACCAATTTTTAAGACGAAATATCATGCCACCAATTTTTAAGACGAAATATCATGCCACCAATTTTTAAGACTTTCGGAACAGGGCTTTTCAGTCTCACTATCAGATACACTCTCGTATTTGAAAATCTTAGTAGGTGGACGATCTGCCAAATCAGCGTTTTCTCATTAAGAACCATATTATGCAGTACCATAATATCTTCATCAAATACGCGTTATCATTTTATCCCAGGGATTTTGAATATCAGTTATGGACTAGAGAAAAAATGGAGAAGCCATTACGTAAGCAATACAAGGACAACATCAGAGAGAGAGGGGGAGAGAGGGAGAGAGGGAGAGAGGGAGAGAGGGAGAGAGGGAGAGAGGGAGAGAGGGAGAGAGAGAGAGAGAGGAGAAGAGAGAGAGAGAGGAGAGAGAGAGAGAGAGAGAGAGAGAGAGAGAGAGAGAGAGAGAGAAGAGAGAGAGAATGAAAGATAGAGAGAGAGAAAATGAGAGAGAGAGAATGAGAGAGAGAAAGAGAAAGAAAAGAGAGAAAAGAGAGAGAGATGAAGAGAGAGATAAAGACAGAGAAAGACATCAACCATAGATATTTACAACGTACCCAGAGGCAGCAACATACCTTAACCAAAAGATCGGATAGGTATCAGGACGTTACGTAAGGAATACAGTATACCTTATCCGACCGAGAGAATCCGATGCATCACTTTATAACACACACAAACAAAATAAAATAGAACAAAAGATAAAGAAATAAGATAAAACAAATATTTTATATATATAATTGTATCTATCTCCTTCAATCCTGAGCCTTCTCGCCCCCCCCCGGCCAGATAAGACAGGGAAAGATAAGGAATGTGGTGCAGACGTTTCTGACTTCTGTATTTAATATTTCATTGATGGCCCTCGACGCTGATAGAAACTCAGGCACTTTGAGAAGGCGCCTGTGCATTTTTTCTCTGGATTCTTGTAGATCAGGTACGCTGCTCTGTAAATAGACCTTTTGAGGCAAGTCTCTCCCCCCCCCCCCTCTCTCTCTCTACTCTCTCTTTCTCTCTCTACTCACTCACACATTCTCTCTCTCTCTGTTCTCTTTACTCTCTATATCGCTCTCTCTCTCCTCTCCTCCCTCTCTACTCTCTCTTTCTCTCTCTCTCTCTCTCTCTGCGTACATCCTAATCTTTTCAGGAAAACTGAATGAGAAATTATGGAACCGTAAAATATTAAGCTTTCAAAAAAGTCTTTTAATTCGAAACTATAACACTATTCATACATCACGGTGAAGGATGTGTACGTGTATATGTGGGAGAGAGTGCGTGCGCGTATGAAATATATATGTAGTTTGTGTGCGCGCGCGCGTGTGTGTTTTCTCCTGTTCTTGGCCGGATTCATATTCTTTACAAATTAAATAGGTCTTCACCACGCAGACATACACTCTCTCGTTCGTACATACGTACACACATAAACACACACACTCACACACACATTGATGTATATAGTATGCATTCATATAAGTGTATAAACAACATGAATATAGATACTTGTACCTTAGCAATTCTTAGAGAGCAAAAAGAGTTGCCAAGGTGAAAACATAGATAGAAAATCAGTTCACTTGCGATGAAGCCACATGCGGCGCGACTCCCCACATGTGGCAACTCGCTTGAAGTCACACCTGTTTTGTCTCGTCAAAAATGGAGATCATAAACAAGCGGAGAACGGATACAAAGAAGAGGATGAATTAAAAAAAAGGAAAAGAAAAAAAAAACGAAAGGAAAGAAAGAACTAATGAAAAAAATAATTAGAAAATAAGAGAAAGAAGATGTACATATCCATCTCCTTCTATCCTATTAAGTGAAGGATCTACACAGGATGAAAGCAAATAACACCCATAAATAATCCTCATCACAACACCCAATACAAGCATCTCATCTCGACGTCATGAGATCTCAGCCGACGTCAAAGCAGAGACAGCAGACCGCACACTCAGCCAGCAGGTGAATCCCGTTGCCAAGAGGTACAGAGCTGTGCGTGTATTCGAGTCATGACCCCTGCATAGGCAAAACCAGCGATCGAGACCCAAATAGACACATACACAAGCCTCCGTGCGTGTCTATCTATGGATATAAAAGGGGGACGCTATTGATATATGATATATGTATAGGGAGAGGTGTGTCTTCACGTACAGCTTCTCATATGCAAAACCAGTGATCGGGACCCAAATATATACACAAACCACGGCACGTATCTATGGATATAAAGAGGGAAACGCCATAAATTCATGATATATGTACAGGTATAGGCATGTCTTTATGTACAGTGGTAATGGATATATATAGAGATATATATATACAGTGATATACATATGATATACATATGCAAAACCAGTGATCGGGACCCAAATATATACACACAAGCGTCCCTGCGTGTCTATCTATGGATATAAAGGAGGGACAGTATAGGCACGTGATATATGTATAGGGATATGTAAATCTTCATGTACAGGGACTATGCCAGTGACGAGAACTCAATTATATACATATACCACCACCTTATATGTTTTTTTTCTGTAGATACAAAGTGGAAAACTATTAATATATGATAAACTGAAATGGTCCAGCTGTGATTACACATGAGACTGGGAGACTGGGTAATCAAAATATCTTATACAAGGTCAGATGATTTTTTTTTGGTGTGTGTGTGGGGGGGGAGGGTCGTGTATATTTTGTAGGAGATGTGGAGAATAATGTAAGAATGATGATAATGGTAATATCTATAATCATAATGTTCAGAATGACGAAAAATATAATAATGATAATAATGATAATCATAATGCTAATGATGAAAATAACAAAGCATAATTTTGATACAAGTAACAGTAATGATAAAAACAACAATATTGATCACAATAACAGAGGTGATGGTTCTTATAGTGAAAACAATAATAGTACCACTGATACTACTACTATGAATAGTAATGATGATAATGATGGTAATAATAGTAGTAATAATAATGATAATAATAACAGTAATAATGATAATAAAGATAACGGCAATAATAATAATAATGATTATTATGATGATGATGATATAATAACAATAATGGTAATCATAATAGTAATGAGTAATAGTAACAGTAACAGTAATGATGATAATATTCACAATAACAATGACAATCATAGCAATAATGATTATGATTATGATAATAATGATAATGATTATAACGATAGTACTAAAATTAATATTAAAGATAACAATGACGACGACAATAATGATAATAATAATAATAATGATAGTAGTAAAAATTATATTAATGATAACAATAACAACAACAATAATAATGATTACGATAATAACAATAAGGATGATAATAACAATAATAACCATTGTAGTAGTATTGATAGTGCTAATGCTAATACTACTAAAAATAACAACAAAATTTATAATGATAATGATGATGACAATGATGATAATGATAATGATAAAGATGATAATAATAATAGAAATGATGATGATAATGATGATGACAACAGTAATGATAAAAATAATAATGATAACAACACTGATAATGATGATAATAATAATATTAATAATATTAATAATAATGATAACAATAATATTGACAATAGTAATAATAATTATGATGATAATGACAATAATAATAATAATAATAATAATAATAATAATAATAATAATAATAATAATAATAATAATAATAATCACAGTAGTGATGATAACGATAATGACAATGATACTACTAAAAAGAACATTACTTATAATGATAATGATCATACCAATCATACTACTATGGCCAAACAACGCATAGTCACCCAATTATTTATTATTATTATTATTATTATTTTATTTTATTTATTTGTTTATTTTGGTAAGCAGTAGATACATGAATTTAAAAATATATATAAAAAATGATAAATAAATAACATGAACACTACCCCCCACCCGTCCTTGTCGGAGGTAGTAATATTTACAAGGTATTAATAAAACAAATACATTCACAATATGACATTTTCTTCTATCAGAATCTACAACACGGAACGTAAGTGAACACCTATCATGGGACAATTTCTAATGAGAATTTTCCCGTGATGTCTTCATGGTTAATGAAACGAAAATATATTTATACGATTGTGTAGGCCTACATTTTATACGACAGTACCTTGTCACAGAACCTGTAGGTCACTCGATAGGTTGCACTTTATAATTCATTACCGTTAGACACACCCTACAACCCTGACATCACAACCTCACCACCTCACAACTTATAACCTAACCTCGGACCTTCTATCGTATCGGTCTCGACGCACACTGCAGCCAAAACCTTGAAGTCCTAACAAAAATGAACACGACTCTCATTCGTAAAAGCTTTATCTTATCGGTCTAGAGCCTGGGATTTCTCCTTGAGTTGAATGGTTCTAGAATTCTGTATTGTGTTCGTGTAGCTGATCCAGCTTGAATCCGGATGTTCATACTCGAACGCGTGACGTCAGATTGTCGATATTGCGGTGGTTATGTCTCATCTTTCGAGGATTGTGTCAACAGATAGGGTATTTTTTATCTCCGTCTTACCTCCTCAAGTTGCTTAGTGGCAAATTGTGATCAGGAAATGATATTCCATCTTGGTCATGTTAATTTTAGAATGCTTGACAGATTGTGTGTGATGCGATGACGTCAATCCTCGCTGTGTCAAGAATGAGATTTCGTAAGTTGTAAAAGGTTTGCAAAATACAGCATTACGCAGGCTCTGGCCTTCTCCCCTCATCTAGCATATATGATATATACAAAATGGTAATAACTGAACTTTAAATGACGACCTAACCTCACCCTCCCGTACCAAATAAAAAGACAAATAACAGTTCAGCTCATAATACCGAATTCAAACAACTATTTACAATTTTCCCTCTTATTAACACAAACCATCAATCCATACCGCTTGTTACCAACCTATTATCAGTGCCATTTCTTATTCCCCACTTTATCTGCACGCCATTTGATGTATTTTCTACTTTTGAGCCGAGAACTGACTGAGCGTCAAGTTTCTTCGAAAAATAGGTGTATCTCTCTCTCTCTCTCTCTCTCTCTCTCTCTCTCTCTCTCTCTCTCTCTCTCTCTCTCTCTCTCTCTCTCTCCTCTCTAACAATCATAATAATGATATAATAATGATAAATATAATGATAACATAACAAGAAGAATAATGATAGCGATAGCAATAATAATGATACCAATAATAGTAATACTAATGACAACAACAAAAAATAATATCGGCAAATAATAACAATGATAACAGTAATGATAATAATGAGTACATAAAAACCGTGTATCCATATTTTTCTCGAGTAATTTAACCTTCTGGCTTCGCGTCAAGGAACCAGCGGCCAACTGCTCATGACTGCCATTGGCAGGCATTTGGCAAGGTAACTGTGACACATTCATTGGCCTCGTTATATATTTATTCTTATGTGTGTGTGTGCGTGAGTGTCTGTAAGTACACAGACGCACATGCGAATCCATTCACGGCCTTGTATGTGTGTACATGTGTGTGTATATACGTGTGTGCGTGTGTGGGTGTGTGTACGCGCATACAGACACAAAACACACACCGTTCATATATGTATATAAATATATGTACACACACACACACACACACACACACACACACACACACACACACACACACACACACAACATATATATATATATATATATAGTATACATATATATAAACATATAAATATACATATATATATATACTATATATATATATATATATATAATATATATATGTATATACATATTATGTATATATATATATGTATATATATATACATATATATATAAATATATATACATACATATATATATATATATATATATATATATATATATATATATATATATATATTATATTATATATCTTGTGTGTGGTGTGTATGCATGTATGTATCTATGTATGTATGTGCGTTTGTATATGTATAGAATATATGTTTATGTGTGTGTAAGTAAAGTGTGTATATGCGTGTGTATTTAGATATATACATATTCATTGAGAAACAGCCTGACAGACATAAACAAAGACACAATGAGACAAACAAAAACAACCAGACGAACAAACTAACAACAAAAATCACATCAACAGAATTACATAAGCTAGACCACCCCAATGAAAACACATCATCAGCCAATTTCCTGTCTAGTTCATGATAAGCCAATTTGAACGACAAGGTAATCCCAAGTTCCATAATCTGCCTTTTATGATTTCCTGATGTCTTTGTTTGCTCGTCTTAAGGTTAGTCAGACAGGAAGTCAATTGATAATGGTAATAACTGTAATTATTATGCTAGTTATTTGTTATTATTATTATTGTTATTATTATCAAGATTGCTATTATTTCTGTTATTACCGTTAACATCATCACGATTATTATTGTCATTATCGTCATCTTTATTAGTATCGGCATTATCTTTATTATCATTAATTTCATGCTGAAAATTATTACTCTTATGATTAGTAGTTGTTGCAGTTAGTTGTTTAGTATTACCCTTATCATCATTGTTATATTTTATCATTCTTTTATCATTATTTTATCATTATCATAATCATTTCTACCATCATTATCATAATAAGCATCATTACTGTTCTTATTGCTTTTGTTATTACTATTGTTCTTATTTTCATTATTATTATTATTTTCATCTTTACCATTAGTATCATTTTTATTATTGTTATTATTACTATTATTACTATCATCTTTGTTAGTATTATTGCTATCATTATCGTTATCATCATTACTATCATTGTTATTGTTATCACTGTTATCATTATCCTTATTATTATTATTTTATTAGTTTTATAATTAGCATTGTTATTATCATTATCATTAATTATCATTTAGCATATAATCATTATTATCACCATCTTTATTATTGCCATTATTATTGTTATTATTGTTGCTGTCGTTGTTATCATTGTTATTATTATTGCCATTGTTAATACTTTTATCACTATCATTACTACTGTTATCAATATCACATTATTATCTTTATTATTTTATTACTGAGCTCCGATAGCTCATTCTGTAGCGTTGGCATCTCTCGTTCAAGCGGCCCGGGTTCATTAATATTTTATTATTACTATTACTATCATAATATTACTATTATCATTATTATCAATAATGCTATCATTATCATCATTTTTGTTTTACTGCCATTATTGCTATCATCACTTTCATTTTTTGTATATTATTTCATCATTATCATCTTTATCACCAACACCATCTTTATCATCATTGCTATTATTGCTGTTGCATCATTAGCATAATGCTTTCCATCCCTACAACTGAAGATATTCGTGGCACGTCGACGCTTACACAGATACACACGTCATTCTCGCCTTTATATTCAAGGACGCAAATGCAAA
>NW_020870851.1:206634-209134 GCF_003789085.1 Penaeus vannamei
TAACTCTAGATCTAACAAAATTGAAGCAATAATTTTCCGCGATTTGAAGCAAAAAAAATCCGCGACTTGAAGCAAAAACTTTCCCGATTTGAAGCAAAAACTTCCCCGATTTGAAGCAAAAACTTTCCGCGATTTGAAGCAAAGATTTGAAGCAAAAACTTTCCGATTTTGAAGCAAAAAAAATTTGAAGCAAAAAACTTTCCGCGATTTGAAGCAAAAAATTTCCGCGATTTGAAGCAAAAAACTTTCCGATTTGAAGCAAAAACTTTCCCGATTTGAAGCTAAAACTTTTCCGCTATTTGAAGCAAAAACTTTCCGCGATTTGAAGCAATTTTTTCGCGATTTGAAGCAAAAATTAAACGCTATTTGAAGAAAAAACTTTCCGCGATTTGAAGCAAAAAAAATTCCCGATTTGAAGCAAAAAAATCAGCGATTTGAAGCAAAAAAAATCCCGATTGAAGCAAAAAATGATTTGAAGCAAAAACTTTCCCCGATTTGAAGCAAAAACTTTCCGCGATTTGAAGCAAAAACTTCCCGCGAATTGAAGCAAAAACTTTCTCCGATTTGAAGCAAAAAACCTTCCGCGACTTGATATACTTCGACCTCCAGTCACTTCGCCGATTTATCAAGCAAACAAACCGACTGTCTCGGAGATTTTATCAACAGACGACGTTGACAGACATGACAGACTGACATATTCTCCCGGACGTGTTAAAAATAGCCAAGATGCCGTCGCTTCTTGTAAGACAAAACTCGTCAGACTTCCCTTTGTTCCACGGATAAACGACATCAAGAAAGCCAAACCAATAAAAATGATAATTAAAATGAACAGACTTGCGATATCCATCTAGTTGGATAATTTTTAAAGAACGAGATACCTGTTTTTACTTATTCATAATGATGATAATAATAGCAATGACAATAATGATGATAATAGTAGTAGTTGTAATGATATAATTGATGATGATAATGATGATAATAATTGAGGAAGTTGTAGTTGTAGTAGTAGTAATTAATGATGATGATGATAATGTTAACGATAATGACAATAATAACAATAATAATGCAATAATGTTATAGTCATAATAGCAGTAATGATTATAATCATAATAGCAATAATGCATAATAGCAATAAGAATGATAAAACTAATTATGAAAATACTGATAAAAGAAGCAATTGTGAAAATAATGTCAGATAAAAATAAGTATTACCATTACCATTGTTAATAATCATATGTGATTCTGTTGATTTAGTTAATTTGCATACTACGGTCCTATATTTCAAGCACTGTCGCGGAAGAAATAAATATACAAAAAGTTAAATTCAAAATGGTAACAATGGGTGAAAATTTAGAAATTTATCAGTTTTCTTCTTATATTTTATGCTAAGGTATTATGGGCTAATAGAAGCCACTTTATTTTTCTAAAGCCAGATCGAAATTTTAAAAATCCGTATCTCGTTTGGCAGAGAAATGATTAATTAGATAAAGAAAGATGGATTATATCTAAAGATTCACAATAACAATGCGGAATGACAATGATATGGAACACAAATCGACATGGTTTTGTTGAAATTCATATGGCATTATTGAAATTAACAGTTCATATTGAAAATAATATGGTATACAATTAATTATGCGACCTACTGAAATTAATACTGTATGCAATTAATAATGCGATGCCCTGAAAGTAATATGGTATACAGTTAATTATGCGAGGTGCTGAAATTAATACTGTATGTAATTATGAGATGCAATGAAAATAATATGATATACAGTTAATTATGCGAGGTGCTGAAATTAATACTGTATATAATTATGAGATACAATGAAAAAGATATAGTAATACTGAAAATATTTGGGTCCTAGATTTTTTTCTGAGTATAATTCATGTTACTAGAAAATAATAGTTTAGATTTGCTGTGGAAGAAAGGATTTGGCTATTTTCATATCTTGAAAATCCAATTAGATTTTACCCATCTCCGGTATCATGTGATTTTAATATATCCTTTTCAGTGAAATATAACAATTAGTTATTTCACTAGAGCCGATTATACTGCGCCTCCAAGAAAAAAAAATAATAAATAATAATGATAATGATAATGACAATGATAATGATAATAATAATAATAATAATAATAATAATAATAATAATAATAATAATGATAATTGATAATGGATAATAATAATAATAATATAAATAATAATGATAATAATAATAATAATAGTAATGACTATAATAATAATAATAATAATAATAATAATAATGATGATAATAATAATAATGATAATGATAACGATAACGATAACGATAATGATATGATGGTGATGATGATGATGATGATGATAATGGTAATGGTAATGATAATGATAATGATAATGATAATGATAATGATAATGATAATGATAATGATAATGATAATGATAATGATAATGATAATATAATAATGATAATAATAATAATTAATAATAATAAATAATAATAACAATAATAATAATAT
>NW_020870851.1:216634-221634 GCF_003789085.1 Penaeus vannamei
CTCTTTCTTTCTCTCTCTTCTCTACTCTATCTGTTTATCTCTCTCTCCCTCTCTCTCTCTCTCCCTCTCTCTCTCTCTCTCTCTCTCTCTCTCTCTCTCTCTCTCTCTCTCTCCTCTCTCTCCTCTCTCCCTCTCTCCTCTCTCCCCCCTCTCTCTCTCCTCTCTCTCCTCCCTCTCCTCTCCTCCCTCCTCTCTCCTCTCTCTCTCTCTCTCTCTCTCTTCTCTCTCTCTCTCTCTCTCTCTCTCTCTCCCTCCCTCCCTCCCTCCCTCCCTCCCTCCTCCCTCCCTCCCTCCCTCCCTCCCTTCCTCCTTCCTCTCTTCTCTCTCTCTCTCTTTCTCTGTAATTGAGTACAGAAATTGTGTAGTAAACTTTGTATTTACTAGCCTCCTTACGCGACACGAAAGGGAAATAGACCATGTGAAAAACAAAAATTAAACGGAAAATCAAAGAATGCAAAAATGAAAACTAAATACTTTTCAAAATGGAAAATCTGAATTGTGAAATAGAAGTTAGACAATTAAAAATGGGAAATACTTATTCTTTTCTTTCTTTTAATCTAAAGCTGGAGAAATACCTTGTATTAATCAAACTAAATGTATATACACATATATAAGATAAAAATACACAATCTTTTGAATAGAACGGATGGATTCGCTAGTCAACACTGGACTATAATAATAGATATGAAGATGTGCACGCTATCATTGTTAGTTCTATTCAAATTATTGAATTATTCAATTCTTTTATCGTTCTATTCAAACTAAACTTTATTATTCTATTTATATGGCTTCCTCGGTATATAACTACATTTACACTAATTTATAAATACGCAAAACCTCCACCGTCGCCACTCTCACTGACCTGCTTTGACCTCGCTGACCACCCCGCAGTTGTCAGGAAGTCATCAGCAATAGCACTTTTTCCGTCAATTTCTGGGGTTTCGTCTGAATCTGAGGTTTTCCGCAAGGATCGTCTGCAAACGGAACTTCCGCCTCCCAGACCAAGACGGTTACGACCGTTTCCGTCTGACTAATTTCCGTCTTGATCTCGTGCTATTAATAAATTAGATAGGATGAGTGAATGTAAACAGGAGCTACTATTTTAGAACATTCGTATATACAATATACATCATCACTATTTCTTTAGTTACCGTGGTTATTCTTTTTACGTAGAGGGTTAATGGATATAGTTAGGCTTATATAAGAGAGGCAGAGGCAGTATCGTAATGTCATGAATTATGCCAAGGTCAGAGTCAGAGGTCACGGCGCAAGGTCACCCATATTTTTGTGTGTGTATGATCATTAATACCTTATATCTGATTTATCATTATCAATTATCGTTACTTTTTATGATTTTAATGTAATTGTTATTATTGTAATTATCATAATTCGGCTCCTGTTTAGTTTTAGTTATGCATTTGTTTTTTAGTTATCTATATAGTTATCTATTTATTTTTTATTTATTTTGTTATTTATTTAGTGATATATACAGTTTATTTATTAGTTTATTTATTCATTTCAGCTTTATTTTAATTCTATTTCATTTAGTTTTATTTTAGTTATTTTATGATATTTATTCTATTTTGTTTCATTATTTATTTAGTTTATCCATTAGGTTAGTTTGTTTATTTTAGTTTAATTTTATTTAGTTTTATCTTACTTATTTTATCTTATTTGTGACCTACTAAGCTCACCGGATGCCCTTCCTAATGTCAGCTTTTATCCAATGTGCGTCAGAGTGGATATGAGAAGATAAAACAGAAAGAAAGTGATTAAACAAGATATTATGCAAAAAAAATATGGTATTCTGAACCTGAAGAAATGTATATAAGTTATTTTCATCATTCTGACTTTTATTCAATTCCTCTTTTTCTGAGTTCAACAAAAAATAACAGCCAAAAACGCCAGATAACAAACCAATTTACATACCTCTTCCCTCAGACGTCACGGTACACGGCAAGAAAATTAGGTTCATTTACATTTTCTTTGCAGTTTCCCCCTTCTGGCTTCCCCAGATACCCACGGGAGGAGGAAAAAAGAAAACGGGGAACGGAAGAAAATGGGAAGATAAAAGAAAATGGGAAGTGGAAAGTGGGAGAGAAACAACGGGAAATGCCGCAACAGAAGAATAAACAGTTGCACCTAAAGGGAGTGATGTAGTTACTAAATCGATGAGTAATGACATATAATACATATATATATATATATATATATATATATATATATATATATATATATATATATATGAATGTGTGTGTGTGTGTTTTACCTGTGTATGTGTTATCCATAAGATAAATGGATGGATAAACACACCGCATATGTTTGTGTTTGGTTTTATGGTTAACTCCCAACCACATCTCTTTCTCACGCACAAAAGATCAATTCATTTTATATCTATTTATCTTCTGTTTAACAATCTATCTATTCTTTTCTATTTATCTAACAATCTATCTTTTATCTGTTCTACCTATCTCTACCTCTTTAAATCTTTATCTATTTCGATTCTCTCTCTCTCTCTCTCTCTCTCTCTCTCTCTCTCTCTCTCTCTCTCTCTCTCTCTCTCTCTCTCTCTCTCTCTCTCTCTCTCTCTCTCTCCCTCTCTATAAATTGTAATAACACCTTCTATATGAATGATTGAATTACTGGTAGCGGTAGTGAAACACTGATGTGGCTGCACACTTTTATATACGATAAGAACACACTAATACACGCAGTGCGGAGTGTAAGCAGGCCAGAGAGGCAGGTCTTCGGGCCGGCCGGGTATGAGCAAGTCAGCTCGTGAGCCATGTCACCGAGGGTGTGTGCGAGAGGTCACGGTTGCTGACCTCTTATAAGCCTGGGGGACTTATAAGCATTGAGGGAGGAAACTTTCTGGGGAAAAACCCTGCTAGGAGGAAAACCTGTGTGTCACGAGTACACTTTCTCTTATCCCCACGTGTAAGTATACTATACTCTCTCTCTCTCTCTCTCTCTTCTCTCTCTCTCTCTCTCTCTCTCTCTCTCTCTCTCTCTCTCTCTCTCTCTCTCTCTCTCTCTCTCTCTCTCTCTCTCCTTTTTCCCTCTTTCTTCCCTTCCTCTTTCTCCTTTCCCTCTTCCTCCATTCCCTCTTCCTCTCCTCTCTCTCATTCTCCTCCTCCCCCCCCCCCTTGCTCTTAGCCTATCAGCATTCACCTTTCTTTTCCGACAGTTGCACTATGACCCCAACGATGCCTCGTATATGCAGCCGCAACCTTTGACCTTATATAAAATGGGCGTCTAATGACCTTAGCTGTTAACGCAGCAGATAATTTTAAGATAATCAATTAATTAATATGAATGTCGTATGAGAGTCAAGGAACCGTCTTCGTTGCCACAATATAGTACATGTGGATTCAAAAGTTCTATTAATTCACGTTTCCAGTATTACATTCTTCGATTTCTGGATAACATGATAAGATTTTTAACACATACTGAACATACCTGTGTGCGGGATGAGAACAAGTCTGAAGAACGGTGATCATATCTCTGCTTATAACACTGTGAATATTTACCTGTGAATATATAAACAAAACGACCATTAACTTTTCAAACGCCTCCGACGGCACATGAAGTTTTCCGGTTTTTTTCCCCTATTGTAACTCGACGACCTATGCCCTTCTCAACTTTAAAAGCTGCTTTCCAGCGGTCTGTGCTCTTATATGACGCTTATAGCTATAGAAAACTATTCGAATATCATCTGGCAACATTCTGAGTCCTTCTAGGAATTTCTGGCAACTTTCGCTCACTCGCGAGAGCGTTTCAAGGGCACGATTTCAGTACGCTGTGAGCGTTTATTATTTTTAAAAGTTTGTTTTTATTCTGCCTGTGGGGGAGGAGGGAGAAGAGGGGGAGGTGGGATATGGGAGAAAAGGGTAAAGGGGAGAAATGAGAAGATGAAGTTGCCGGATGAGGGAAATGGGGACGAGGGGGATGGGGGGAGAAGGGAAAGAGGGAGATGAGAATAGGGAGAGGAGGAAGGAGAGGGAGAGGAGAGAGATGAAGGAGGGGCTCCGGCGGAAGGAAAGAAGGCGGACAGGGAGGGTGACACTCCCAAAGCGCCAACGGTCGCAGAGGTTGACGCGCAACAGGTTAATAGATAATTATCATGGTTTACTCTATTAGTTCTGAAATCAAATTTTGTTGTATCGATATGGTCTAGACATTTCCACAATTATAACCAGTGCACTTTTTAATGTCGGATCATTATCGATTTCGACATGGATCCTCCCTTCAGAAAATATTAATAGTGACATTTAATGCCCCTTACAATGGTCTTAAATTCAGCTCACAAGAGTCCCACTATACGGTGTGGCAGGTTTAGAGAAACTCCTTATTTCACTTTGCAGTTTTTACTGAAAAGAGTCACAACGTGAAGTTAGCTGCGCGTCTTGGTATCTTGATAGGAAGCGTGTCGAGGTCAGCTTCGTCCCGGGTAATGTCTGGAAGGTCCGCGAGAGGGTTGGTTTCTGACTTGGAGGGAAGTGAGAGCAAGGTCGGCCTTATATCTGACCTGGCCACGAGGGTGACAGACACGAGGCGGGTGTATATTTAGAACCACCCTACAAGGAAACCCACTCCAGCCAAAACGTCATGGAGACCATGTGTATGGTCTCTTATATCGCTCTGCCACCTACCCTCGCCTCGCCCTCGAGGCGTTGAAAGACAGCTGTTCCTCGAGGTTGGCCTTACATTCATATTGCTTCGCCCACTGAGACACAGCTTCACAGTGTACGACCTCGTCTTCCACTGGATCGGTAGACGTCGGCCTCCATATCGTGCGTCCTCCATCTCCACTGTGTATCCTATGTGCAGTCCTCATGGGAGTAGACGGTCCTATCCTACCCTTGTGTGCATGGTCTGGCTGCCGTCAGTGGAATAGTCAATGGTAAGCGACTCCCAGAGAGCAGAGACAGGAAGACCAGCCTTAAAGAAGGATCAGATCGAGGACCGTCTACTCCCATGAGGACTGCGCGTAGGATACG
>NW_020870851.1:229134-236634 GCF_003789085.1 Penaeus vannamei
GTAATAACAATAAAGATAAAAGTAATGATAATAATGATAATAGTATTAACAAAAATGATAAAAGTAATGATAATAACAATAGTAATAACAATAATGATAATAGTAATAACAATAAAGATAAAAGTAATGATAATAATGATGATAGTAATAACAATTATGATAATAGTAATAACGATAATGATAATAGTAATGATAATAATGATAATGGTAATGATAGAAATGATAATAACGATAATGATAGTTGGAATTGGATTCTTGCAGATTCGTAATGTGATGCCTTAATGCGTGCGCGCCGCGTAGTAGTAGTAGTAGCGTAGTAGTAGTAGTAGTAGTAGTAGTAGTAGCAGTAGTAATAGTAACAGGAAAAATAACAATGATGATAATAATGCTATTGATAATAGTAGTAGTCGTTGTTATTGTCGTTGTTGTTGTTATTGTAGTACTAGCAATAGTATTAGTAGGAGGAGGAGTAATAGTAATAATAATAATAAGTATAGTAGTTGTAGTAATAATAATGATAATGGTAATGATAGTGATACTGTGATAATAACAATGATAATAACTTTGATAGCAACTATAATAGTAATAATAATGATATTGATAATAATAATGATAACAATAACAATGGCTTCTTTAATTCGAGTAAAATGTAAAACGAAACAATTTTGCTTCTGAAGGAAATAATTCTGCGGACTTATATATTCTAAATGAGTTCCCTTCCCTTACCCAGACAATATCTTTTATCTTAATTTTTCAAACGAAAATTTCTGAAATCTAGACTTCAGTTCTTTTCGCGTGTTTTTCCATGCATCTTTTTAATCTCACGTGTTCATGTATTTCTTTTTTTTTTAATCTCGTGTACATTTCTGATATCTAGCTATCTATCCTGCAGAATATTATTTTCACATTCACCCCCCAATCCCCAAACAAAAGCACGTACATACATACAAACACACATATATAGGTATATGTATATAGGTATATATATAGGTGTATATATATATATATATATATATATATATATATATATATATATATATATATATATATATATATATATATATATATATATATATATATATATATATATATATATATATATATATATATATATATATATATATATATATATATATATATATATATATATATATATATATATATATATATATATATATATAATATATATATATATATATATATATATATATATATATATACTGTGTGTGCGTGTGTGTGTGTGTGTGTGTGTGTGTGTGTGTGTGTGTGTGTGTGTGTGTGTGTGTGTGTGTGTGTGTGTATGTATACACAATATATAAAATAAGAGCAATAAAGAAAATGACTTTGACCTTTCCAAGAAAATGTTGCAAGAGGTAAAAGCGAAGCTAATGAAGCTCGGACCGACTTCCTCTGCTGCAAAGTTTAGCCTTGGGATGATTCACGTTTGGACTTGACTGGAAACACGACAGGATAGAAAGTGAAATGCGTATATAAGATAGAGTTGACTAATTCACAGTGGATATATATGTGTGCTGGTCTTATAGAAGCTGATAATTAGTAAAAAAGAAAGTGAAATAGTATATAAAGTGAAATACGTGTATAAAAAATAGTTGATTAATTCACACTGATATATATATATAATATATATATATATATATATATATATATATATATATATATATATATATATATATATATATATATATATATATATATATATACATATATATGCGCTGGTCTTATGGAAGCTGATAATTAGTAAAAAGAAAGTGAAATGGCATAGAAAGTGAAATACGTATATAAAATATAGTTGATTAATTCACACTGAATTATTATATATATGCGCTGGTCTTATGGAGTTTGATGATTAGTAAAAACAAAGTGAAATAGTAAAATCAACTTTATCCATCAAGCGATGCAGGTAAGAAGTTACGAATATTACCTTAGATTCTTCGTTCCTCAACTACTTGGCTGACAAAATTATACATAAACGAATACCTACTTGGTTTCTCTCTCTCATTATTTATTCATCAACATATCTACCTATCTCCCTATCCACCCATCTATCCTTCCAAAGCAATTTCGTTCTCTAGATCGACAAAACCCATTTTTGCCAACGGGGGGACAGCGTAAATTTGGGTAGAAAGCCATTAACATAAAGTCGACGGTATGTTTCCCGCCTAAATTCTGCCCCGGCCGCGAACCAGCGCCATCTATGCTAACGGTCAGAAACGGAGGACAAATTGAATTCAACGTCCCCGATTTGCCTCAATATCGTGACCGCTTTGATTGGTCGATCATACTAATGTAATTTCCACTAATTGCGCGCCAATGGGTACGCAATATTGCCCTACGTGACGACTTACCATGCAGTACGCATGCTAAATGCAGCGGAATTTAATGGTTTTGTTCAGATACACAAATGGGGAGGGGAGTGGGGGGGGGTTGTTATGACACTGCAGATTCCGATAACAATGATAAAAGTAACAATAATGAGAATGATAGTGATAGAGATGTGTATATATCATTTAGAAAAAACTGGATAGCTAGATAGATAAAGATTGATAGATAGAGTACATACATCAAGAACATATATTAAGACATGCAGTATCTATGAGAACGTGGGTTTAGTCGCCTTTTAATTTGACTTCGGGTTTCGAAAATTATATTGTGAGCGCAATGTGGTTTATGATATAGGCGTTTGGAACAAAACTATATTTAATAATAATAATAGTAAAAGTTCAAAGTTAATTAAATGGACATTTTCATTAAAAAATAAACATACGTGTGTAGGCCTGTGTATGTGTTTATGTATACATAATATATATATATATATATATATATATATATATATAATATATATATATATATATATATATATATATATATATATATATATATATATATATATATATATATAATATATATATATATATACACATATGTGTATATATATATATATACATCATATATATACATACATATGTATATATATATATATATATATATATATATATATATATAATATATATATATATATATATATATAATATATATATATATATATATATATATATATATATATATATATATACATATATATATATATATATATATATATATATATATATATATATACTTATATATATATATATGTATATATATTATATATATATATATATATATATATATATATATATATATATATATATATATATATATATTCATATATATATACATACATATAATATATATATATATATATATATATATATATATATATATATATATATATATATATATATATATATATACATACACACACACAACACACACACACACACACACACACACACACACACACACACACACACATATATATATATATATATATATATATATATATATATATATACATGTATGCACATATACATACATGTATATATACATATACATACATACATACATATAACTATATTGAATAATTATGATTCCACACTTTTTCTCACATCCCACATCTCTATTCAGTTAATAGGAACATCACATCATAAAACTACAAGACAAAGTCCTTAACCAATAACACCCAAGCACCTGACACGTCTTTGAGTCCATAGAGAGTGCGACACCAATCACACGCGGTAACTTCTTCGTTTGTTGTAGACAGGTCCCAAGCTCGAACTTTTCCTACGAACTTTTGACAGTGGCTCCTGTGACATCAAGGAAGTGTGGAGTCTCGAACTTTTTGACAGTGGCTCCTGTGACATCAGGAAGTGTGGAGACTCGAACTTTTGACAGTGGCTCCTGTGACATCGGGAAGTGTGGAGTCTCGAACTTTTGACAGTGGCTCCTGTGACATCAGGAAGTGTGGAGTCTCGAACTTTTGACAGTGGCTCCTGTGACATCAGGAAGTGTGGAGACTCGAACTTTTGACAGTGGCTCCTGTGACATCGGGAAGTGTGGAGTCTCGAACTTTTGACAGTGGCTCTGTGACATCGGAAGTGTGGAGTCTCGAACTTTTGACAGTGGCTCCTGTGACATCAGGAACTGGAGTCTCGAACTTTTGACAGTGGCTCCTGTGACATCAGGAAGTGTGGAATCTCGAACTTTTGAGTGGCTCCTGTGACATCAGAAAGTGGTCTCGAACTTTTGACAGTGGCTCATGTGACATCAGGAACTGGAGTCTCGAACTTTTGAGTGGCTCCTGTGACATCAGGAACTGGAGTCTCGAACTTTTGACAGTGGCTCCTGTGACATCAGGAAGTGTGGAGTCTCGAACTTTGACAGTGCTCCTGTGACATCAGGAAGTGTGGAGTCTCGAACTTTTGACAGTGGCTCCTGTGACATCAGGAAGTGTGGAGTCTCGAACTTTGACAGTGGCTCCTGTGACATCAGGAAGTGTGGAGTCTCGAACTTTTGACAGTGGCTCCTGTGACATCAGGAAGTGTGGAGTCTCGAACTTTTGACAGTGGCTCCTGTGACATCAGGAATGTGAGTCTCGAACTTTGACAGTGGCTCCTGTGACATCAGGAAGTCTCGAACTTTTGACAGTGGCTCCTGTGACATCAGGAACTGGAGTCTCGAACTTTTGACAGTGGCTCCTGTGACATCAGGAAGTGTGGAGTCTCGAACTTTTGACAGTGGCTCCTGTGACATCAGGTGGAGTCTCGAACTTTTGACAGTGGCTCTGTGACATCTCTTTGACAGTGGCTCCTGTGACATCTGGAGTCTCGAACTTTGACAGTGCTCCTGTGACATCAGGAAGTGTGGAGTCTCGAACTTTTGACAGTGGCTCCTGTGACATCAGGAACTGGAGTCTCGAACTTTGACAGTGGCTCTGTGACATCAGGAAGTGTGGAGTCTCGAACTTTTGACAGTGGCTCCTGTGACATCAGGAACTGGAGTCTCGAACTTTGACAGTGGCTCCTGTGACATCAGGAACTGGAGTCTCGAACTTTTGACAGTGGCTCCTGTGACATCAGGAAACTGGAGTCTCGAAACTTTTGACAGTGGCTCCTGTGACATCAGGAAGTGTGGAGTCTCGAACTTTTGACAGTGGCTCCTGTGACATCAGGAAGTGTGGAGTCGAACTTTTGACAGTGGCTCCTGTGACACAGTCTGAACTTTTGACAGTGGCTCCTGTGACATCAGGAAGTGTGGAGTCTCGAACTTTTGACAGTGGCTCCTGTGACATCAGGAAGTGGAGTCTCGAACTTTTGACAGTGGCTCCTGTGACATCAGGAAGTGGAGTCTCGAACTTTTGACAGTGGCTCCTGTGACATCAGGAAGTGGAGTCTCGAACTTTTGACAGTGGCTCCTGTGACATCAGGAAGTGTGGAGTCTCGAACTTTTGACAGTGGCTCCTGTGACATCAAGGAAGTGGAGTCTCGAACTTTTGACAGTGGCTCCTGTGACATCAGGAAGTGTGGAGTCTCGAACTTTTGACAGTGGCTCCTGTGACATCAGGAACTGGAGTCTCGAACTTTTGACAGTGGCTCCTGTGACATCAGGAAGTGGAGTCTCTTTGACAGTGGCTCCTGTGACATCAGGAACTGGAGTCTCGAACTTTTGAGTGGCTCCTGTGACATCAGGAACTGGAGTCTCGAACTTTTGACAGTGGCTCCTGTGACATCAAGGAAGTGTGGAGTCTCGAACTCTTGACAGTGGCTCCTGTGACATCAGGAACTCGAAAGACATCAGGAATGGAGTCTCGAACTTTTGACAGTGGCTCCTGTGACATCAGGAAGTGGAGTCTCGAACTTTGACAGTGGCTCCTGTGACATCAGGAAGTGTGGAGTCTCGAACTTTTGACAGTGGCTCCTGTGACATCAGGAAGTGTGGAGTCTCGAACTTTTGACAGTGGCTCCTGTGACATCTGGAGTCTCGAACCAGACAGTGTGGAGTCTCGAACTTTTGACAGTGGCTCCTGTGACATCGGAAGTGTGGAGTCTCGAACTTTTGACAGTGGCTCCTGTGACATCTGGAGTCTCGAACTTTGACAGTGGCTCCTGTGACATCAGGAAGTGTGGAGTCTCGAACTTTTGACAGTGGCTCCTGTGACATCAGGAAGTGTGGAGTCTCGAACTTTTGACAGTGGCTCCTGTGACATCAGGAAGTGTGGAGTCTCGAACTTTTGACAGTGGCTCCTGTGACATCAGGAAGTGTGGAGTCTCGAACTTTTGACAGTGGCTCCTGTGACATCAGGAAGTGTGGAGTCTCGAACTTTTGACAGTGGCTCCTGTGACATCAGGAAGTGTGGAGTCTCGAACTTTTGACAGTGGCTCCTGTGACATCAGGAATGTGGAGTCTCGAACTTTTGACAGTGGCTCCTGTGACATCAGGAAGTGTGGAGTCTCGAACTTTTGACAGTGGCTCTGTGACATCAGGAAGTGGAGTCTCGAACTTTTGACAGTGGCTCCTGTGACATCAGGAAGTGTGGAGTCTCGAACTTTTGACAGTGGCTCCTGTGACATCAGGAAGTGGAGACTCGAACTTTTGACAGTGGCTCCTGTGACATCAGGAAGTGGAGTCTCGAACTTTGAGTGGCTCCTGTGACATCGAGTCTCGAACTTTTGACAGTGGCTCCTGTGACATCAGGAAGTGGAGTCTCGAACTTTTGACAGTGGCTCCTGTGACATCAGGAAGTGTGGAGTCTCGAACTTTGACTCCTGTGACATCACTCGAACTTTGACAGTGGCTCCTGTGACATCAGGAACTGGAGTCTCGAACTTTTGAGTGGCTCCTGTGACATCCTCGGACAGTGGCTCCTGTGACATCAGGAAGTGGAGTCTCGAACTTTTGACAGTGGCTCCTGTGACATCAGGAAACTGGAGTCTCGAACTTTTGACAGTGGCTCCTGTGACATCAGGAAGTGTGGAGTCTCGAACTTTTGACAGTGGCTCCTGTGACATCAGGAAAGTCAGAACTGGAGTCTCGAACTTTTGACAGTGGCTCCTGTGACATCAGGAACTGGAGTCTCGAACTTTTGACAGTGGCTCCTGTGACATCAGGAAGTGTGGAGTCTCGAACTTTTGACAGTGGCTCCTGTGACATCATCTCGAACTTTTGAGTGGCTCTGTGACATCAGGAAGAGTCTCGAACTTTTGACAGTGGCTCCTGTGACATCAGGAAGTGTGGAGTCTCGAACTTTTGACAGTGGCTCCTGTGACATCAGGAATGGAGTCTCGGACAGTGGCTCCTGTGACATCAGGAACTGGAGTCTCTTTGACAGTGGCTCCTGTGACATCAGGAAGTGTGGAGTCTCGAACTTTTGACAGTGGCTCCTGTGACATCAGGAACTGGAGTCTCGAACTTTTCAGTGGCTCCTGTGACATCAGGAAGTGTGGTCTCGAACTTTTGACAGTGGCTCCTGTGACATCAGGAACTGGAGTCTCGAACTTTTGAGTGGCTCCTGTGACATCAGGAACTGGAGTCTCGAACTTTTGACAGTGGCTCCTGTGACATCAGTCTCGTTGACAGACATCAGTCTCGAACTTTTGACAG
>NW_020870851.1:239134-246304 GCF_003789085.1 Penaeus vannamei
GCCCTTCCACTTCATCCTGGGGCGGCTTAATACCTGCACTAATGACGAATGATCCTGGGGTGACCGTGTCTGCAGCCCGGTCCTCCTTCGGTGCCTCGTCAGACATCCATGGTCCATATAATGTCGAACTAGATACACGTAAAGGCCAAAATAGTAAGAGAACAAAAGCAACAGGAGTGGGGGGTGTTAAGTGCTATTAGCCGGTTTTTAAATATCAATTTGCAGTTTTTACGGTTCGTTATTTCATTTATTTTCGTTTTTTCACTTTTGTAAATTTCAAAATAACAGATAGATGGGAGCAGCTTGAGCTACAAACCATCTCAGATAGATAGGAAATTAGATAAGGGAAATGACAATGGCAATCCGCAAGGATTTACTTGAAGCGCCTGTCGTCTCATAGAGAAAGAAAAAAATATGTAAACGAGAATTGTGCATCACTGTCACTCATCACGACTAGCAAAATCATGGGAAAAGAGATAAACCTACAACTGCAATGTAACAAATTCTATTCATGTTCCGATATCTTTTGTTCTGCATGAATGATTGAGTGTGTGTTTCTGTGTGATTGTAAGAACATGAAAGTGAGAGTGAGCTCACAGTAAGAAGGAATCACAAACACGAATATTAACATTCACTTAAATAATAAATGCTATAAGTATTAGCGACATCTTTACAAATTATTTCAATTGCCACACTAAATTCAGCATTAAATGATATGCGATGGAACGTACACAATTAATTATTCAGGGAGACATAAAAATTCTCTGTAGTGCAAAGTTTCCCAGTTCAGAAATGTACGACACTATCCCCAGTTGTATTTAATCTTAATTACGGATTCGCAACACATTCTGATGACTGGGTAATTATCTCTTCAGAATACGTTACGTCCCTTTTTCCCCTTTTTTACCCATTTACAGAAAGAAATGAACTGAACGAGACGGGGAAATGTATAGTTACTCGACTCTACAATCCGTGATGGGAGCTCGTGACTTACACTCGAAATCACACGACTGCCGGCGGGATTCCCAGAACGTGCAAGCGGCTTATGTAAGGTGAGGAGGGCGTGATGAATAAGCGAATCATTTTTCTAGCTTGATCCCCTTGTCCCACATTGATAATCGGACGTCAATACGAGCTCACACCAACTCGAATGGCCGATCGAATGGGTAACCAGCATTTTATTTACTCTCGTACGCCTTAGCAAAGATCTATTCGACGAT
The DNA here is from genome assembly GCF_003789085.1 of Penaeus vannamei. Taxonomy (NCBI): domain Eukaryota; kingdom Metazoa; phylum Arthropoda; class Malacostraca; order Decapoda; family Penaeidae; genus Penaeus; species Penaeus vannamei. Next base: position 240,355 of record NW_020870851.1, read on the forward strand.
TTACGAAACCCGTCACATCCCTGTGCACTATGGATGGGGTCATACTAACGAGAGCTTTGCGCCGAGAGAACGTTTCACCATTGGGCACTGGCGGCTTAAATCCCTATAGAGTTAAAACGTTTTCTTCAGCCCGCGACTGGGTGAGAGGGAAGGTGAGGTCAGGGGGAGGGGGGGGATGGTTTACTAGGAAGAAACAAATGATATGTATCCTTCGTGAATACGGAACATGAAATCAGTGATAATAAACGAACCAAAAGCATAAAAAAAAATGATGAATTTTAACAATCAAGCAAGAAATCGTACAAGAAGAGCATGGAGTACATAGAATTCGTGAAACAATTGCGAATCACAAGGAGAAAATCCTCAGTTTGAGAGAAATCACGAACGCATTGAATTCATTGTAGTTGAAACAATATAAATCTCTAAAAACGAGAAAATAAATTAATTAGTGAACGATATTTCTGTTTGTACCGGAAGCTATATTCCCACATCTTGTTCGCAGGACTATGACCTCAAGTCAGATGAGTGACAGAGCGAGTGTTGCCATTTCCTCTTACTGTAAGGATTCTAAATTTTCACCGCTAGCATTTTTGACCAGCGAAACCAACGTAAGAATAACTACACGTTTTATACGGCTTAACACATTTATGGGAGAGTAAGGAAGGGAAAAGAAAATATTGGCCTATAACGCGTTTGGAGATACCTGTTCGTTGTATCGAGGTGAGTGTTGGCAACGGCTTTCGGAGTTCTTAATGTCGCATATACAACCACCCTGATGCCAGATATAAAAAGTATTATTAACCATCGATATTAACACTGGTGGGCAGGAGTGATATTACTAATTGGCTCATTTGATTTCCTTCGCATACGTCATTCGCTACAAATCCGTCCGATTTCCCGTCACTTACCGACTTTCTGTCGTTTAGTCTCGGCGCTAGAGGCGTAAAGTTACTGTGACTCCTGAAGATCGTGGATTTTATACCTTCTGTAAGACCGTTATTCGTTATTATCAATTTACGCGTAAAATGGTATAGAAGAAAACTCATTGAATGATGTGTTCTATCACTTGGTAAGCTCAGATTCTTTAAATTAGGTGTGGGGTTGCATTTCCAATAATACCATAGAAGTATAAGAAGAGCAAGAGAATTTGAATGTATTAATTGCTTCATAATTCCACATTTCGAATATTCACGGGATCTGCGGTAGTTGGCGCCATGCGTTTGTTTATATTCGTTAGTCAAATGAGAATGCATGGTCAATGCTTTTGTTTTTACTTTTATTCGTTTTTAGCTGAAATATAAATATCAATATTGGTGTAAAACTAGATATCAGTACTTCTAAGTAATTTAAAATATATAAAAATATTTATACTTTAAAATGAAAATATATGCACACCATAGATTCTCAACGTGTGCAGTTTTTTTTCCATTCGTCCATCGAAGGACAAGTGGATATCCATCGCATCGAACGTGTGGGCAAAAGACCAGTGCATTGACTCCATCGATGGGCAAATTCCATTAAAAATAGATGGATTTCACGGATCTATTACCGCACCTTAAGGGACAGACCAAACGAGAATTTTCACATCGGCAAAAAGATGCAACAGGTGTATTAGCCACAAGCACTCTGCAACCTGAAATGACCATTGTGCCATTTTTCATACGGGTATCTTATCTGTTGACGCGACAATTAATTCTAGTCAATCAGCCAATCAGTATCACTTGATTTCTAAATTGAGTTTTTGTTTAACAAATGGTTTAATCGAAAGTTCAGTAAGCTGAGTAAGCGCTTACTTAAACAAGTTTTGAATGTGTGAACAATTAAATCTGAAGATCCTGTTGTGGACGCCACGCCTAAATTCTATCACAGCGCCTGTATCCTAAGTCTTGGGTGTCCTGGATGTGTGGGTACACGCCACGCCTAAATTCTATCACAGCGCCTGTATCCTAAGTCTTGGGTGTCCTGTATTATGATTTTTGCAGACTCGGGTCCACTGAGGTTAAGGGGCGTTGCTCTATTGGGGTCTGTCGTTTTATTATAGGTACAATAAAGTTTGTGTGATAATTCGACATCACACAATGCAATACCATATTGTGATGTAAATAGTTTACATCATGAAATATAGAGTACAATATAATCCCGTTATAAAACGACATAGGCCTAGTTGGCGTCAGTAGTATTCGCCATGAAATATTTGGTAGTTGTACTGACGAATCAAGTGAGATTAGTGGATGAGAAGAAGAGAATCGGAAAGAGAGAATGAAAGATGGATGGCTTAGAAAATAGTGGAAGTGACGTTATTTAAGCTGCCATTGCCGTATTTCCTTTTACTGCCGATGACCTAAGCTTTTGACAAGGTGATTTCAAATAGTCCGCCATCACATATATCATATGACAAATGAATTTAAATCTTGTTTACGAAGTAAAGGGTTCAATTCCCCTGTTTTGTTTACGAAATAAAAATTCTGTTTTGTTTACGAATAAAAGGTTCAATTCCCCTGTTTTGTTTACGAAATAAAAGGTTCAATTCCCTGTTTTTTACGAAAAAAAAGGTTCAATTCCCTGTTTTGTTACGAAAATAAAAGGTTCAATTTCCCTGTTTTTTTACGAAATAAAGGTTCAATTCCCCGAAAGGTTCAATTCCCACGGGTTCAATTTTTGTTTACGAAATAAAAGGTTCAATTCCCTGTTTTGTTTACGAAATAAAAGGTTCAATTCCCCTGTTTTGTTTACGAAATAAAAGGTTCAATTCCCCTGTTTTATTTACGAAATAAAAATTCCCTGTTTTGTTACGAAATAAAGTTCAATTCCCTGTTTTGTTTACGAAATAAAAGGTTCAATTCCCCTGTTTTGTTTACGAATAAAAGGTTCAATTCCCTGTTTTTGTTTACGAAATAAAAGGTTCAATTCCCCTGTTTTTTACGTAAAAAGTTCAACCCACAAATAAAAGGTTCAATTCCCTTTTTTTTACGAAATAAAAGGTTCAATTCCCCTGTTTTTGTTTACGAAAAAGGTTCAATTCCCGTTTTGTTTACGTTCAAATAAAAGGTTCAATTATTTAAAAGGTGTTTTGTTTACGAAATAAAAGGTTCAATCCCTGTTTTGTTTACGAAATAAAGGTTCAATTCCCCTGTTTTTACGAAATAAAAGGTTCAATTCCCTGTTTTGTTTACGAAATAAAAGGTTCAATTCCCTGTTTTTTACGAAAAATTTACGAAAAAGGTTCAATTCCCCTGTTTTGTTACGAAATAAAAGGTTCAATTCCCCTTTTTGTTACGAAATAAAAGTTCAATTCCCCTGTTTTGTTTACGAAATAAAAGGTTCAATTCCCCTGTTTTGTTTACGAAATAAAAGGTTCAATTCCCCTGTTTTGTTTACGAAATAAAAGGTTCAATTCCCTGTTTGTTTACGAAAATAAAAGGTTCAATTCCCCTGTTTTTTACGAAATAAAGGTTCAATTCCCCTGTTTTGTTTACGAAATAAAGGTTCAATTCCCCTGTTTTATTTACGAAATAAAAGGTTCAATTCCCCGTTTTTTACGAATAAAAAGGTTCAATTCCCCTTTTTTACGAAATAAAGGTTCAATTCCCCTTTGTTTACGAAATAAAAGGTTCAATTCCCCTTTTTTGTTTACGAAATAAAAGTTCAATTCCCCTGTTTGTTACGAAATAAAAGGTTCAATTCCCCTGTTTTGTTTACGAATAAAAGGTTCAATTCCCTGTTTTGTTTACGAAATAAAAGGTTCAATTCCCCTGTTTTGTTTACGAAATAAAAGGTTCAATTCCCCTGTTTTTGTTTACGAAATAAAAGGTTTCAATTCCCTGTTTTTGTTTACGAAATAAAAGGTTCAATTCCCTGTTTTTTTACGAAATAAAAGGTTCAATTCCCCTGTTTATTTACGAAATAAAAGGTTCAATTTCCCTGTTTTTTTACGAAATAAAAGGTTCAATTCCCCTGTTTTGTTTACAAATAAAAGGTTCAATTCCCTGTTTTGTTTACGAAATAAAGGTTCAATTCCCTGTTTTTTTTTACGAAATAAAAGGTTCAATTCCCCTGTTTTGTTTACGAATAAAAGGTTCAATTCCCCTGTTTTGTTTACGAAATAAAAGGTTCAATTCCCTGTTTTGTTTACGAAATAAAAGGTTCAATTCCCCTGTTTTTTTACGAAATAAAAGGTTCAATTCCCCTGTTTACGAATAAAAGGTTCAATTCCCCTGTTTTGTTTACGAAATAAAAAGTTCAATTCCCCTGTTTTTTACGGTTCAATTCCCCTGTTTGTTTACGAAATAAAAGGTTCAATTCCCCTTTTTTATTTTACGAAATAAAAGGTTCAATTCCCCTGTTTTTTTACGAAATAAAGGTTCAATTCCCTGTTTTGTTTACGAAATAAAAGGTTCAATTCCCTGTTTTGTTTACGAAATAAAAGGTTCAATTCCCCTGTTTTGTTTACGAAATAAAAGGTTCAATTCCCCTGTTTTGTTTACGAAATAAAAGGTTCAATTCCCCTGTTTTTTACGAAATAAAAGGTTCAATTCCCTGTTTTGTTTTACGAAATAAAAGGTTCAATTCCCCTGTTTTGTTTACGAAATAAAAGGTTCAATTCCCCTGTTTTGTTTACGAAATAAAAGGTTCAATTCCCCTGTTTTGTTTACGAATAAAAGGTTCAATTCCCTTCAATTCCCCTGTTTGTTTACGAAATAAAAGGTTCAATTCCCCTGTTTTGTTTACGAAATAAAAGGTTCAATTCCCTGTTTTGTTTACGAAATAAAAGGTTCAATTCCCCTGTTTTGTTTACGAAATAAAAGGTTCAATTCCCCTTTTGTTTTACGAAATAAAAGGTTCAATTCCCTTTTTGTTTACGAAATAAAAGGTTCAATTCCCCTGTTTTGTTTACGAAATAAAGGTTCAATTCCCCTGTTTTGTTTACGAAATAAAAGGTTCAATTCCCCTTTTGTTTACGAATAAAAGGTTCAATTCCCCTGTTTTTTTACGAAATAAAAGGTTCAATTGTTTTGTTTACGAAATAAAGGTTCAATTCCCCTGTTTTGTTTACGAAATAAAAGGTTCAATTCCCTGTTTTTTACGAAATAAAAGGTTCAATTGTTACGAAATAAATTCAATTCCCTGTTTTGTTTACGAAATAAAAGGTTCAATTCCCCTGTTTTGTTTACGAAATAAAAGGTTCAATTCCCCTGTTTTGTTTACGAAAAAAAAGGTTCAATTCCCCTGTTTTGTGTTACGAAATAAAAAGGTTCAATTCCCGGTTTTGTTTACGAATAAAATTTCATTCCCCTGTTTTGTTTACGAAATAAAAGGTTCAATTCCCCTGTTTTGTTTACGAAATAAAAGGTTCAATTCCCCTGTTTTGTTTACGAAATAAAAAGGTTCAATTCCCCTGTTTTGTTTACGAAATAAAAGGTTCAATTCCCCTGTTTTGTTTACGAAATAAAAGGTTCAATTCCCCTGTTTTGTTTACGAAATAAAAGGTTCAATTCCCGTTTTTTACGAAATAAAAGGTTCAATTCCCCTGTTTTGTTACGAAATAAAAGGTTCAATTCCCCTGTTTTGTTTACGAAATAAAAGGTTCAATTCCCCTGTTACGAAATAAAAGGTTCAATTCCCCTGTTTTGTTTACGAAATAAAAGGTTCAATTCCCCTGTTTTGTTTACGAAATAAAAGGTTCAATTCCCCTGTTTTGTTTACGAAATAAAAGGTTCAATTCCCTGGTTTTGTTTACGAAATAAAAAGGTTCAATTCCCCTTTTTGTTACGAAATAAAAGGTTCAATTCCCTGTTTTGTTTACGAAATAAAAGGTTCAATTTCCCCTGTTTTGTTTACGAAATAAAAGGTTCAATTCCCCTGTTTGTTACAAGGTTTTCCCCTGTTTGTTTACGAAATAAAAGGTTCAATTCCCTTTTGTTTACGAAATAAAAGGTCAATTCCCCTGTTT
>NW_020870852.1:32766-42766 GCF_003789085.1 Penaeus vannamei
TCTTCTCTATACACCACACACACCGCGTACACACACAATAAAACCCCTCCATTCATCCGTCTACCCCCCCCCCCCCCCCCCGCCGCCACCAACATACGCAAGCCCCTTCCCCCCCACCCCCACCCCGCACCCTGCTGTGTGCAGAAGGGTCGACCCTTTTTCACGGCCATACTCTTTTCTCTCTCCCGTGCTGTCACCGGCCTTCTCCCCTCTCTCTCTGTCTCCGTCTCATCCTCTCTCATCTCCCTCCCCCCTCTCTCTCTTCTTCTCGTCGCGCCATTCTCTCTCTCTCTCTCTCTCTCTCTTTCTCCTCTCTCCCCTTTCTCTTTCATTCTCTCTCTCTGCTCTCTCCCTCCCTCCCTCCCTATCTCTTCTCTCTTTCTCTCGTCGCGCATTCTCTCTCTCTCCTCTCCTCTTTCTCTTCTCTCTCTCTCTCCTCTCTCTCTCTCTCTCTCTCTCTCTCTCGCCTCTCTCCCTCTCTCTCTTTCTTCTCGTCCGCGCATTCTCTCTCTCTCTCTCTTTCTCTTTCTTCTCGTCCCGCATTCATTCTCTCTCTCTCTCTCTCTCTCTCTCTCTTCTCTCTCTCGCCCTCCCTCCTCTCTATCTCTCTCTCCTCTCTTCTCTCTCTCTCTCTCTCTCTCTCTCTCTCGCCTCTCTCCTCTCTCTCTCTTTCTTCTCGTCCGCGCATTCTTCTCTCTCCCCTCTTTCCACATGCACGAGACACGTCGAAAGGGGAATATCTCAGTCCCCTCTTCTCCTTCCTCTCCGCTGTATTTTTCCTATTCACTGGTAACATATGGAATTGAAATGAATATTGATCATGCTGTGGGATTCCTTTTTTTTCATTTCCAGGAATTCCTTCTCGGTGTTTTTATTTCTTTATTTCTTTTTCTCGTATTTTCCTCGTAATCTCCATTGGATTTGTTTCTTTGCTGTGGCTTATACGTATCTATGTAAATGAGTGATTTTATATAAATTGTTATATATATATATATATATATATATATATATATATATATTATATATATATATATATATAATATATATTATTATATAGATAAACATGTAGATATACATACATGTGTATGTATAAATATATGTTTACAAGTAGATGTATTCGTGCATACATATGTGTGTATGTTGTTACCGACACACATACCCATACAACCCCTAACCATACACATATATCCAAAATAAAACAACCAAAAAAAAAACCCCCTTCAACCCCCCACCCCCAAAAAAGTGAAAAGAAAAAAGTCAACACCCCTCCTCACCCCCCCCCCAAAAAAAAAAATAATAATAATAAATAAATAAATAAACTAATTATTTAATTAATTAATTTTAAAAAATCAGGAACCGGCACATTCTGAAACACCGAAGAGGATGAGGGCGTCGAGTCCCATACATCACGCCCTTGTATCATCCTGACCTCGATCCGTCTTGACCCTGTTCGAGGTGGGTGACCCTGACAGGGGATTCTTATGATATATTCTCAGAAGGAAGGGCTGTGGGGCGGGGGGGGGGGGGGATGGAGGAGGAAGGAAAGAGAAATAGGGGGGAGGGGAAGAAGAGATAGGGGAGAAAGAATGAATGGGGGAGGGGGAGAGAGAAGAAAGAGAAAGGGGGAGGGAGAAAGGAGAAGGAAAAAATGGGAGAGGGAGAGAGAGAAGGAAAAGAAAGGGTGAGGGTGAAAGGAGAAAGGGAAAGGGGAGAGAGAGAGGGGAGGAAGGAGGAGAGAGACAGAGAGAGATACAGCCAAGTCTTTCTATCTTTCTGTCTATCCTTTTGTCTTCCACTCTCCCTCTCCCTCCCTTACCCTCACCCCCCCACTCTCACTCTCTCTTTCTCTCCATCTATCTATCTCTCTATATATATATAATGAAGACAAACAGACAGACAGACATATAAAGGAAGAAAAACACATTCCTCGCATAATTACATCATGTACAAACCTCACACCACCTCCATCACCCAGAAATAAAACAAACTTCCTCTGTCCCTACAACCTGACAACCCAATTACCTAACAACCCATCACCTCAAACAACAACCCGAAAACTTAACAACCCAACAGCTTAATAACCCATCAACTCAAACAACCCGAAAACTCAAACCCATCAAACTCAACCCGACAACCCAAACAACCCGACATCCTAAAAGCCCATTAACTCGACTCTACAACCCGAAAAACCGAAAACTCAACAACCCAACAGCCTAATAACCCATCACCTCAAACCCGAAAACCTGAAAACTCAACAACCCATCAACTCAAGCCAACAACCCGAAAATTCAACAACCCGACAACCCAAACAACCCGAAAACTCAACAACCCGAAAGCTCAACAACCCATCAACTCAACCCAACAGCCTAACAACCCAAAACAACCCAACAGCCAACCACAACCCACCAAACAACCCAAAACAACCGAATGCTCAACAACCCAACCACCTAACAACCCATCACCTCAAACGCAACAACCTAACAACACCACCAACACAAACCCAACACCCAAAACAACCCAACAGCCTAACAACCCACCAACACAAACCCCAAACAACCCCAAACAACCCAACAAAACAACCACGAACCCCAAACAACCCGAACTCCCCCATCATTCAACCAGCCAATTGACCGAGGGACCGAGGACTCGCAAAGCCCTTTATGTATCATCTAAATACAAGTGCAAACAAGGCCGTTCATCAAGCCATTAATTCTCTCTGCCAAGTATATTGCATGCGAACAATGAACGGCTCTCGCGGCCACGTTCTGCTGCCAGGTGTGGACACGGGGAAGTGGTATAAATTATGTATAAAGGTAAGTGTGCGTGTGTTATTGGTTGTCTGTTGAGGGGGGAGGGGAAGGGAGAGGGAAGGGGGAGAGGGAGGGAGGGAGAGGGAGTGGGAAAATGGAGAGGGAGGGGGAGAGGGAAGAGGGGGGATGAGGAGAGAGAGAAGACATGGAGGGAGGGAGGAGAAAGAGAGAGAGGAGAGGGAAGAGAGAGAGAAGAGAGAGAGTGGAGAAGGAGAGAGAGATTGAGAAGGAGAGGGAGATAGAGAAGACCATGGAGGAGGAGAAAGAGTGAGAGGAGAGGGAAAGGCAGAGGGAGAGGGAGAGAATTTAGGGAGAGGGAGAGGGAGAGAGAGAGAGAGATTAAGAAGGAGAGGAGAGAGAGAGAGAGAGAAGAGAGAGAGAGAGAGAGAGAGAGAGAGAGAGAGAGAGAGAGAGAGAGAGAGAGAGAGAGAGAGAGAGAGAAGAGAGAAGAGAAAAAACAAAAAAAAAAAAAAAAAAAAGATGAGAGAAAAAAGAAAAAGAAAAAAAAAATATAAACCAGAAATTACATACCACCGTAAACACCTGAATACCAATGCCACGTACACGCCCACAGTCACAAGAATGAGAAGCCAGCTTGTAGCCTGCGAATCACGCCCACCCTTCTGATCTCCACTCGGGCCTCAAGCCACGCCCGCGAAACCAAGGAATGATTATTTTTGTTACCATTTCGCTTCCTAAACTTTGCTCCCAAAAGTTATCCTTCGCAGTGTGTCGGCGGCGGGGGGGGGGGGGGGGTGTTGATGGGGAGGTGGACGGGGTTGTTGATGGAAGGGGAGGAGGAGGGGAGGTGCTGAGGGAGAGGGGAGAAGAGGGAGAGAAAAGAGAGAGAGTGAGAGTGAAAGAAGGAGGGAGAAAGGATAGGAGAGTATAGGGATAATGGAGGGGAAAAAGCGATGAAAGAAGGAAGAAAGGAGGAAATAAAAGGAGGAAGGAAAGGTAGTAGGGATGATTATGGAGAAGAGAGATGTAAGAAAGAAAGGAGAGAGAGAGAGGGAGGGAAGGAGACGGAGAGATCGTATGAATAGCATAAGAGAGGGAAGGAAGAGGGAGGGAGGAAGGGGGGAAATAGGGAGGAGGGAGAGAGGAAGATAGGAAGGAGGGAGGAAGTAGGGAGGAAGGGGGGAGGGTGTAAGGAAGAAGGGAAAGAGGGAGGAATGAGGAAGGAAGGAGGGATATAGGAAGGGAGAAAGGAAGGAAGGAGGGAGGAGAGAGAAAGGAAATATGTAGGGAAGGAGGAGGAAAGGAGGGAGAGATGGAAAGAAAGAGGGGAGGAGGAGACGTAGGGAGGGAGGAAGGGAAGGAGGGAGAGCGAGAAGAGGCGAGGGAGGAAGGAAGGAAGGGAAGGAGGGAGAGCGAGAAGGGAGGGAGGAAGGAAGGGAAGGAGGGAGAGCGAGAAGGGAGGGAGGGAGGAGGAAGAAGGGAAGGAGGAAAGGAGAAGGAGGGAGGGAAGGAGGAAGGAGGGAGCGAAGGAGGGAGGAAGGAAGGGAAGGAGGGAGAGCGAGAAGAGGGAGGGGAAGGAAGGGAAGGAGGGAGGAAGGAAGGAGGGAGGAAGAAGGGAAGCGGAAGGAGGGAGAGCGAGAAGGTAGGAAGGAAGGAAAGGAGGGAGAGCGAGAAGGGAGGAGGAGGGGAAGGAAGGGAGGAGGAGGAGGAAGGAGGGAGGGAGGAGGGAGGAAGGAAGGGAAGGAGGGAGAGCGAGAAGGGAGGGAGAGAGAAAAGGAGAGAAGTAGGAAGGAGGGAAGGAGTAGAGCGAGGAGGGAGGGAGGGAAGGAAGGGAAGGAGGGAGAGTGAGAAAGGGAGGAGGAAGAAGGGAAGGAGCGGAGAGCGAGAAGGAGGGAGGAAGGAAGGGAAGGAGGGAGAGCGAGAAGAGAGAGAGGGGGGAGAAGGAAGGGAAGGAGGAGAGCGAGAAGGGAGGAAGGAAGGAAGGAAGGGAAGGAGGAGAGCGAAAGGAGGAGGAAGAAGGAAGGAGGGAGAGCGAGAAGGGAGAGCGAGAAGGGAGGAAGAGGGTAGAGCGAGAAGGGAAGGAGGAGAACGAGAAGAGGGAGGAAGGGAGGGAGGAGAAGGAAGGAGAGAACCGAGAAGGAGGGAGGGAAGGAGAGGAGAGCGACGGAGAGCGAGCAGGGAATATTTTGCTTAATTAGAAGTGCCAGCGAAGTAATCCATCTCCCGCGGTATCCCTGGCTAACAAGGCCGGCTTATCCCGCGCCCCAAAGCCGCTTCTGGGAGGGGGGGGGGGTCTGTCGGGATCAGCTCGTCTGTCTGTGCACGCTTGGGAGGATCCAGTCTCGCGTTGGAGTCTATCTGTTTATCTAAACCCTTTGCACTTACTCACAAACGCATCTGCACGTGCGAATGAACAGATAGAGGGAGACGTAATACACACAGACACACTCACACTCACGCACACGCACAAACACGCACACGCACACGCATACGCACATTCACACTCACACACACACAAACACGCACATTCACACTCACACACACACAAACACGCACATTCACACTCACACACACACACAAACACGCACATTCACACTCACACACACACCAAACACGCACATTCACACTCACACACACACAAACACGCACATTCACACTTCACACACATCGCACATTCACACTCACACGCACACGCACACGCACACGCACACGCACACACACACACACACAACCATACACCCGCACACACACACACTACACGCATACGCACACAACACACACACACACACACGTGTCATGGATATACCATAGTTCATTGTGTTCATTCTTATCTAAGTCCATCTTTAAACTTTTTTGTTATTATCATTTACTTCCTTTGCTCCAACAAGTAAGCACTATTAATTACCATATTTTTATACTTATTTTTAATAATGTTTATGACTCACGCCTATTGGTGTTGAAAGTGATAATAATCTATGTTATATAAATAAATCTTATTAAGAAAGTTCATCTTAAGATTTTGATCATTAAAAAGAAATTAATTTTGGTGGATTTCCCGAAAACTGCTTTGTAGTTGCCCGACATCGTGGCAGGTGGGGTGTCGTGTGCAAATTCCTTTTTGTTTTAAACCGAAATTTCCCGCCATGGAGCCGCCGTCTGCTTTTAGTAAGTTCCTGTAAGATTGTTCAGATTCATGACCCGGTGCGTAAATATCGCTAAAGGTTGTTCAGCGTGTATGAATTGTATTTAAAAGGTTTAAAAAGAAATGGCAACAGGTCCGTGTGGTTCTGTGTTGACGGTTGCTAGGTTAGGAATCATTATTGTTTATTTTGAGTCGTATTATTTAATTGTAATTTCCGCGTGTGTCTTATCTGTGATGAATGACTGCATCTCAGCGTCTTCATTTAATATTCAACTTGCAAGGGTATTGTTACGATATTGCTTTGCATTTAACAATTATCTCGGCATTATTTTATTACTGGTGATGGATACTAATGTTCTCTTTTCCAAATGCTTTTCTCTGCCTTTTGTAAAGCTAATACTTTTTCCTAAATAATCAACTTGTTTTTTTTGTTTAGTTATTCTCTCATTGACCTCATGACCTGCTTTGTTTTCTAATGTTGAGGAATGATTTGGTTGCACCGCCCCATCTAAATTTTTTAAACATAAACTAAAAATCGCTAGATTGTGCGTGCGTGGTGTTGTGTATATATGTATGTGTGTGTGTGTGTGTGGTGTGTGTGTGTGTGTGTGTGTGTGTGTGTGTGTGTGTGTGTGTGTGTGTGTGTGTGTGTGTGTAAACAGCGAGAGCATTTTCCTTCTCTGCCTCTTCAACACGTATTCCTTCAACTAGTCCTCTTCCTTGACATAATATTCTCTATTTACGTAATCTAGCGAGTAATGGAGGTTATGTATGATAGAGAAAAATTAATAACTGCGCAGACACGATTAATTAAATCCCCCATTCATGGATAATCCATCAAAGATTTTTTTTGACCAGTCACAGAAACGTGGTCATCCTCGCCAGCTGATTTTTTTTTTTTTGGAGGGGGGGGGGGGAGGCAGTCACGTGGTTATCCTCACCAGCTGAGAAATTCAAGATGGCGCTGGACCCTCCCCCCCTCCCCCCGCCACCAACCCCCACACAAGAAAATCAGGTTATTTGCCTGCCTAAACCGCTCGTTCCCGCTCTCTTGACTTCCCAAATTACGAATAACGAGTGAAAACGACATCGCTGCTTAATCAAACAGTTTATTCAACATTACTGCAAAGCTGGTTAATTCCCCGTTCGCAATCCCTGCAATCCCTTGAGCACTGGGGTTGCGGCGAGCGATAGAAGGGACCCGGTTGCCGCTTGCGATGACACGTAAGCCTCTCATGATCCAATACTTTTCGCTACTTTTCAATAATTATGGGACGGAAAAAGCGCGGTTGACAACGATGCTAAGGTTGCCGGCTCTGATACTGGATAGAAGGAAATGGAAATGACGTTAATTAAAAAATAAAAAACAAAGATATGGGAAAGGGGGAAAATATAATTATAATAGTGATGACATTTACTATTATCGAAGAGAAAAATTCATAGAAATTATTCAGCAGAAGTAATGGCACGTACATATACATGTATACCCACTGAAGTGTGCATGTGTGTGTGTGTATATATATATATATATATATATAATATATATATATATATATATATATATATATATATATATATATATATATATATATAATAATATATATATCGAGAAAGAGAGAGAGAAACAGAAAAAGAGGAAGAACAAGAGAGCGAGAGAACTAGATTACCAACAGTTTATCGCATCGTACGCTAAAACTCTAATCTTTCAAAGAACTAAGAACCAATATTCATTTGCATAGAATCCAAAGCTTTCTGCAATCGACACTTACGAGATAAAGTGATTCATTGTATTCTGTCGTCCTCTAGTATGCAAATGAGCGTCCGATCTAAAAATATCTAAAGTCTTCTTAATTAATTCTTACCAATATATTTTTTTCTCTAGAAGGATTATCAGTCAATAAGCTATTCTTGTCTTTTGGAGTCGAGGTCACTTAATAAGTTCTGTTCTCAGCTGGTTTTCCTGTAACTACTCCATTACACAATATGTTTTTTTTACGTTTTTTTCTTCTTCTTTGCTATTAAAGACTACAACCTTTATTGTCTTTTGTTTTTTTTTTTTTTTTTTTTTTTTACATCCACGTTATTCTTTCCTTCGTTCTCTCTTCTGTATTTTTATTTTTCCTTTAGCTTACCTCTTCCCAGTTCTCGTTTTAATCTCATTTGCATGTTTGGCCTCTTTTCCCTCAGGAAATTGTGTTCCGTTTGGATGTTTTGAATCTATTTGTTTTCATGGCGTTTGCATAACTGTATTCCACCGTATATATGTGTATAATATACGTGCTTATGGAATGCGATATTTCAGCGATCACAGGAACAAACACAAAGATATGTACACACGTAAACAAACATACGCACATATAAGCATAATCACAAACGCAAACACGGGCACACAAAAGCATTAATATACACAAACACAAACACACAAGCATGTACATAAAATCAATGATACACACACACAAACACACACACAAGACACAACACACACATAAACACAAACACACACACAACACACACGCACACACACAAACACAACACACACACAAACAACACACACACACACACACACACACACACACAACACACACACACACACACACACACACACACACACACACACACACACAACACACACACACAACACCACACACACACACACACAACACAAACACACACACAAACACACACAACACACAAAACACAACACAACACAACACACACAACACATAACACACACACACAACACACACAAACAAACATCACACACACACACACACACACTCACACACACATAAACACACGCACACACACAAACACAACACACACAACACGACACACACAGACACAAACACACACACAACACACACACACCAACACAACACACACACCCTTACGATTGCAAGCACGGGAGTCCGCGTGGTAGACGAGCAAAAACCACGCGAGAGAGAGAGAGGGCCATTTCCAACCTCCTTCCGAGTGAATAATAGATCTGGATTAAGTGGTTCGACCCTGAAAAAAAGATCTGAAAAAGATTGGAAACACGGGAGGGAGAAAGGGAGAGAAAGAGAGAGAGAGGGAGAAGTGGGGAATGAGGGGGAGGGAGAGAGTGGTGAAGGAAGGAGGGAAGGGCGGAGGGAGGAGGGAGGGAAGGAGGGAGGGAGAGAAAGAGAGGAGAGGGAGGGAGAGACAGACAGACAAGGGAGAGAGAGAAAAAAAATAGATAGATAGGTAGATATATATATAGAGAGAGAATAATGAATATGGAAACAGCGAAGGAATGAGAGAGAAGTAGAAAGAAATAGTGAAAGGGAAAGGCGATAACAGGGATAGAGGCATAGACAAAAAAGAGAGGGATAAAAAAAGAAAAAAACATAATCCCGAGACACAGAACAGGAATAAGAAAAAAGAAGGAAAACGAGAGGTACAACACACCACACCGAAAGGAAACGAACGAATTGAAAACAAAATAAGAAGACAGAGAAAACAGAAACAAACAAAAAACGAATGAAAAGTAAAGAAAAAGAAGAAAATAACGAAAGCGAAATAACAAAGACAGAATAAGAAAGAGCAGCAGCTTCAGTAAAATGCATTAAAGTAATTGATACTGAGCGAAAATATCGGAAATCGATCAAGAGAATCCAAGAAAAAGAGTTGAGGGAAGATATTTCTTTCGTGAAATTTCAAAAATGAACTTTATGTAAAAGATACAGACAGCCGAAATATACGTATGGCAATGATAATGATGATAATGATAATGATTTCGATGATAATGATACGGTACTGACTGATAATGACGAGAATGATAATGATAATAATAATGATGATAATCATGATAATGATATTGATGATGATAATTGAAGAATGATATTGATGATAATGATGATAATGATTTTGAAGATAATGATATGATAATGATGTTAATGATATGATGATAATATTGATGATGGTATGATGATGATAATGAGAAGAACGGTAATGATAATGATAATGATATTGATGATAATATGATAATGATATGATGATAATGATGCTGATAATGATCATGAAAATAACAGTAATGAGGATGATAATGGAGATGATATTCATAGTA
>NW_020870852.1:74355-79355 GCF_003789085.1 Penaeus vannamei
AGAGAGGAGGGAGGGAGAGATGGAGAGAGAGAGAGAGAGAGAGAGAGAGAGAGAGAGAGAGAGAGAGAAGAGAGAGAGAGAGAGAGAGAGAGAGAGAGAGAGAGAGAGAGAGAAGAGAGAGAGAAGAAGAGAGACAGACAGACAGAAGACAGACCAGACAGAAAACAGACAGACAGACAGGACAGACAGGCAGACAGCAGACAGACAGACAGACAGAACAGACAGGAGAATAGAGAGAGACAGAGAGAGAATGGAGATATTTAGGGGTTTATGGATAGATCGATAGATATATGAAATAACAGATTAAGTAGATATATATATATATATAAATAATAAAAAAACATGAAAATCTGGGTAAATAAAAGATGAATGAATTTATAATCAGACAGAGTAATGAATAGGATAGACAAATAAAAGAAGTGTAGAGATAAAAAAAAGACAGAAAAAAACAACAAAGGAAATAAAAACCAAACAAACAAACAAACAGAACGAACAGATGAAACAAAAAAAAAAAAAATACAAATTAGATAAACTACAGGACAGAAACAACAAAGACACCACCACAAACAGAATTAGCCCCAAAAAAAAAAAAAAGACACCAACAAAAAAAAACGGACAATAAAGACAAACAGGAAACAACATAACAAAAGCAACCCCCCCAAAAAAAAAAAAAAAAAGACAGCAAAGAGCAGTAACCTCGTAGCTCTTGGGTTGACCTGACCTGACCCGAGCGGAAGTCCGACCCTGTGAGACATTGTCCAGACCTGGGCCTGTGTTCCTTCCGAGTCTGCTGGGCCGGTCTCATTAGCCAGGGCTGTGACGTCACGCAGGCAGGCAGCTCGTGAGTTTTTTTTGTGTTTTGGGGGGACTTTTGTTTTTCTCTTGCTCCTCTCTTTCTTTGTTCTTTTTCTTATTCATCTCTCTCGCTTCCTCTTTTTCTCTCTCTCTTTCTCTTTCTCTTTCTTTTTTCTTTCTTCTCTTCTTCTCTTTCTCTTTCTCTCCTCTCTCTTGCACTCACACTCTCACTCTCTCTCTCTCTCTCTCTATCTCTTCTCTCTCTTTCTCTCTCTCCTCTCTCTCTCTCTGTCTGTGTTTCTGTCTCTTGTCTCCATCATCACGCACAGTAGGAGGAGTAACCAGTGCTTTATTTTATCATATTCAACCAGTACACAAATAATTAACCTTTTACCTAGAGAACCCATACCAATGGGTTTTTATCTTTCTGATCAGAAAAAAACAATGTTTCGAATTGAACACAAAAATACCATATTCAGTAATGAAGAGCTATGCGTGAAATCCAATATCGACATTTTTTTTTCTGTCTTCTCTCTTTCTTCTCTTCTCTCTTTCTTTTTTTTTTTCCTTTTCCTCCGCTCTCTCTCTCTCTCTCTCTCCCTCTCTCTCTCTCTCTCTCTCTCTCTCTCTCTCTCTCTCTTCTCCTCTCTTTCTCCCTCTCTCTTTGTCTCTTTCTGTTTCTCTTTCTCCCTCTCTCTTTTCCTCTCTCTCTCTCTCTCTCTCTCTCGATATATCAACAAGTCTCTTTCCCTGACATCAACCCTCAAGCCAAAAACTACTCTCTGGCACCATTCAGGCACCTGGCACTCCGAGCCAAACCTTCCCCGAATCTGAAAGCAAAGCGAACCGGACTCAGACTTTGGCACTCTTACCAAAGTCCGGCTGGCGGTGAGAGGGATGACTGGCACTGGTTTTCTCGTATTTAATTCACCATAGTGCCAAGCCAAGAGGCACTGGAGGGAGGGGGAGGGAAGGAGGGGTGGGGGCAGGTGAAAGGCAGACAGACTGACTGACATCTGATAGACAGGGAGAGAAAATAAGAATGGAAGTGAGATTGAAAGTATAAGGAAGAAAGAAGAGGAGGAGAGAGAGAGGAGACGAGAGAGAGAGAGAGAGAGAGAGAGAAGAGAGAAAGAGAGAGAGAGAGAGAGGAGGAGAGATGAGAGAGAGAGAGATACATACATATGTCTCACGGTTAAAAGAGACCATAGATTTGTAAACTACCCTACATGGGGATCTAGTTTAAATCAGGAAAACGGCTTAAAAACGCTCTTTGCAAATTAATTACCCCCAGATTAAAGACCTTGTCTTTAGAACAACAACACAGTATTTTAAAGTTCTAATAACATCTTAAATCACCAGCTCTGACTTATGTTCTAATGGGATAACTTATTCCTTCCTAGCTTCAGGCAGTACGTGGGATCCATCCTCACGTATGGCATGTCACCGCATCTCCAACATAAAGGCAATCTTTCAGGACTGGACTCCCGCACTGAGCCCAAACCATCCTCTCGGCAATAAAGAGAGCATCCCAGTTACACTCACACCCTTTTCACCACAGATTTAGTATTTGTTCATCTCACTCCTCCCCCCAGACCTCATCACCTCAGAATCCCTCCTGATACAAAAAATGCAACCAGAGCTAAACACGTAACCACAGCACCCCCTTTACCCACTAGACTGCTCATCTCCATAAACACCTCCTTTTTTTGTTAGTTAACATATGTTACGTCTCTTAATTAGTTTTATATATTTTTCTATTGGTCATATATTTTGTTGTATATATTTTTTCCGTTAATATTTTTATTCTGTTACGTTTTTGTAAAGACCAAACCCGGGGGGGGCCTTCATATTTTTCACATAGTCGAATGACCCTTCTATCTGTCTAATTACTAGCATTGATAATAAAGCCATGTAATCCTTCGAAACGTCTGCTTAAATCAATAAAGATGAGATTCTTCACCTCGCTATTTATCTACCTTCTTCATACTACGAATCCGCCGCCTCACTGGCAAAACCCATTCGCAACTATATACATATATATATATATATATATATATATATAATATATTATTATACTATACATACATCATATATATAATATATAATAATATATATATATATATATATATATATATATATAATATATACATATATACAATATATACATATATATACAATATAATATATATATATATACCATATATATATATATAATATATTATATATATATTATATATATAATATATATTTATATAACATATATGTGTAATATATAATGTACATACATATATATACATATATATATATATATATATATATATATATATATATATTAATATATATATATAATTATATTTTATATATACATATATATATATATATATATATATATATATATATATATAATATATATATATATATATATATATATATATATATATATATATATATTATATATATATACATATATATACATACATACATATATATATATATATATATATATATATATATATATATATATATATATATATATATATAAATATATATATATATATATATATATATATATATATAATATATATATATATATATATATATAGAAAGAAGAGAGAGAGAGAGAGAGAGAGAGAGAGAGAGAGAGAGAGAGAAGAGAGAGAGAGAGAGAGAGAGAGAGAGAGAGAGAGAGAGAGAGAGAGAGAGAGAGAGAGAGAGAGAGAGGAGAGAGAGAGAGAGAGAGAGAGAGAGAGAGAGAGAGAACAAGCAAACAAATAAACAAACAAACAAACAAACAAACAAACACACACACACACACACAGACATATATACAAATTACCCGCATGAAATGTCACACCCATACAACCCAAGAAAACTGATTTTTCCTTAATATTAAGAAACTCTACGGTCACAATCAGCCACTTTTCATATATGAATTTGGGAAGAAAAGTCCTCCATTAATATGTTTTGCCCGAGGCTCTCTTTCGTCTCCAAATTTCCAAACATTTTTCTCTCTGAATTTTATATCATTTCATTTCCAAAAAAAAAAAAAATTGCTTTTATTCCCTTTTTTTTTGTAAAGACAATATTTTTTTGACGGTAAAAAAAAAAACAAAAAAAACTCGACTACAAGATCAATAAGCTTTTATTCTTTTTTTTTTTGTAAAGAGAATATTTTTTTATGGTAAAAAAAGACTCGACTGCAGGATCAATAATGTCATTTTCAGGCCTTTAGATGTATTATCTATGACAGCTGTATTTGCCCAGAGATTCATGTGCATATGCAAATCAGATGGTAGTTAGGATTACTGTGTTAAGGGAGAGAATGGAACGCTGGCAGAAGAAACGAAGACTTATGATAAATTCACTGGGGGAGAATAATAATAAAAAAAGACATGTATATATACAAACACAGTGTATGGTATATGAATGTATATTTATATGCATACACATAACATACTCTCTCTCTCTTCTCTCCTCACTCACTTTCTCTCTCTCACTTACTCACTTTTTCACTCTCACTTTTCTCTCACTCCTCTCTCTCTCTCTTCACTCACGCACACACACATATATATATATATATGTGTGTGCTGTGTGTGTATGTGTGTGTGTGTGTGTGTGTGTGTGTGTGTGTGTGTGTGTGTGTGTGTGTGTGTGTGTGTGTGTGTGTGTGTGTGTGTGTGTGTGCTGTGCGTGTGCGTGTGTGTGTGCGTGTTGTTGTGTGTGCGTGTGTGTGAACATGCATAAAGAAACATATTAATCCTTACAGACAGTGACATATGTAAGCAAGTAAATGAACATATCGTAAGTGAACAGAGAACAAAAGAGAACAACAAACAAAACAAGCCTAAAAAACAAAAACAAACAAAACAAACAAAAACATAATAAAAAGCAGAAAAAAAACGAAGAAACAACATTATAATGAGCGCGTGGGATGCCAGTCACATTTCCCTTCTAAATATAACAAGGTCACAAGGATTATGCCGATGACCTCGTATCTCGTCGGGGAAGAGAGGTCATTCGAGGAAAGTCGAGTTTGCACGTGAATTGTGCTCTTGATTAGTTAATGTTATGTGTGAAATGAATGCCTAAGGGATAACACATGAGGCGTCGGATTCCTAACTCTGTATGATGTGTGTTTGTGTGGAATAATATATATATGAATGAATAAAGCATATATATATATATATATATATATATATATA
>NW_020870852.1:89355-91061 GCF_003789085.1 Penaeus vannamei
AAAATCCTTTTCATGAATAACATCTCTACCCTTTTATCAACTTTTTTACCCAGTCATTACTTTCGAAAGTGACTTCCCCTTCTCGTCATGAGCTGTCTGAAAGAAGCCTCTTACGGGGATCAAATATGTCTTGCGGTTCCCAGCATCCTTTCCCTAAAAAAAAAAAAAAAAAAAAAAAAAAAAAAAAAAAAAAAAAAAAAAACTTTTGCCCAAGCTCCTGTGACGTCTTTCAAGTTATTCAATACTACCTGAGGACATCCTAAGTTTTTTTTCCCATCAAGAGATTCGTTCCATTTCTCCATCTTGCTTGCCTGAAGACCGTACTCTGCCTTAGGGAAATCTGACATATACGAAACATGAAGAATGAGACGAGCTTGCAACATCGGTCAGAGAGAGAGAGAGAGAGAGAGAGAGAGAGAGAGAAGAGGAGAGAGAGAGAGAGAAAGAGAGAGAGAGAGAGAAAGAAAAGAGAGAGAGAGAGAGACAGACAGAGACAAAGGCAGAGAGTAAGAGAGAGAAAGGGGGGGAGAGAAAGAAAGAGAGAGAGAGAGAGAGAGAGAGAAAGAGAGAGAGCAGAGAGAGAGACAGACAAACAGAGACAGATAGGAAAGGAGAGAGAGAAGAAAAAGAAAGAACAAGAAAAAAGAAAAAGAAAAAGAAAGAAACAGCAGCAGAACCTTTACAAGCAGAACGACAAAATAACTCTGCAAATGCTACCACGACGATAAGAAATGTTCCCTAAGTAACACGCTGCCAAAGGTCACGTGACAGATTGCTCGGAAATCTGGCGACACGAGAATTGAGGAACGGCGATCGAGTCCGGTTTTGTGAGTGTCCGGTTGCCATAATATGTACGCATATAAGTCAATAATTATTATCATCATTAGTATTATCAGTATCCTTATTATCACCACCATTACAATTAATATCATCAGTATTATTATTACTATAGTTATCATTACTACCACCATTATCATCGTTATCATCATAATCCAGCACAACAGGAGACGGAATAAAGATAAAGAGATAGAAAAAAAAAATAGATAAATAAAAATAAATATAAAATATTATGAATAAAGATAAATAAAGATAAAATAAAAGAGATAAAGAGCATTTCATAACAATAATCTTCCCTCACTTTTTTTCTGCACAAAGGAATGGCCTGTTAAAGCTGCCTGACTGAGAGATACAGCAACAATACAAAATTTCGAAGAGAGAAGAGAGACAGAAAAAAAAAGTTTTATTTTTCGTTCCAGAGAGAACAAACGAAAAAGAACACTCGGACAATTTTGTTCAATAACATTTAATCCTCAAAAAAGGAACATATGTACAGATGTAATGCGTTGGTCACTATTTGCAACATACAAAGGGGTGAAATTGCTTAATAAAAAAAGAAAAAGAAAAAAAAAAATGTACACACATGTATCTGTATGTCTGGGCATCTATGCGTGTACGTATGTGTGCGCGCGTGTATGTGTAAACGCATGGCTTATAATCATAATGAAATATATATTTGCCCGCCGCTCCTTTGACAAATGCACATTGTTTATGCTGTTAGGAAGCTCGCAAATAATTTTACCGCAAATTGGATTTTTGTTTTTTCTCTTTTTATTTGCATATTTCGTGATAAGAGCGTGGCACGGGGCTATCGAGAGAGAGAGAGAGAGAAGAGAGAGAGAAAGAGAGAGAGAGGAAAAGAGAGAGAG
>NW_020870852.1:147638-155138 GCF_003789085.1 Penaeus vannamei
TCCTTTCCTCCCAACCTCCTCCCACCCTCCTCCCCGCCTCCCTCCTTTCCACACTCCCCTTTCCCCCCAACCATCTCTCCTCCCCTCTCCCTCCCACCTCTCCCCCATCACCCCCCCTCCTTCCCACCTCCTCCCCACCTCCCCCACCACCCATCCCCCTCTTCCACCTCCCCCCCACCACCATCCACCCGATCCCCCCACCCTTCCCATCCCCCCCACCTCCCTCCACCTCCCCACCACCCATCCCCACCTCCCCCCCCCCATCCCCCCACTTCCACCCTATCCTCCCACCTCCTCCCACCCTCCCTCCATCAGAAATCAAAGCCGAGACTCTTCCCCGTCCCAAATTGCAGCCGAAATTAGAGCTCCGAGCCTGCAGCCCCGTCAAACCCGTCATCCAAAATAAATATCCAGGAGTAATAGTGTTATCAGAGCTGGATATTTCAGCCGCACGAGCTTTCCTTATGTTACGTCGCCAGCTCCTTCGTGTTTCTGTATGCGATTCCATTTCGAAGGTTTGGGTATGTGTGTGTTTATGTATGTGTTTTCCGTCTTCTTTTTTATTTGTTGTTTTTGTTGATCTTTTGTTTGTATGTAGTTTATTCGTTCTCTCTCTCTCTTCTCTCTCTCTCGCTCTCCTTTCAGGTCTCTTTTTCTCTCCCACCTCTCTATTTTTCTCTCTTCTCTCTATCCCCTTTCTTCTTTTTCTCCCCTCCATCAGTCATTCTTCCCCTCTCTCTCTCTCTCTTCTCTCTTCTCTCTTCTTTCTCTCTCTTCCCTCCCCCTCTCTCTCTCTCTCCTCTCTCTCTCTCTCTCTCTCTCCTTCTCTCTTCTCTCTCTTCTTCTCTCTTCTCTCTCTCTCTCTCTCTCTCTGCTCTTCTTCTCTCTCTCTCTCTCTCTCTCTCTCTGCTCTCTCCCTCTTCTCTCTCCCTCTCTCTCTCTCCTCTCATCTCGCTCTCTCTTTCTCTCTTCTCTCTCTCTGCTCTCTCTCTCTCTCTCGTCTCCCTCTCTACTCTCTCTCTCTCTCTCTCTCTCTCTCTCTCTCTCTCTCTCTCTCTCTCTCCCTCTCTCTCTCTCTCTCTTCTCCTCTCCTCTCTCTCTCTTCTCTCTCTCTCTCTTTCTCTCCTTCTCTCCTCTCCCCTCTCTCTCCTTCTCTCCCTCTCTTCTCTTCTCTCTCCTTTCTTTTTCTCTCCTTCTCTTTTCCCTTCTCCCCCCTCCCTCCCTTCTCTCTCTTTCTTTTCCTCTTCCTACTCTCTCTCTCTCTCTTCTCTCTCCTTCCCTTCCACAGATCGCCGACAATGCATTAACATAATAACAGTGCATTGGACGGAACGGAAGTTGAGGCTTTTAAAAGCAACTCGTAATTTATGACATTTCTGTTTCCTCTTCAATATCCGCAGTTAATTTGCAAATTGCTAAAAAAGAAAAAAAGAAAAAAAAAAGGAGAAGGAGAGAGAAGAGAGAGAGCAGAGAGGGAGGAGAGAGAGGATGCGAGGCTGAGTAAGGGGGGGGGAGGAGGTAGAGGTGGAGGAGAGAAGAAAAAAAGGGAGAAGAGAAGAGAGGATGAAGGACGGAGGCGGAGCGAGGGAAAAGGAGGAGGCGAGGAGAGGAGAGGAGTGGGACTGAAGAAGAGAGGGGAGGGTCGGAAAGCTGATATAGGAGGAGGATAGAAGAGGAGGGCGAAGGATTAGAAGAAGGGATGAAGAAAGAGGGTTACGAGAGGAGGAAAAGGCAGGTGGGAGAATAAGATAGAGGTGGTGGTGTGATAGAAAACATGGAGGAGGATGGGGGGGGGAGGGGGTAGGAAAAGGAGAGAAGGAGAGCGTGAAGGAAGGATATGGAGCGAAACAGAGGAGAAAGTGGATGGAATGAATAGGCGAGAAGAGAGAAGAAGCTATGCGATACGAGTGAGAAGGAAGCAAGGAGAGGAAAGAGGAGGGAAGGGATGAGAAGGCGGGAGAGAGAAGGAATATAGAAAAATGATTAATTAATGATCAGAACGAATAAGGAAAGAATGAGAGAATAAGGAGAAAGAAAGTAAGGATTAAAAATATAGGGGAATGTGGCAGAGAAAATGGGAACAGAAAGGACAAAGAAATAGAAAGGAATAAGAAAAAACTGGATAAGAGAGATGAGAAAGCAGCAGAAGTAAAAATCGAGAAAGCAAATGAAAAAAATACGAAAGAAATGGGGAAATAGAGTTATGAGTTAAAGAGGAAAGCAAGGAAGGTGAAGATGAAAAGGGGGGGAGCGAGAAATGGGGATAGGACGAAACGGAAAAAGGAAAGAGTAGAAGACAGGTGAGAATAAAAAAAAAAAGTGAGGAGGGAAATGGTATTAGATAGAAGGGAAGAGCGAAAAAATAAAAGGAAGACAGAGAAGGAAGAAGAAGAGAGAGAATAAGGGAGCTAAAAGGAAGAGAAAGGAAGGCGCAAAGGTGAATATAAAAAGAAAAATTCTTTAATTGATCGTGGAAATTCAAATATATAATTAAAAAATATAGTAAATAAAGATCTGCTTACCAATAGCAGAAAAAATAGCCACAGATAAGAGAAAAGAAACAGAATGAAAGTCAGTAAACAACAGAATTGAAAAAATCAAAATAAAAAACATAACCTTGAAAAAATGACATGATAAGAAATAAAGCAAAAGGATAAAAAGAGAAGAGAGAGAAAGATAAAGAAAAAAAAATACCCAAATAAAAGATAAAAAATGGGAAAAGGATTAAAATTCTTTAATTCTCTTTCTTTCCCCTTTCCCTCTCTCTTCTTTGCTCCTTCTTTCTCGTGCCTCGTTCTTCCTCTCCTCTTCCCCTTTACCCCTCTCTTTCCCCATTCCTTCTCTCTGCTTTCCCTCTCTTCTTCCTCTTCCTTCCTCTCCTTTCCCTTCTCTTCTTCTCTCCACTTTTTCCTCTCCTCTCCTCTTCTTCCCTCGCTTTCCCCTCTTGCTCTCCTCTCTCTCCTTTTTCCCTCTCCTCTTCCTCCCCCTTCCCTCACTTTCCCCTCTCATCTCCTTCTCTCTCTTTCCCCTCTCCTTCTCTCTTCCTTCCCTCTCTTTCCTCTCCTTTCCTCTCCTTTCCCCTACCCTCTTCCCCTTTTCCTCTCCCACTTCTCTCCCCTTCTCCTTCCCTTTCTTCTCCTTCCTCCCTATTCTTTCCCCTTTCTCCACTACCCCATCTCCCAATTCTCCCATTTGGATATTGTTCTCTGTCAAATGTCAGTTTGTTTTCTTTCTTTCTTTCTTTCTTTGAATAGCATGATTATGGAATGGACGAGGAGCGAGAAGAGAATTTGACTTTTTCTTCTTTCTTTCTTTCTTCTTTTATAGTATGATTTGCGATGGAGAAGAGAGAGAAACAGACAGACAGACGGACATGCAGACAGACAGACAATTTTTACCAGCTTCTCTCCCCAGAAGCCTACTCTCCTACTACCTAATAACACATGGCCCTCACCCCCCCCCCCCAAACCCCATTTCCACCCCCCACGCCCTTCCTCCAACACAACCCTCCTCCAAACAGAATCCCTTCCCCTCTCCCTCTTTTTCCTAATTCCTCCATTCCTCCTCCCCCCTCCTTCCTCCCAACACAACCCTCCACCAAACATAATCCCTTCCCCTCTCCCTCTTTTTCCTAATTCCTTCCATCCCTCCTCCCCCCTCCTTCCTCCCAACACAACCCCCCCCCCCACCAAACAGACCACATCCCTTCCCCCTCCCTCTTCTCCCACTTCCCTCCATCCCTCCTTTCCCACCCCTTTCCTCCAACACAACCCCCCCCCCTCCCCCCACCAAACAAACCACATCCCTTCCCCTCCCCCTCTCCCTCCCCTCATTCCCTTACCCACCCCCCACCACCTCTCCCGCCCCCCCCCACCACCTCTCCCGCCCCCACCACCTCTCCCGCCCCACCACCTCTCCCACCCTGCATACCAAATATCATACCACCCGCCCACTGGTTTACCCGAACACCCCCTGGCTAGATTCAGATTACCATATACTCAGACACTTACATCTTTTGATTCTTCCGCCTTTTCCTCCTCTATATCATTTGGTTGTGGGGGGAGGGCGGGCCGGGCCTGGGGGGGGGGATGGGAGGGAGAGGAATGAATATAAATCATTATTGTTATTGTTCGTGATCTTTATTATCATTTATTGTTGTTGTTCCCTATTGTGCATCTTCTTTTCCGCCATCCTTCCCTCCCATCATCTCCCCTCCCTCTTCCCTCTCTCCCATCACCCCTCCCCTCTTATTCCCCTCCTCTCATCTCCTCATTTCCCTCCCTCACCATTCCCTCCATCTAACTCCCTTCCTATCCTTTCACCTCCCTCCTCCTCTCCATCCCTCCCTTCCCCACCCCTCATCCCTCCACCTCCCATTCTCTCCCCTAAACCTCTTCCCATCCCTTCCCATTTCGCCTACCCTCCCCCCCCCCTCCCCTCTCCATTCCTCCAACCTCCCATTTCTCTCCTTTAACCCTTCCCCTCGCTCCCCTCCCCTGCCTCCCTCCCTCCCCCTATCCTCCCTTCCCCTCTCCTCCTCCCTCCCCCATCTCCTTCTCCCCCTCCCCCATCCTTCTTTCCCATCCTTCCCTCCATCCTTCCCGCTTCCCCTCCCCCTCCCCTCCCCTCCCCTCCCCCTACCACACCTCTCGCCACCTCGCCCGCCCACACTTATGGCTCTTTCCTCCGCCCACCCAGCACCCGTGCGTGTTCGAAGCGCTCCTCGCCCAGCCCGTGTTTTATGGCTTGAACACAACTCCTATTATCATTAAGGCCTGTTTCGTTCCTCCTCACACACACACACACACACACCACACACTCATACGCACACGCACCACACATAAGGCTTTCACACACACACATATACACGCTCAAGTTCTTTTCACACATACACACCAAGTCTTTTCACACACAATACACATTACACGCATACACACACGCACAGATACACACACAGTGTGTCAGTGTGTTATTTTGATTTTGTGTGTGTGTGTGTGTGTGTGTGTTGTTATTTTGTTCTTGAGTGTTTTGTTGTTTAATGTTTTTATCTTCTATTTTGTTATTCTGGCAAATTTTTCTTACTTCATTATTTTGTATTGTTATTTTGCTAACATGGTTTATCTAGTTAGAGTTTTGTTTTGTTATTTACTTTCCATTTGTTATTTGTATTTTTTTCTGTCTTTTTTTGTCAGTTTATCTTGAAATTCGTTATGTTGTATTTTGTTACTGTTATTAAAGTTGGAAGGGTTGTTGTTATTTTGGTTATTATTGTTTTTTGTTGTTGTTGTTGTGTTTTGCTTTGTTTTTTCTGTTTTTTTTTGGTGTTGTTATTTTTTCTCTTCTTTTCTCTCTCTTATATTTCCGTATTCCTGTCTCTTCCACTTTTTTTACCGTCTTTCAGATTTGATTTTCTTGATCTCTCTTTATTTCTTCTCTTCTTCTTCCCTCATTTTCTCTCTTTCTCTTCGTCCCTCCTCCCTCGTCCCTATCCCTTTTCTCCTTTCCTTCACACTTCCTACCTTTCTCCCTCTCTTCTCCTATCCTTTCTCCCTCCCTCTCTTCTCCCTCCATCCCTCCATTTCCTCTTCCTCCATTCCCCCTTCCTCCCTTCTTCCTTACTCCTTTCCCTCCTTTGTCTCCTTACTCCTTCCATCTTCCAATCTCCCTTCCTCCCTCCTTCCCTCCTCCCTCCCTTCCTTCCTTCTTCCTCCCTCCCTCCCTCCCTCCCTCCCTCCCTCCCTACCTCTCTCCCTCCTCTCCCTCTCTTCCTCCCTCCATCCCTAAATTCCTCCTTCCTCCATTCCCCCTTCCTTCCCTCTCTCCCTCTCTCCCTCCTCTTCCTCTCTTCCCTCCCTCCCTCCCTCCCTTCCTTCTTCCTCCTCTCTCCCTCCTCTCCCTCTCCCTCTCTTCCTCCCTCCATCCCCCATCCCCCTTCTCCCTCCTTTGCTCCATCCCCCTTCCCCCTCTCCCTCCCTCCCTCCCTCCCTCCTCTCCCTCCCTCCTTCCCTCCCTCCCTCCCTTTCCTCCCTCCCTCCCCTCTCCTTCCCTCCCTCCTCCTCCTCCTCTCCCTCCCTCCCTCCCTTCCCTTCTTCCTCCCTCTCTCCCTCCTTCTCCTCTCCCTCTCTTCTTCCATCCATCCCTCCTTTTCCTCTTCCTCCCTTCCTTCTTCCTCCCCCCTCCCTCCTTCCCCTCCTTCCTCCTTCCCTCCTCCCTCCCTCCCTCCCTCCCTCCTCCCTCCCTCCCCCCCTCCCCTACACCCCCCCTCCTCCCAACCCCTTTCCCGAACACTCCAGGTGGTCCTAAGACATAAAAAAAAAGATAATAATAATAAGTAAAAGAATAGCAGCATCGCCATTTTGGAAAAAGGAAATGGGTAATTTTTTTGGACACGGTTGCTACTGGATATGGGCGAATGAGGGACACAGGTTATCTATCTTCTATAAATGGGGTGTAGATCTGGTCGAGGGTGGGCGAGGGTGGGCGAGGGTATGGGTGAGGGTGGGCGAGGGTATGGGCGAGGGTGGGCGAGGGTATGGACGGGGGTGGCGAGGGTGGGCGAGGTATGGCGAGAGGGTGGGCGAGGTAGGGCGGGGGTGGGCGAGGGAATGGGCGAGGGTGGGCGAGGGTGGGCGTGAGGTAGTGTGAAGGAGTAATATGTATGAGTGATTTAGGACCAGATCATGTTCTATCCCAGAGGCAAAGGGATTAGGAAACGGTGGGGTTTGGTTGGTATTGGTTTGTTGATGTTGTTGTTGTTGTTGTTGTTGTCATTTTGGTTGTGGTGTTGTGTTGTTTGTTGTTTTTGTGTTGTTGTTGTGTTGTTATGTGTTGTTGTTGTTGATGTTTTGTCGTTGTTGTTGTTGTTGTCATTGTGTTGTTTGTTGCTGTCATGTTGTTGTTATTGTGTTGTTGTTGTTTTGTGCTGTTGTTGTTGTGTTGTGTTATGTTTATCTTTTTATTGTCATTATTACTTCCTGTTTGTTGATCCTTGTTTTGCTTATTATCATCGTATTCATGATCCTTCTGTCCTCTTTTTTCTCCCTTTTCTCTAATCTCCCTCTCGTTCCCTCCATCTATCTATCTTTTCCCCTCTCCTACCTTCTCCCTCTTCATTTATCTTTTCCCTCCTTCCATCTCCATTTCATTCTCCTTTCACCTTTCCTCCTCCTCCTTATTCCCCCTCCTCTCCCCTCCATTCCCCCCCTCCTCCCATCCACCTATCATCAACCCTTCCCCTCCCTTTCCTCCTCCTCCTCCTCCCTCTCCTCGTCCGCTAAGCACTTTTAAGGCCAAAAAGGGAAATAGAAAAAGGAACGTTTTCGAAAATAAATTGATGGAACGAAATCCAGAATCCAGACGTTTTTTTTTTTTCGTATGGAGAGAAAATTTTTGGATGAGACTCCGTGCGGGAGACATATTATTTCAGTTCAGATTTTTTAATGGATTGTTATTATCATTATCATCATTATATTATTGTTGATAATATTGTCATTATCATTA
>NW_020870852.1:172959-175459 GCF_003789085.1 Penaeus vannamei
TCATTCACTCACTTTACTCTCTCCTTTCTCATGACTCACTAACGCGCCCCTACCCCCCACCCCCCACCCCAACCCCAGCCCCGCCCTTCCCTGCCACGTGACGCGACGACCAGCCCGACTGTCGAGGGTCGTCGCAGGACCTCTCTACTCCCTCTCTACCGTTATCCTTTGGCGTGACTCAGCAGCGTCCTCGCGCCCTTGTTATTCTTCCGTCTCTTTCTTGCTCTTTGCTGGTCTTTTTTTCTTTATCTTTCATTCCCTCTCTTTTATCTTTCTTTCGCTCTTAGCCTGTTTGTTTGTTAGTTTGTGCTTCTGTCTGTCTGTTTGTCTACCTCTCGGTCTCCTTCTATGTGTCTGTTGTATCTGCCTGCCTGCCTGCCCCCTCCCTCCTCCCTCCCTCTCCCCCATCCACTCTCACTCTCACTCTCAATCTCTCTCTCTCTCTCTCTCTCTCTCTCTCTTCTCTCTCTCGCGGTCATCATCATCTCTTATTGAGGGAGGGGAGGGGGAGGGGATGGGGTTAAGAGGAGGTGGAGGATGACAATAAGGAAAAAAATAGAAGACAAAAGCGAAGAGCATAAGAAAACAAACAGTAATAATAATAAAAAACAGAGCGAAGTCAAAGGACGACGACGGGAAATAAGAAAAGTAAAAAGAGAGAAAGAAATGGAGGAAAAAGACGAAAAAGAAGAACAAAAAACAAAAGAATAAGAAATGGAAGAGGAGAAGAAAGAAGAACAGAAAAAGAGACAAGGAAATGGAACAGGAAGAGGAGGAAGAGGAGAAGAGGGCCTCTTGCCATCCTGCCATCCTGCCACCGGAAGCGAGAGCAGCGTCTTCCTCGCAATAAATCCTTCACTTTTCCCAACTTCCTCCAACTCGAAGACGAACGAGAAGTAACGATTCGAGAAGCGAGATGCGAGGAGGACACTTTGGGTGGGGTTCAGTTCTTTTTTCTTTTTTCCTCCGCCCACCTCTCATTTCTTTCTTTCTACCTCTCCTTTCCTTTCATTTTTATTTTTTCCTCTCTTTCTTCCCTCTATTTCTCCCACTTTCTCTTTCTACTTCCACTTTCAATCTCTTCATCTCCTTCTCCTCCTCCCTTCTCCCTGATCTTCCCATATTTCTTCCTTCTTCTACTCCCTCTCCCTCTCTCTTTCCCTCTTTTCGCCCCTTCCTTCACCTTCACCCGCCTCTTTCTCCTCCCCCTTGCCCCTCATTCACTCCTCCTCCTCTCCCCGCTATCCACCTTCTCTCTCCCCTTCTTCTCCTCTTTCCATAACTTGCCCCCTCTCCCCTCTCTCCTTACTTCCCAACCTCTCTGCCTCCTATTATTTCCTACTACTAATCCCCCTCATCTTCCCTCTTCTTTCCTTTTCCTTTGCTTTCTTCGTCTTCCTCCTCCTCCTCCTCCTCATCTTTCACCTCCTCTTCCTCTTCCTTCCTTCGTCCTCTCTCCTCCTCCAGCTTTCTAATTCCGACATCCGAAGTTCTCCCTCTAATTTCTTGCTCTAATTCCCCGGGATCGCTTTGCATTTCCTCGGCGGCGTTGGCCATGTTGCATAACCATGCGCGCTGCAACTTGTTCCTGATATCTTCTCCAGAGACGTGCAGTTGCATGATTCTTCAGATGCAATGGTGCGTCCTCGTGCATAGACCGCCCGCCCACGCGCTCTTTTTGCCCCTGCTACTCTCTCTGTCCGTCTGTCTGCCTCTGCGTCTCTTTATTCGACTTTTTTATTTTCTTTTGTCTCCTCTCTCTCTCCTGCGCGCTGCCAGTGGATGGTAACGCAGGGGGGGATTTAGAAGCAAAGTAAAAAAGAGTGCCATAGCAAAGAATATCTATTGTAACAAATTGAATTGAAACTAAATCTTATAAAAACAACTCTCTCTCTCTCTCTCTCTCTCTCTCTCTCTCTCTCTCTGCTCTCTCTCTCTCTGTCTCTCTCTCTCCTCTCTCTCTCTCTCTCTTCCTCTCTCTTTTTTTTTTTTTTTTGTGTGTGTGAGTGTGTGTGTGGTGGTGTGGTGGTGTGTGTGTGTGTGTGTGGTGTGTGTGTGTGTGTGTGTTTGTGTGTGTTGTGTGTGTGTGTGTGTGTGTGATACACCACACACAAATTTAAAATTTAAGTGAATTTCCAAACATATTTCAGCATCTGAACAACGGAAATCAGTCCGTTAACTTGTAATGATATATAATAAAAAAAGAAGAACGATAAGAATAACTATAATGCTATAATAAATAAAAAAGAAGAAGAAAGATAAGAAATAGAATATTTAGAATATCAGAAACAAAAAATCAATCAATCATCAATAAAAGTACCATGTCACACGCACAAAACTTCCATCTACACCAGGCGGTAAAAGTAATAAAAGAAACAATTAAAACAGAAAATGAACAGGAGGCAGAGAGAGAAAAAAACAGAACATTAAACATGAAGATAAAAAAATCCCTTGAGCCTAAAATCTGAAAAAGGAGGGAAATGCGCGGAACGTCTTTGAG
>NW_020870852.1:182959-185459 GCF_003789085.1 Penaeus vannamei
TCAATGATAAATAAATGAATACAAAAATAGAGAGAGAGAGAGAGAAGGAATAAATCATGGCTGCTATAATTCTCCTTTTCTATTCATTTACATCATTACTTTTTGTTACACGTTACTATCATATTATAAGTATTATTGAAGGTAAAAAAAAGAATAGAAAGTAAAAAAAGGAAGAAAATCATTTACCCAACAGCAGGTGTATTCACTCTGATCACAAAATCTTCCATGAAATTTCAGTGATCAATCCTTTTTCACAGTGCCTAAAACATCAACAATGACCCCCTTTCATCGTTGTTTTGATGCTTCAGATACTGAGGATACGGGCGCCCAGTTATGCGTAGGATAGATACTGGCTAGATACACTGGTACAACGATTAGTACACGTTCATATACTGTATATTGGTATATTTTCAGCTAAACCAACAGGGAAGACCTTGGGGGTACCCATTCACTGTCACAGCATATTAAACGGTTTATGACAGTCATAATTTCAATTATATCAATGTTTTTTCTTGGTAGTCATAAAGGATACTAAGACCCTGCTAAAGACCGCGGTTTCGTGTACTAATGCATTCCGAATGATAATTGATAACTAGAATTAATATGTAAGAAAATGATTGGACATCAGTTCCTTATCTGTGTAGTTTTTTTTTTTTTTTTTTTTTGAGTTGTGTAATTTGTTTTGGGAATTTTGTTTCGAATAATAACCTCAAACTATGTTATAATTGTTCATTATTGTTTTGCTTTTCAAAAACATTCTTAATTAAATATGAAAAAAGAATAGATGAAATATTTAACACCAATGTTATGATTAGTCTCTTTATGGCTTGGCTTAGGTTCCATTAAAAAGACATTATGAGAATAAGGATCCAATGCGTAGAAATGATGCTCTTAAACATAAGGAAAAATACGTCTTATGCTTCTTTGAAAAGGAGAGACTTCTACCTCTCCATCTGCGCTAAATTATGCCCTCATTTCGCGTCTCTTCAGCGGAGAATTTAGCGCTAAGGATATTTAATACGCAAGTACTTTCTCTCGCACTTGCAAAACTTCGTGATTTTTTGTTGTTGTTGAGGTTGATGTATGATCATTCTGCTGCAAAACTTGGCTTAAATGTCTGAAGTCCGGGCTGAATATGCTAATACGTCTTGTAGTTTGCCATGCAACTTTACTCGTGGTGGCAGCAACTTGTGGCAATGCGAGAGAAGTTGGCGAGTTTATAGTGGCTCTAATATGTACGTAAAGGCGAGAGCAGGGAAGTTAAACACAAACTTTGGACCTTTGAACAAGCGAGTAAAATCACAGGGTGACGATTGTCTCACGGCCTGAGGAGAGATGGTCGGGCGGCGAAGGTTTCTTCTGAAGGCGACTCAGGACGTCAGGCATGAACTCGCTTCGCAAATGTCCGCTTTGACGCTCGACTCTGACGCTCCTGCGCGGCCTTTGAGGGCGTCCTGGCTGAGGTTGCTGCTGGTGAGGAACCTGCGCTGGAAATGAATCAATAAATTTAGCAATTTATGTATCTACATCTATCTATCTATCTATCTTTATATATATATGTGTGTATGTGTGTGTGTGTGTGTGTGTGTGTGTGCTATATATATATATATATATTATATATATATATATATATATATATATATATATATATATATATATATATATATATATATATATATATATATATATATATATATATATATATATATATATGCATCGTGTGTGTGCCAGCGCGTGCAATCATATTTACAAACGCGAACATACAGAGGAGTAGCCAATGATATATCGCGGGAACTTCGTACCTGTGTTTCGCCGAGTTGACTCATCGTTAGCGTTAATTCTGGCGGAAGCAGAAAGTTCGTTTAATTGCAGTTCGCTTACTACAAACTGCTGCAGCCGTATCAGAGTACGAGTCTGTTTATTAGTAGGAAGCGTATGTGAAATAATTTTGCATGTGTTAAATTCTGACTACGGGCCATATGTGTGAGCGTTTGTATGTAGAGAGCGAGAGAGAGAGAGAGAGAGAGAGAGAGAGAGAGAGAGAGAGAGAGAGAGAGAGAGAGAGAGAGAGAGAGGAGAGAGAGAGAGAGAGAGATAAAGGGAAAGAGAGAGAGAGAGAGAGAAAGAATGAAGGATAGATATAAAGATCGATAGCGAGAGAAAGAGAGAATTATAGAAAAAGACAGAGAAAGCACACACACACAGAAATAAATATAAAGAGAGAGAGATTGAGATAACGAATGAGGCGTGCGAGAGAGAAGAGGTAAAGAGATAAATAAAGAGATACAGAGAGAGAGAGAAATGACACATTCCTATCCGAACCACAGAGAGAGTAAGAGAGAGAGAGAGAGGGCAGAGAGATAAAGAAAGAGATACAGAGAAAGAGAGATAAATGACACGACCCATCCGAACCCCAACTCCACTCTCCTCCTCACAAAAAAAAAAAAAAAAAAAACTCATCTCACGCAGAAGCATCTTATCACTTCCCCCTCCCTCTCCA
>NW_020870852.1:212959-215459 GCF_003789085.1 Penaeus vannamei
AATATATATATATATATATATATATATATATATATATATATATATATATATATATATATATATATATATATATATATATATATATATATATATATATATATATATATATATATATATATATATATATATATATATATATATATATATATATATATATATATATATATATATATATATATATATATATATATATATATATATATATATATATATATATATATATATATATATATATATATATATATATATATATATATATATATATATATATATATATATATATATATATATATGTATATGTATATATAAGTGTGAATGTATGTGTATATATGTATGTAAGTATGTATATGTGTATAGATATGTGAGTATGTGCGTACTTGCTTCATGTTATTGTGAATAATTATCTTGTATGTATTTCTCCAAGGATTTATATCCAAATTTGAAATACTTTATTCATTTGTTACAATTGTTATTCTTATAAGATGAAAAAAGATATTACAGGCTATAAGTTAAACATATATGACTTGCCTTATATCCTTATGGATTAAAGAGATGTTGGAGTTAGAGAGAATTTGCTATGTAACTGCATTTCCTGATCGCATTTCCCGTTTCTAATAAACTTTGGGAAGATGAGAACACGATGGAATAACATGACCTTGGTTGGTATAATACAACCTCTCAAACTAACTTTCCTCCCTAATGAAATACTAATTTAGTTTTTCCTTCCTCCTAATCTCCCTCATTTTTCCCATGCCACTCATATATTGGATAACTCTATTTTCTTCCTCGTGTTACACTCTTACTTTGTTTCTCCCTGATCGCATATTTCCACTTTTTAGCTACATATCATCATTATTCCCCCATTCACTATGTTCCCTGTTATTACTCTGCTTTCCTTACCATACTCACTATCTGCCATTCTCCCGACTCTTACCTAACACACATTCTCTCTCACCTTTATTCATCATTCATTGCCAACTTCAGGCTTACCTCACCCTTCCCCCATGCTACTTATTTACGCGTTTGTGAAAATCAGAAGTCTGCAATGTATTTCAGACGAAGCTATATTCGAACCCTATTCAACACATCCCATGTATTGTGAAGATGTCCATCCTCATTCAAACCTTTTCTCCATCTGCCATGCGTGTCCTTCGCCTTCTTTTAACCTGCTCTCACATTGATCTCGCTCTTGTTAAAGCCGTAAATTGTATATATGTAAATGTTTCATGCAACTTCACGGCATCTGAGCTTCTTTAATACTCACAGTTTATAGCACAGGGAACACTGCGTATTGGGATTTTGTTTTTTGCTTTCCTATGTCACTGGTTTCTTACATTATTATTCATATTTTTCTTATTATCATCACTATTGTTAGCTCTGTTTTTATTATAATTAATGTTACTATTCCGATTGATATTTTAATTATTAATGTTATCATAATGATTATTATTAATAGTATTGTTGTTATTATCATTATTTGATCATATTTTTCATTATCTTGATTATCACTGCTGTATTCAGAACAATATAAATCAAATAACAATCATCATTATTACTAACTTTCTTTTGTTACTGTTTCCTGATTTCTGTCCTTAGAGTTGCAATCTGTAGCATCATCACGTATACCTATCTTTGCAGTCGACTTGTCTCCTTCCTCCTCCTCCTCCTCTCCTCTCCCTCTTCCTCTCCCCCCACCTCCCTGACTTCTGCGACGCTACTCCCTCCCTCCCTCTTCCCCGCGGCTGTCTTCTCCCTCTCTTTCCTACGGAGATTATTGCTGCAACACTTGCCTTTCCTCTCACATCTCGCCGCCTCTTCAACTATTTGCTTGTGGCAGCCGCCGCCCTTTGGCCTCCACCAATTCTCTCCCGGTCTTGCACACTGAGAGAGAGAGAGAGAGAGAGAGAGAGAGAGAGAGAGAGAGAGAGAGAGAGAGAGAGAGAGAGAGAGAGAGAGAGAGAGAGAGAGAGAGAGATGCGTGTGTGTGTGCGTGTGTGTGTGTGCGTGTGTGTGTGTGTTGTGTGTGTGTGTGTGTGTGTGTGTGTGTGTGCGTGCGTGCGTGCGTGCGTGCGTGCGTGTGTGTGTGTATGTCTGTATGTATGTGTAGTTGATTGTGTAAATATGCATCCATGCAAGTATATATCTATATCAAAATATCTAAACACAGAGACAGAGAAAGAAAGAGCAAAGCGACTTTCACTTCCCGAAAGGCAGTTGAAACAGAAGCTCGAGGAGAGAAGTTCCGCGCTCCTCAAATTATGCCAATTTGTTGGGAAGTGAAGTTCATTTCCGCGAAGTCGTCTCCCTTTCAGAGCCGCAGTTGACAGCCCCTTCGTGTGGCAGGGTTGGTCCCTTTCCAATCAGCGGAATGAAGAAGAGACTTTCTTTTATGTTTAATGTTTTGAGAAAATGTGTCCATTTCATTAAAGTTTTTTTTCTATATTAAGCACGCGTTTATCTAACATACCTGTTTAAGTATATAGGTCAACTGGCTCTGAAA
>NW_020870852.1:230459-232959 GCF_003789085.1 Penaeus vannamei
TACATCTTGTATGTATGTTTGAAAAATATGTTGAAATGACCAACACTTTTAAAAAAGTGGGGTAACTGTCATCCAATTTGGCTAATATCATTTTGGTCAAATTAGCCAAAATGACTGTTTCAAAATTCCTATTGCTAACCCAGGAAATGGTATCCTACCTAGAGACTACCAGTCATGGCGTACATTACATTACATTCCACACTCGTTTATCAGTGGTATTAATACAAATGCCCCTTTCTAAATGCCTAATCACCCTCAAAGAGGTTTGTGCACTCGTGGCGATTTTTTCTTTCTTTCTTTCTTTCTTTCTTTTTTCTTTCTTTCTTTCTTTCTTTCTTTCTTTCTTTCTTTTCTTTTTCTTTCTTTCTTTCTTTCTTTCTTTCTTTCTTTCTTTCTTTCTTTCTTTCTTTCTTTCTTTCTTTCTTTTTTGTCACCCCGTCACCCTGGCGTTTGCTCATGACCTTGAGCCCTTGAGCTAAATTTTTTCACAACGTGGTCTCATCACCCGGCTGTAAGGGGTTAACAAGCACAATGGAGGTTTCCTCAGAGGCTTGTTACAATGCTATGCATGCCTGAATTTATGCCATGGCTGTTGTGGACCAAACGCTAGGGGCATCATGTCATGCCCATTCCCGCACTTCTGGCTCGTCGGACGGAGGTTGTTTTTCTCCAGTAGTAGCGGCTTCATTTATATGGTAATGATTTTAGGCAATGGCACCTAAAGTAAAGGTAAACCTTAAAAATTTTAATATTTTTATAAATTTTAGCAAAATAAAAGCTTTTAGGTGCTAAATGTCGCACGCAAACTACCGATCGAGCCGGGCACAAACGGGAAACTGCCGGTGGGCGCCAACAAGCCCATGCATACGTAAACTTGCCAAAATTTTTTCCCGTCACTGATGGGTTAATGTGGCATTTTGAGTGAATCATTCTTACCTTCTATGAGATTGTGATTACAGTGTTGTCCTGTTACCAGCTGAGGTGACACTGGCTCGTTGCTGGTCATCGTGACTGGAACAGCTGATTGTGATGTTTGAACCTACCAGTATAAATTAAGAAGAATATAGAAAACTAAAACAATGTTTTTTTGTTAATTTTAAAAAGTTAAAAAAGCTGGGTATATAACATTCTTTTAAATAATTGTACATGTTATTTACAATTAAATCACTTTGAAAATCAGATTTATGGTCATACATCTATCCCTATTTATCTTATATATAAACAGTTTTCCAGAACTTTTTTCCCCTTTAGTGTTGCAATTATTTTCCTTGCACATATTCATACCATATGTGCATTATACTTTGAAGTTTATCTTGATTATCAATATATATTTTCCCATGATATATAGCTATATTCATATACCTTTTTCTAAACAAATTTTATCCTGAAAGGGTTAAAGTTACCCACATAGGTTGTATCATTTTATGTTCATCTCCCTTTTTTATCAATTGCAGATGGGCTTGTATCACAAATGGGCACAGGCTGTCACAAATCATCACTGTAATTGTGGAAGGAATAAGCATAATGGACCTTCAAAAGGCAACAAGTAGCAGTGTTAACAATGAGGAAGAGATAAGTTCTGAAAATGACCCAGTTTGGTTATGTGAATCATTGCCACGGGCTAGCAAGTGTATGGAACAGAAGTTGGAATTGCTAGCACCTTCAAAATACTCTGAACCACCCTGTAGAGAGCTTTTAAATGTTCCTCTCTCAGATACTAAGAAAAATAAACTAGTTAAAAGTATGGCTGCTGTTAATATTTACAGTTGTAATTCAATAAGTTTTATGTTAAAAACATGAATCTGCCCGTATTTGAAAAAATCATAATTCTCTATATATTCTAATACATTTCAAATTCAGGCTTTCTTAATAGAATATTTTCTTGTTTTACAGGATACAGAAATTTGAAACATGCTGAAAGAAGTGGCTTAGTGCATAAAGCTGTTGCCAGTCTTTTTCCTCTTGCAAATGTGAACAGTAAAGAGTTAATTCAAAAGAATGAATGTGACAATATACCGTTTTATTTTGAGGATGGGAAGAAGTTCGAAATTAATGACAATTTTGATAGAAGATGTTTGCTCTTAGGAGCTGAAGATATGTGTGACCATGGTTTCCCAGCACCTGTACCAGGATGCCTTGGCTATAAGGATCCAGAATATTCCTTCTCCCATGAAGAGTATAAGGAGGTTAGATATTTATGTTTTTGTCATTTTCCATTTACCCATGAAGGAGCAGTTAGTCATGCACATACAGTTGTTAGTTTTTACTAGCCTTATAATACAGGTTTACAGTCAGTTTTCCAGCATCATGGGAACCTGGAAAGGACCAGAAACAGGAAACTGAATTTGCTTAATAACTGATGCATTCGTTATAGGGGCAGGGTCATTCCATATTGCATGGCATAATATACAATTTTAGTTTTTACACCATGTGGCCCTTTTTTCTGTCGTAAGTACTTGGAACCAGACATATGCCTAGTAAAATAGCAATACTAATATCA
>NW_020870853.1:20000-25000 GCF_003789085.1 Penaeus vannamei
GTTTTAAAAGGTTTCCAATCCAGTTTAAACACCTTTGTTATGTATTGCTGTTGACATTCTTTCATTACGTGTCCAAAATATCTTTTTTATGCTGTTGATATTATAATATAATATTATTATATAATATTATATTATAATTATTATAATTATTATATTATAATTATATTATTATATATTATTTTATGCTGTTGATATTATAATATTATAAGAACATTGTTATGTATTGCTGTTGACAATCTTTCATTACGTGTCCAAAAGTATCTTTTTTATGCTGCTGATATTCTCATAACCAAAATCATTTCTTCTGTAAGTAAGAATTTTATATATATGATTGTGCCATTTTTTCTCTTATCATTGCTGTTCATGTATCATTGCTTGATAAAGTATTGTATTGACTTGGCATTTTCTCCTGGAAATATAAATGTACATATTGTATTCACTTAATATTTTCTCTTTGGAATATAGATCTATGTATATTGATTTGATATTTTTCTCTCATAAATATTGGGTTTATATATCGCATAGATTTAGTATTTCAATATTTCCTTGTAAAAAAATGCACATACACACACACACACACACACACACACGTACACACATACACGCACACACACACACACACACACACAACACACACACACACACACACACACACACACACACACACACACACACACACACATATATATATATATATATATATATATATATATATATATATATATATATATATATATATATGAATTTACAGGCAATAAGTTTATCCCCTCCCCCACCCCCCCCACCCCCCACCCCCCCAACCCTCCTAAACAGACGATCCCAGAACAATTTTTGACCCGATGATCACAACTTTCCATTTTCTGCCATTCTCGAAACTTGACCGGATTATCCACGGCCACGAATTGCAATCCATCTGGACTCGTTGCTGTCCGAGAGATCCATTTCTTTTAGCCATCGAGATACGAGTAGTTTTTTTGGAAAAGGAAAATGGACCGAGCGAGTGGCGGCTGCGTTGTGTTTGGGAGTTCGCTGAGAGAAAGTTGGTGTGTGTTGAGAAGAGGTAGATGTGTGTGTGATGTGTGTATGTGTGTTTGTGATGTGTGGTTATTCATGTGTGTGTTTATTCATGTGTGTGTGTTGCGGTGTGTGTGTGTGTGTGTGTGTGTGTGTGTGTGTGTGTGTGTTATGTGTGTGTGTGCTGTGGTCTATTTCATGTGTGTGTATGTTATGTGTGTATGTTGTGATATTCATGTGTGCGTCTATGTGTGTTGTGTTTGTGTGTGTGCTGTGTGTGTTGGTGTGTGTGGTTGTGTGTGGTGTGTGTGTGTGTGTGCTGTGGCCATGTTGTGTGTGTGTGTGTGTGTGTGTGCATGTGTTTATTCATGTGTGTGTTGTGTTTTGTGTTTTTTTCTTTGTGTGATGATTAATATAATTATTTCACTATACCGTCGTCCATATATTTCATGTGATTATTCATGTGTGTGTGTGCGGTGTGCTTGTGATTATTCAAGTGTGTGTGTATGTCGTTTATGTGTGAGTTATCCACGTGTGTGTGTATTGTTGGTGTATGTGTGATTTATCCACGTGTGTGTGTGCGTATCCTAACGCGACATCCACACACGGAAACCAAAACCCTCTCCAGCGCGAGTGATTGCCAACTGACGGCTGATGTTCATCCAAGTCCTGACGCGCCGGTGAAGGATGAGTCGAATCCTTCTCCTGAGGATTGTCAAAGTGATTGGGGGGGGGGGGGATTGGGGAGCCCAATCACTCAGGCCTGAATAACCACCCTCTCACTCCACAACTCGTCGACGTTCTGTAACTCGCTCTCTGTCTCCCTGGCTCTCTATCTCTATCTATCTATCTAATCTATCTTTTATTTCTCCTTCTCTCTCTCTTCTCTCTCTCTTTCTCTCTCTTTCTATCTATCGTATCTATTATCTTTCTCTCTATCTCTATCTCTTTCTCTCTCTCTCTCTCCTCTCTCTCTCTCTCTCTCTCTCTTCTCTCTCTCTCTCTCTCTCTCTCTCTCTCTCTCTCTCTCTCTCTCTCTCTCTCTCTCTCTCTCTCTCTCTCTCTCCCTTCTCCCCTCTCTTTCTCTCTTTCTCTCATGCATGTTTTGAGTTCTCGTTTTATTTTATTTTATGTCTTATCTCCGATGTTTACTCCGAGCCGAAAATCCCTCCATCTCTCCAGCCACCACTCCGGAACTCCATTCCCACTCCCCACCAACTCCACATTTTGATCCACTTCAATTTCCTCTCTTAATTCTATCCTCGACTCCTTACTCCCTCCTCTCTCTGATTACTCCACCCCCCCCCCTTTCCCACCTCCCACCACCAACTCCCGCTGCCTGTCCTCCACCTCCCACCAACTCCACATCTCTCTCCCACATTTCCACCCACTCCTTTTTCTCTCCTCCGCTAATTCCTCCCCCTCCTCCCCAAGTCCTCCCACCCCCACATCCCCCACCCCCACCCTCAACCCATAACCCCCCCCACACCCGCCCACCCACACCTTTGCTTCCAAGTCCTTCTAAAAAAAAAGAAGAAAAAATCAACTTTATATTTGGGAAAAAGGTGTTGACGTTGTTGGGAGAAGGGGGATGGTCCCAGGACACTGTATCATAGAAAATCCCATTTTCTAAGGCAGGGAGGGAACCGGACCGCGGGGCAGGGGGGGGATTGGTGCTAACGAGGCAGAATGAACCCAACAAAAAAATTCTCTTAGTAAGTCTGCCACGCCACAAAAAAGAAAAAAATTAAAAAAACACGCCACGCATCAAACACCGACACGCAACAACACATAGACAACACACACACACACACACAGAAAGAGAAGAGACGAGAAACGGAGAGGAGAGAGAAGAGAGAGAGAGAGAGAGAGAGAGAGAGAGAGAGAAAGAGAGACAGACAGACAGAGACACAATAAACAATAAACAGAAGATTTAAACAAAAACAGAAAGAAAAAATTCACAATCCTTTAACCTCCAAGAATCTTTAAAAAAACATATTTCTCGAAAAAAACTCGACACAATAAACAAAAACAGAAGACAAAAACAAAAAAAAAAAAGAAAAAAAAGAAATACCCAAGCTTTGACGTCCAGGAATCTTTCAAAAAAAACATATTTATCGAAAAAAACTCGACACAATAAACAATAAAAATAAACAGAAAACAATAAGAAAAAATAGAAAGAAATAGAAAGAAAAAACATTTCGAAAAAAAACTCGACACACAAAACAATAAACAAAGACAAAAACAAAAAAATAAAATAGAAAGAAATACACCAAGCTTTGACGTCCAGGAATCTTTCTAAAAATAC
The DNA here is from genome assembly GCF_003789085.1 of Penaeus vannamei. NCBI lineage: Eukaryota > Metazoa > Arthropoda > Malacostraca > Decapoda > Penaeidae > Penaeus > Penaeus vannamei. The sequence continues at coordinate 23,323 of NW_020870853.1, forward strand.
ATTTCTCGAAAAAAAAACCTCGACACAATAAACAATAAACAGAAGACAAAAACAAAAACAAGAAAGAAAATAGAAAGAAATACGCCAAGCTTTGATGTTTAGGAATCTTTCAAAAAAACATATTTATCGAAAAAAATCGACACAATAAACAATAAACAGAAAACAATAAGAAAAAAATAGAAGAAATAGAAAGAAAAACATGTCGAAAAAACTCGACACACAAAAACAATAAACAGAAGAACAAAAACAAAAAAATCAAATAAAATAGAAAAGAAATTACACCAAGTTTTGACGTCCAGGAATCTTTTCTAAAAATACTTCTCGAAAAAAAGACAAAGACGAGATGACGAGACGCAGCATCCGAGGAGATGCAGATGGCGGAGAACAGATGGCAGAAGGGTTGGAGGAGGCCAGGAAGGGGGGGAAGAGGAGGGGGGAAAGAAGGAAGAAGAAAGGAGGAAGGGAAATTAGAGGGGAACAGGAGGGAGAAGGAAGGAGGGGAAAAGGAAGGAAGGAGAGGGGAAAAAGGAAGAGAGAAGGAGGAGGAGAGAGAAAAGGAAAGAATGAAAGGGAGGAAGTGAGAGGAGGGGAAAAAAGAAGAATGAAGGAGAAGGAGGAGGGGGAAAAAGGGAGAAGGAAGTGAGGAGGAGGGGAAAAAAGGAAGAAGTAAGAAGAAGTGAGAAGGAGGAGGAGAAAAAGGAAGAATGAAGGGAGGAGGAGGGGGAAAAGGAAGAAGGAAAGGAGGAAGTGAGAAGGAGGAGGGAAAAAAAGGAAGTGAGAAGGAGGAGGGGAAAGGAAGGAAGAAGGGAGAAAGAGGAGGGGAAAGGAAGATGAAGGAGAAGGAGGAGTTGTGATCCTTATTTGGCGAAGGCTAGATCAGTAGCAACTGGAGGAGGTGTCATGGCGATGTTGTGATAATCGTTCAGTGAAAATACAACCATTAAAATAATTATTCTCAATCCTTTTTCAAAACTGAAGAGACCAAAATAATCGTTAATATTCGCAAGACATCCGTAACTTTTGTGACGTCATCAAAATAAACCCCATGTGCTTTTTCTAAAAAAAAAGAATAGAATAAACTGCAGATTATAAGCGAATTGAATACCATTTGCGAATCTTGGCTTGCGAGCAGAAGGAATCAGAATCTATCTTTTCGATCTTATTTTGTTCTTAAAATAGGATTTTGCGAATATAAGCACCTGAAAGAGTCACATTGGAATATCAATTTTACTCAAATGAAGATCTATTTTTAGATTAAGAGTCCGCGACCTAAAAAGAAAAGAGAAAAGAAAAAGAAAGAGAAAATTCTAAAATGGTTGAGTCGCACGTGGCGCTGTCTGCCCGCTCGTCAGGTTTTATCGAAATTTCGACACTTGGTGAAAAATGATCTTGAGGGCACCGCTTGGCACTGTGCCCACCCTTCCTCGGCACCTTCTCTACCCCAACGTAACACCTCTTGTCTTATCCATGAATATATTTGCTGTTTTTTTCCAATTTTAAGTGCCTTTGCCACGCCCTCTGCTTGTAAATTCTGTCGCTGCATGTCATCAGTCTTAATAGATATATAATGTAAATTCATAATTTTTTTTTTAGCTATATTTAAAAAATCGAAAAATTTTGAAGTGTAGCAAATACACAGTCAATCATCATACAAATCTATTTATCTATAGAGTTATTT
>NW_020870853.1:30000-32988 GCF_003789085.1 Penaeus vannamei
TCTACTCTCTTCTCTCTTCTCCTTCCTCTCTCCTCTCTTTCCCTTCTCCTTTTTCCTCTCTTCTCTCTTCTTCCCTTCCCCCTTCCTCTCTCCTCTCTTCTCCCCCTTTTCTCCCTTCCTCTCTTCTCCTTCCCCTCCCTCCCTTCCCCTCTACCCTTTACCCTTCACCCTGAAGATAATCTGCCCCCCCCTTCCCTTCCCTTACTCCTCCCCCCCCCGTCCCAATGTCACGTCTATACCTTCTTATATTTTGTTTTCTTTCTTTCTGTTTTTCTCTCCTTTTTTCATTTGTATCTCTTTCTCTTTCTTTTTCTTTCCTTTTTTCTTTTTTCTCTTTATTTCTCTTTTCTTTTTTTCCATTTTCTTTCTTTCTTTATCTCTCTTTTCTTCTTTCATTTTTTATTTCCCTTACTCTGCTCTTCCCCAAACCTCTTGACCTCCTTACTCCCTCTCTCCTCCCTCTCACCCTTCCCCCTCTCTACCATCCCTCCTTCCTCTCTCTCTCTCTTCTCCCCTCCTATCTCTCTCTCCTTCCCCTCTTCTTTCTCTCTCTCTCTCTCTCCCTCTCTCCCTTCCCCTCCCTACCTCTCTCTCCTCTCTCTCCCTCTCTCCCTTCCCTCCCTCCCTATCTCTCTCCCTTCTCTCCCCCTCTCTCCCCTCCCTTCCTCCCCCTCCCCTCCCTCCCCCTCTCCCTCACCCTTCGCTTCCCTCCTTCTCCTGCCCGTCCTCACCCCTTCGCTTCCCTCCCTTCCCCCTCCCTTCCCCCTCCTCCCCTGTCTCCCTCCCCTTCGCTTCCTCCCCCCCTCCCCCTTTCCTCCCCCCCCCCGTCTTTCAAGTTCAGAGTGAGTCAGCAGGAAGTATTTAAGTTTTTTTTTTTTTTTTTTTTTTTTTTTTTTTTTTTTTTTTACCTCTTCTACATTTGTTCTTTTATCTCTTTTTCTTTGTTTTCGTTTGTATTTCTTCTTCTTCTTCTTCTCTTTTTGGTATTTGGGCTTATTGGGTTTATAAAAGCTCAGAAGTGAATGTTTATTGATTCAAAATAATGTATACACACACACACACACAACACACAACACGCACACACATATACCACACCACATAACACACACACACACACGCACACACACACACACCACACACACACACACACACACACACACACACACACACACCACACAACACACACACACACACACAACAACACACACACACACACACACACACCACACCACACACGCACACACACACACACACACACTCACACACACACACGCAGAAAAAAAGAGAAGAAATGAATAGACGAAAAACAAAAGAAAGCAATCAAAGGACTAAAAAAAAGAGAAAAAAAAGACAAAAAAAAAATAGACTAAAAAAAAAGAAAAAAAAAATCACCGACTCGACACCCAACGAAAATTACAAATCGTTCAGCCATAAATAAAAACCAGCCAAAAAAAAGAAAAAAAAAAGAAAGAGAGAGAGACACACAGAGACAGACAGACAGAGAAAGAGAGAGATAGAAACGACACAAAAGAGAAAGAGAGAGAGACAGAGAGAGAGAAAAAGAAACAAGAAAAAAGAGACATACAGACAGACAGACATTAAAAAAAAGAGAGAGACAGAGAGAGAAAGAAACAAGAAAAAAGAGACATACAGACAGACAGACATTAAAAAAAAGAGAGAGAAAGAGAGAGAAAAAGAAACAAGAAAAAAGAGACATACAGACAGACAGACATTTAAAAAAAGAGAGAGAGACAGAGAGAGAAAGAGAGAGAAAAAGAAACAAGAAAAAAGAGACATACAGACAGACAGACATTAAAAAAAAGAGAGAGACAGAGAGAGAAAGAGAGAGAAAAAGAAACAAGAAAAAAGAGACATACAGACAGACAGACATTAAAAAAAAAGAGAGAGACAGAGAGAGAAAGAGAGAGAAAAAGAAACAAGAAAAAAGAGACATACAGACAGACAGACATTAAAAAAAAGAGAGAGACAGAGAGAGAAAGAGAGAGAAAGAAACAAGAAAAGAGACATACAGACAGACAGACATTAAAAAAAGAGAGAGAAGAGAGAGAGAAAGAGAAACAAGAAAAAGAAGACAGAGACGACAGACATTAAAAAAAAAAGATAGACCCCAGAGAATCTCTTGGTGATGATTGTTCGTCAGAAAGTTGGAAACAAATATTGGTGATGGACCAAGAGTCAATTTTGACGTCTGAGTGATGGATGGGTCCGTGTTGGGGAGCTGGGGGGGGGGGAGGGGAAAGGATATGTCTGTCTGTTTGTCTGTATGTGTTCTTTTTTTTTTCTTGTTCTTTCTGTCTCTCTCTGTCTCTTCTTCTTCTTTGTGTCGTTCTATCTCATCTCTTTCTCTGTCTGTCTGTCTGTCTCTCTCTCTCTTCATCTCGTTTCTTCTTCTTTCCTTTCTCTCAGTCTCTCTCTCTCTCTCTCTCTCTTCTCTCTCTCTCTCCTTATTCTCTCGTCTCTCTCTCTCTCTCTCTCTCTCCTCTCTCTCTCTTTCTTCATTATCAATATGGAAAACAATCTCTTTCTCTCCTCTCTCTACTCCCGATTGTCTCACGTCCTTCGACATTACCACCGCATCTCCTTCCCCTCAGCTCTCGACTATGACATCTGCGCCTCATGGACGATGGTCCTGCTCTCTGGCTTCTCTCTAATCTCTCTCTCCCCCGCACGTCATGCGGCGGCGGTAGTCCTACTGTGACTCATGTCGGCACTCTCTCTCACCTTTCCCCCCTTTTATTTCCAAACTTTGCCCCTCTCTCCACCCTCTATCTATCTAGTTTTACTTCTCTATCATCTTCTCTCTCTATCTTCCTTTATTTCCCCCATTTCACTTGATTGCTTAACAATACCAACGATAGCGTTCGAATACCACTACAGACGATCGAATCCTCTCGCTCAGTTAATCCAAGACAACAAGGGTATCGAGACGTGGAGAAGAACGAGAGAGGAAAGCGACAAAATGAGCAG
>NW_020870853.1:47887-50387 GCF_003789085.1 Penaeus vannamei
TTCTGTTTTTTTTTCTTTATGTTTTTACATGAAGCTGAAGATGCACGATAGATGATGAGGAAGAAGGTGAGGTCGATAGATAGAAGCGATAGATAGACGTGGTGATAGATTGGTGTATTGAAGGATAATTAGGTTGTTTTAATTACTTTTTTTATTTTGTTTTTTATCGTTTTTTCGTTCGTTTTTATTTTTTTTTTTTTTTTTTCGTTCGTTTTTTTTTTTTTATTTTTTTTTTTTTTTTCTTTTTTTTTTCCATTTATTTTTTTTTTTTGCTTTTAATTACATCGCTTTCTTTCATTACTCTTGCTTACCATCCCCAACGCAATCCCTAATCCATTTGATTAATTATACCCCCTCCTCCCCCTCCCCATTCTCTTATACCCCCTCCCCCTACCGTACCCCATCTTTGATACCCCTCCCCCCCAACACCCGCCCTTATCCCTTTTTTTTAACTGATACTCCTTTCCTCCCTCCCCCTCTCCCCCCTCTCCATCGCTTTACAGAGTTACCTCCCTCCCCCTCCCCTCCCCCTTCCCCCTTCCTTCCCCCTTATCCATATAAGTGATACCCACTTACCCCCCCCCCTCCTGATACCCACCCTTATACAAATACCCCTTCCTTTCCCCCCCCTCCTTCCCCTTATCAATTGAACTAATATCCATTACCCCCACCCCTACCCCCACCCCTCCCTTCCCATCACCCTCCCCTACCCTTATATCTTTCAATGACCCCCCCCCCCAACCCCATTAAGCCCCACCCCTACCCACTCCCCTACCCCTCCTCACCCCCCCCCTTCCCCATACACCCTCCCCTACCCTATATATCTTTCAATTACCCCCCCCCCAACCCCATTAAGCCCCACCCCCTACCCTCTCCCCTACCCCTCCTCTACCTTCAATAATGCCGCCATAGAACTCTTCATTAACAGCGTAGGTAAACAGAGATCCGATTTTTTTTTTTTTTTTTTTTGGGGGGGGTTGGGGGAGATATATTTTATAATATCTTCGGTTTTGGATCTTTGGATTTTTTTTTTTTTTTTTTTTTTTTGGGGGGAGTTTTTCTTTCTTTTTTGCTTTGTTTGGGTTTGTTTGATCTTCCTTTTTTTTCTTTTTCTTTACTCGCTTACTTCTACTCATTTTTTCCTCCAGGCCTTTTTCTCAGTTTTTCTTTATTTTCTAATTTTCTCTCTTATTTCTTTTTTTTTTTTTTTTTTTTGTTTACCTTTTGACGCTCTTTTGAATTTTTCCTCATCAAACTCCCTCATCATCTTCCATCATCATCTTTATCATACATTTCCTTCCCCCAGCTTTATCTTATTTCTTATTCCCACGATAATAAAGTAGGTTATTTCCACTTATCCACTTATCACTGTTTATCCACCCTCCCACTCTCTTTCATTTGTTTTCCTTCTCATATCCGTAGTATATTGAGGCAGGTTAAATCGCCGTACCACTTATCCACGTTTTTCTTTGCCTTACAATTATCCACGCTTCTTATCTCCTTCCTTCCACATTCAAATGATATTGAGGCAGGTTAGAGCGAATCCACTTATCCCCTTATCACTTCCTTTCACCTTTATCTGCGTTTGCTATCTCCTTCCTTCGTTCTTCCCTCCCACTCTCGTATACGATATCGAGACACGCCGTTAACGCAGACGCTCCCACCCACAGGCCTGGTTTTGCTCGTGGGTGTAATATTTACGTTCCTTTACGTTCGCCTTCGTGTTTGCAAAGTTCAGTTTACACATGGCCTTTTTTTAAAGAAACCGACGGAGGCTTATATAAGATCATGTTTACGGGGCGCTGAACTTGAAGTGAACTTGAGGAGGCTTCGGGATCCTGCCTCACGAGCTGCTGGGTTTGGCTCTCTCGATTTTTAATCTTCCCTGTTATTGGGGTTTTAATATTTGGTTATAAGCCTATAAGGGCAAATTTATATACATACGCACGCAGACACGCACTCATACTCAGTTATATGCGTGTGTGTGTGTGTGTGTGTGTGTGTGTGTGTGTGTGTGTGTGGTCATTCTTTTACAGAAGTACATTTTTTTTTTTTTTTTTTTTTGCTTGCGTCGGCTCACGTGGAAAGCTTTCCATCCGTTTTCTATGTGATTTTTATTCCGAGTGGGATCTTGTCTTTGAGCAGGTGGATGAAGTTAGTAATAAAGATTCAGAACAAAGTCACAACCCTGTTTCATTTCAGATTTGATTTTGAAAGCTTCGTTTTTTGTACCATGAACCAAAATTATGGCAGACAGGTCATCATGAGGAAGCCTCTAGGACGTGAACGAATATTCGGGGCACCCAAATCCAAGGTCTACATAAGTACAGGTCTCGTCACTTCTGCGCAGCTTTGGGCGATAAGGCCTATGACGTCACTAGGAGTAAACTGGGTGGGAAGGAGAGAATAGAAAACGGTAGCAAATGAGTAATTCTTTAAGTAATTTTACATGCCGGCATGTAATTATCAGCGATTGTTTGTAGGTCTGTATCGCATATTT
>NW_020870853.1:75387-82887 GCF_003789085.1 Penaeus vannamei
AGGGAGATTTGATTTGATAAATCTATTATGGGGAGAGAGAGAAAGAGAGAGAGAGAGAGAGAGAGAGAGAGAGAGAGAGAGAGAGAGAGAGAGAGAGAGAGAGAGAGAGAGAGAGAGAGAGAGAGAGAGAGAGAGAGAGAGAGAGAGAGAGAGAGAGAGAGAGAGAGAGAGAGAGAGGAGGGAGGGAGGGGAGAGAGGGGGGAAAGGGAGGGAGGGAAAGAGAGAGAGAGAGAGGGGGGGGAAGAAGGGAGGAGGGAAGGAGAGGGAGGAGAGAGAGAGCGAGAGTGAGAGAGATAGAGCGAGAGAACGTGAGAGCGAGAGAGGTGGACAGACAGACTAATAGAGAGAAATAGAGCACAAAGGCTAGAGCAGGGGCTTCCCGCTGCAGGTATAACTCGTTTTTACTTTAAACAAGTAAAAAAAAAAATGACAGATCGTGTGTTTCTGAAGACGGTGGTTTATAGCAAGTTGTTTTGTTCTCAGTGACCTTCAGTCTAACAGAAAAGGACAACAGGATTTGAGTCAACCTCATATGCGCCTACAATGATTATCTTATTATATTTATCCTATTTATCCTTCAATCAGCCCATTGCCCTTATAGCTGATATCTCTATTTGCCAAAACATATTCAAATTCAGAGCTACGCATCGGAACAAAACGTAACAACTAAAACAAAGCATCCGTGTACCATTCTCCTAAGCACCTCTTTCTAAGTCGTAGTACTCACTTCCACACGTCTTTTGCGGTTAAAGCACAAGGACTCTGTGGCCTCTGCAGTGGTGTTTACGTGTTGCAAATTTCTCCGTTTTTAATTGATATTCCCATTACAACAGAAATTATGAAAGGTGCTGTTTCCTGGACACGCGCTCGCACACATACACACACATACACACACACACACAGAGAGAGAGAGAGAGAGAGAGAGAGAGAGAGAGAGAGAGAGAGAGAGAGAGAGAGAGAGAGGAGAGAGAGAGAGAGAGAGAGAGAGAGAGGAAGAAAGAAAGAAAGAAAGAGTGTGAAAGAAGAAAGAGAAAAGAGAGAGACAGACAGACAGACAGACAGACAGAGAGACATACAAACAGACAGACAGACAGAAAAAAACAGACAGAAACGTACATACAAACAGACACACATATCGATAGAAAGATAAAGCCCCCCTCCAGCAGTCTACACATGAACGCAATCCCTCACGGACGGATCCAGGTTTTGTGCACACGTGACGGAGGAAGTGCACAATCACGTACGAGTGAAGACGACTTGAGCAAAAATACGAAGTTCCGACACTCACGCGAAAAATGGCGGGGACGTTAACCTAGCCTCTCACGGGTCTCTGAAATTTTCTTTGCTTTTATTTCATGTTGTGTGACGGTGTGATTTTCTGTGGGATTTGTGTGTATGTTTGGTATGGGGATTTTGTTATAATGATTTAGGTGTTTTTTTGTCGTGTCTTTTTCTGCAGTCCGGCGAGGAAAGTTAGACTAAAAAGGTTGTTGGAGAGCTTTTATTTTTTGTTGTGTATTCCTTTTTGTATTTTTTATACCTTCATCCGTGTATATATACGTTTGTATGTAATAATTCATATATATATACATATATATATATATATATATATATATATATTATATATATTATATATATATATATATATATATATATATATATATATATATGTATGTATGTATGTATATATGTATGTATATATATATATATATATATATATATATATATAATATATATATATACATATATATACATATATATATACATTATATATATGTATATATGTACATATGTATATGTATAATATACTGTATATATATATATATATATATATATATATATATTATATATATTATATATATACATACATAAATATATATGAAAGTGAGTGTGTGTGTGTGTGTGTGTGTGTGTGTGTGTGTGTGTGTGTGTGTGTGTGTGTGTGTGTGTGTGTGTGTGTGTGTGTGTGGTGCGTGGTGCGTGCGTGCGTGTGTGCGTGCGTGCGTGCGTGCGTGTGTGCGTGCGTGCATGCGTCCGTGCGTCCGTGCGTGCGTGCGTGCGTACGTGGATACGTTTAAGGAGGATATTCCATGCATTGATTCCAAACTGCAATACGTATGATGAGAGCAAAGACGCCAAACGTCCTGCAAAGACCAGATATAGTAGAACATATATAAATCCCATTTATATATATGTTCTTATATAAATACATATTGTTCTGATATAAATCCGATTGGGAAATCCTACACAGAAAAACACGAAATACAAAATTAAACAGTAATGATTCGTTTCATTGATTATTTCTTTTGCAAATGCTCAGTGAACAGAAATGTGCGTTTCAAAATGATGATGATGATGATCACATGAACATTAGACATGATATCCAAACGTAATGAAAATTTTATTGAATAGTTGCAGATACTTCTTAACAGTATGAAATGTTTATGATGTAAATGATGATTGATGATGATGATGATGATGATGATGATGATGATGATGATGATGATGATGATGATGATTGATGATGGTGATGATGATGATGGTGAGGATGATGATGATGGTGATGTGATGACGATGATGATGATGATGTGATGACGATGATGATGATGATGATAGTGATGATGAGGATAATAATGTAATGATAGCAATGATAAAAAATAATGACAACAATATCAGTAATGATAATGATGATAATAATAATACTGATAATAATGATAGTAATGATATAAAATATAATAATATTAATCATCATTATTAACATTTTAGGAATAATAACGATAAAAATAATTATGATGATAATGATTATGAGGACTGTGGTCATGATAGTAATAATTATAATAAAATTATAATGAAAATAATGATAATAATAATGATGATGTTGATGATACTAATAATAATAATAATGATAATAATAATAATAATAATAATAATAATAATAATAATAATAATAATAATAATAATAATAATAATAATAATAATAATAATAACACCCCCATCGCCATTCAATAACTCCCGCACCTTTCCCCGACCTATGAAAAAGTCCTTCCGCCACCTTGGAGGAGTTGAAGGAGTTTGAACAGTCCTGCGGTCCCTCGCGGCGCCGGACTTCCTTGTGTGGGGGAACCGTGAGCCATAATAACGGGCGTGTGTGAACCGCAGGTCGCCCGTGCTCGCTCAACAGGTGCGGTTTCTCGCTCAGGACCTGCGCTCAAATGAAATCCTGTAGGTTCCATAAAAGGCGTTTGAAAAATTATGTTTTGGGATTTATAGGGAAATTTAGGTTGTTTATGAATTCGATATCATAAGTTGGAAGAGGGTTGGGGTGTGTGAGATTTTTTGTTCAGTAAAGGTTGGATGTGTTTTGGGGATGCTAGATGCTCGCTTGAGGTTTGTTGACAATATGGCAGAATGGTGTTAGTTTATGTGTCATTACGCTATTTACAATGTAAGTAGAGGTCGGACAACGCTTTGTGTCGTATTCATAACTTAACCTGAGTAATATGGGTGTTGACACATATATTTAAAGTGATCATTGTGCTTCTGGTGGTGCTACAAAGGGAAATGTACGATTTTCTTACGGATAGTAGGGAATCGGGTTGAGTCAGTGAACTTTCTTGGAAGAAAAATTGTCTTACTTGTTTGAGCTTTACGGCTCTTTTCTAAGGCATGAAAAGGGCTTTTTCTGGACGCCCACAAGTGCCAGGCATATGATGGTTTCCTAAGTATGTTACATAGAAGAATGGTTGTCCTATAAGTAACTTTGGTGAGTAAATCAGTTGATCAGACTGTCAAAAAGAGGTCACTCGTTTTTTGCATTTCGGAATAAATTTGAAGATTATTGCATTGCATCGAAAATAAGATATATAGAGTTCCTTTCCTTGAATATAAGTGTTTTGTATTTTTATGGAACCATGTAGATCAGTAATATTGTGTGAAGTGAAAGGTGACTGTGTAAGAGGTAAACAATATTTTATTTTGGGTGTGTAGAAGCCTAATAATTTAGATGTCTTTGAATTTTATGTGAAACCTTTAACAGAAAGTGTCAGTATTTAATTACTAAAGATCAATATTTTATTTGGATAATGCAGTTATCTCTTGCCATAAGGCAAATTTTCATTTTGTATGTTTTATTATTCTTGAATCTATGACCACACCACTTTTGAACCAAAGACTAGAAACAACTTATATTTACTGTGGAGACTAAGCCTAAACTGATGCTGTATTTAGTGATATATTTCCAGTGAAGTCACCACACTATAATGCCAGGAGGTTTTTTATTATGGAGGTTTGTTGGTCTGTACTGTATATATAACAGTGAACGTATACAAAACTATACGACATTGAAATCTTACCAGTACGCTCTCTCAAGATTAGTTGCTTGTTTCTTTAGGTTATGTTTATAAGACTTCTTTTAATCATGTTGATCCTGATTAATTCAAATCCATATTAAACCCAAAACTCTAGGTGATCTGTTATGGAAGGCCTATAATTTTATGTCCATCCAAGCATTGGTGTGATGTCAAATGAACAGAAACCCCTTGTCCCACACATGCATGCTAAGGACAATAAACATCCACCATGCATATTTTAGGAAGTTAGTGCTAGGACAGGTTCCTTTTGCGATGAGATATTTCAGTGAAAGTTTATTGTCTTTATCTTGGTATTATAGTCTATCAATGATAGCAGTTTAGTGACTGTTGCTGGACTGTGCTAACATCAGAATGTCTCTCTTTAATATTATGCATTGTAGATAATGAGTATGTCTCATTGCTATGAGACAAAGTCTCTTTTACTCCAGCCAATGGTTAATCTTTACAGTATGGATGCACTAGCCTAGGTAGGGCATAGTGAATATGATACTTTTGTAGGGGACAAAAGGTTGCAGTACCAGTACAAGAAATAATCTGCTGACACAAACTGTAATGCCACAAATGAAGGAAAAAGATTGTGAAATGCACTGGCATAAGTCCACTCGATGTTCCTGAGATTCAGCTCTATCATGCCATGCGTGCAGAGATGAAGGTGATGCTTCCTATGGGGTGTTAGCTGACAAACCTCCCCATCAGGCACTGCCTAGTCACGTCAACTTAAGTTGATAAATAAATTTTGTAATGTGGTGTTGGGGACTTAGTTTCAGGAGAGTGTGTCCATACTGTAAACAATTAGCCTACCCAGCCAACAAGCTTGGGGGTACTCATAGGATTTTGATGTCTTTATCTGGAGAGGACATCTATGTCAGTTCTATAATTATAATTTTCAAAGGGGCCCAAGATGCTTTCCATACAGGGGCATGCTCCTGGAACCTACCTCTTTCATTGGGACATTTTTCCTACTGTGGTCAAGCCTTCACACCCCCTTTCCCTGGGACATTCCCAGAACAGGTGCAAGCCCCAGGACTTCCTTCCCCTGTGGTATTATGGCATTGTAGTCCATAACATAATGGCACTCAAATGATATAGATTTTGATAATTTCTTGCAAGTTTTATTTGTATAAAGTCAGGGTAGGCTATCCATTACCACACGTAACACTAGACATCGCACTTAGTTCAGTGTGTGATGAGGGTCAAAAGGGCAGGTGTAGTCAAATATGCTGTTAAATTTGCTTTGTATAGACAAGTGACATTCATTATGTGTCATTGTTATGGCAATGTGTAGATTTCACCAGAAGTAGTATAGACTAAACACTAAAAGAAAAAAAAAAAAACATAGAGGGTTAAGACATATAAAAACAGTATTAATTGAGGAGGATTTACTTTTATACTGATTTAATGAGGCTATTTAGAGCCATCCTATAAAGCTCTCTGTATAGTTTACATTCAAGATGGTTTGAGATAACGAGGTTTGTGGACTGCAGCTAGTGAGATCCAAATGGTTTTACTGATTTTCCTGACATCTATGAATACAAATTGATGAGCCTATAAACCATTGATGTTTTTATTAATATAGTGAGGCCTTCATAGTAATGCTAGAATTACCCACAACAGGCAAGTGGAAGTGAAAGACAGGAGAAAAATTAAAAATACTAGCCAGCATTGAGTCATGAAAGATATGGATAGACCTTTGTTCTGCTGTTTAGACATACTTTGAAATTTACTGTGAAGAGCATACAGTCTTTAGTTTAACATGATAGTAGTTTAGCACAAATTCTGTGCTGCAGGATTCACCAAAGGCCAATGAAGGAGAATTAGTCTTTTTTGGAGTGCCAGTGTTTTTCAGGCATTTTTCAATAGATATATATTTTTTCATATACTTCATAGAATAATTCTTTAGAAAATAAGATTTTAAATTTTGCTGTAGACTATTGAATATAAAAAAAAAAATATATAGGAGATATGATTGTAGATAGAATAAACATTAAGAGGAGAAAAAATATAAATTTAATTTTTTGGTGGACATTTTTACAATGAAATGGTAAAGGATCAGAAAAACATTATTAACCTTCAATATTCTGTGGTATTTTAACCTATGCATATACAGCTAAATCCATTAATATGTTGGCCTCTTTAATAATTGAAATGCAAACAAACTTCTACCATATATATCTAGGCAAGTTTGTTCACTTCCCTAAGGAATGCTTGTCAGAAGTTCTATAGAAAGGTATAATGCATTGGCAGACCAGTATACAGGCCTGGCTTACACAAATGGTATTGACAAGTGTAATGTTGCAATTTGATAGTTACTGGTACCTTGATCTTTCATCTGCAGATATTTTGGATAAAACATGCATGGAAAAAATGATATGGACATTATTGACTTCAATATTAAGAAATGCATTGAAAATGGAGAAGCTACTCTAAAATCTAGTTTTATTTCACTTGTGATTTTTATATATTCAGTATGTATATTATAGGAACCTTATTGTTTATGGACAGAACAGGAACAAAAGTTATAATTATAAACATGCTGATATTACAAATGTTTGCATTATTACTCTCAATTTTCAGCCACATTCATTACAATCTACATGGGGTGATACTGTAGGTTTCACACTTTAAACCCTGCAAAAGATCAACAAATATCCCCTATGTATATGCTTCAAGATAGACTAAAGCTTGAACTTATTTTTTTTTAATCACCTGGGGTTACTAAGTTGCCAGAATATTAAAGATAGCTTTGTTTGGTTTTGCAGGAGATATATAAAGTAACACTCTATGGCAACATTGGAATTGGTCAAGGGATTTGCGAACAATTATGGCCTTACCATTATTCTCTACAAATTATTAATCATGTATATTATTGATGATTTATATCTTCTATATAGACATCGTCTGTCCTGTCATGAATGTTTAATGTACTGGTATTACTTCTTAATCCTGATTCCCACTTGGATAGCAAACATGTGACACTGTCTAAGTGAAATACACAAAAAAGAAAAGTGAAGAAAAAGAAATACTGCTGAGCTTATTTATGAGGAAATTTTCTAGTTCTTAATTTTTGCACAGTATTTTTCACTCTATTTTGTTACATTCCCTAACAACGAATTTCTTTTGAAATTGACAG
>NW_020870853.1:87887-100387 GCF_003789085.1 Penaeus vannamei
TGCGAAGGTCAGTAATATGTTTAGATGATTATGTGTGTTAACGGAACGAGCACTTTGAAAGATCAAAAGCCAACTGTAGTTCCAATTAATGGTTATTCATGTGCTTTTTTATTATTGCAAAATTGTATCTCTTGCAACATATTGTTATATGTCAATCAGTATGTTGACATTTGTTTTTGTACAACTGTAAAATGGTTTAGTAGATAAATCAGGTAAATGCATGATAAAAAAAGAAATATTTGTCTTTTAGGTTAGTACTTTGATCAGTTTGCAGTGTAGGACAGTGTTAGCAGCAATAGTCTGCATGTGCTAACTTTTGATATAACATGTTATAAGTCATTACATGAGTATGCTGTGCTCTATAATGATAACTAAATGGTTTGTTTGTGAAGTGTGTGTGTATTAAATGGGATAGATTAAATCATTAATATCAGGTGAATTATGAATTTAGCTTCAAATACTGATTTCCTTTCTGAAAAAAGTAGTTTAGTAGATAATAGCATTTTAAAGATTTAATGTTAAAAGACATGTAGACTACCTGCTATTTTAATAATTTGATTCAAGTCCCAGCTGCAGTATTAGCTAACTCTCAAAATGCAAGAAGCAGGAGGACAGACAATAAAGAGAATTTTTTTTTTCTCCTTCTTACAGAACTACCACAAGCGGGAAGTGATGGCGCTGGCTCTCCCAGTGGCGGTGAAGTTCCTTCATAAAGGAAACAAGGAGCTGAGCCGCAACATGAGTTCCTACCTCTCCCTGGCAGCTATCGAGGCAGCTGATCTTCTAGCCATGCACATACAACCTATCATAGACTCTGTTATCTCAGGTAAGTCATCTTAAAAGACTGTTATCTCAGGTATGTCATCTTTTAAATCTTATTTCGGGTTAATCATCTTTTGGAAGTGAGGGATGTTCTTTTGATACATTTGTAAGAGATCTATCTTTGTTACAGTTAGGACATGTTGTAGAAATTGGAAATTGGTTTTGATAATTTTGCACAGATATGAACTTTCTGAAATATTATTTGAAGCCTAATTTACCTGTTAGATTCATGCTCACCTTTTATAATATAGCACAGTATATGAAAAAGTTACCTTTCATGGTTGCATATATGCATTCAGTTTTGCCATTTATACTGTCACTCTTATAAAAAGAATACATTAGGAAAATTCAAGGCTACAGATCACCCTGCAGATGTTGACTTTTGTTTTCATTGTTTCCTCTAATCCCAGGAAAAGTGATACAAACTTATGTATTTTAGACTTGTTTTGTCCCATACAGAAGCAATAGCCTGCATGTATATATAGATAGATTAATTAATAGAACCTGTATTTATGTATAGAAAATGTAGAAGAGAAGAGGTTGAAATATCTTTCATATGGTAAAATAGTTGTTCATTGATAATTGAAAGGAGAATTTTAAGTCTGATGATAAGTCATCACCCATGCCTTAGAGGATTATGAAGTATTTGACACTTTCTCCTATTCTTCTTCTTTCAGGCAACTACTCCCTGTCTCGAGTTCTGCCCCAGATATATGCTGTCAAGAAGGAACCTATCCATGACCATGTTATGACTTTGGTTTCCCTTCTGCCGCAGTGTGATACCAATGAAAAACTTGGACTTCTCATGCTCTTTTCCCTTGTTGCCAAGAACAGACCTGCGGTAAATATGTACAGATTTATGGTTGTTGATTTTATTAATCTAATTTCTTTTATGTTGAGGTGTATTCTTGTGTATTTATGCTTAAAAAAGTTATGTCACGATATAGTGAGGTTGACATCATTAATGTTTCTAGTGCTGCTACATGGGGAAACCTCTGTTAAATTTTGTTTTGATGTTTATTACCATATCATTTCTTTGTGATGCCAAGTTAGATGTGTTTGTAAATTTCTGTGAGCAGTTTCATAAAAAGAAAATAAATGTTGGATTTTGATTATCCATTTTCTGTCCAACAGCTGCTAGAACCATCATTACCACAACTAGTAGAGTGTCTCAGCATAAGTGGTACTTCTATGGCCACGCTACAGATATTTGTAGAGTTGTGCTCTTGGCGGCCAGGCCCCTTCACAGAGCATGTGACCAGATTAAAGAGCATTATTGAACAGCAGCCTCATTGTTTGGCACTAGCTCTACAGGTGGGTGATGAACCATTCTGTTTGACAGCATGGAATGTTTCACTTTATTTTTGTGCACTTTTTTCTTTTTATCCCAAGATGTTTTATTTTATTATCTTTTTACCCTCTGTGAATATTGATTTTTAAGGTTTATTTGAGTTGATTTATTTTGTAATGTTTGTTATCTACTATTTTTATTCAAGTGCTCAATGTTTATTGTAGTTAAATTGTTGATATGTTCAATATTTAATTTCTTTTTGTCACTCTTTCTGTTTTTACATTCATGCACAAAAAAACTCTCAGGCCACAGTTAACAGTATTTCTTTGGTAATGGTAGTTTTATTTTCATTTTATCACTAGTTAGTTTTATCTGTTCATGAACCCAGGTAATGGCAGCTGTGGGCAGACTCAGCAAAGAGAAGGGCAAGAGCGCTCTTGACTACATTGCTCAGCAGCTCCCAAAAGTTGACTCCGCAAATTTGGGAGTTGGTGAGTAGACTTGTGTGACTTCCAGGTTTACCATAAATGCAGTTCACATTTGGTTAACTAAACTAATGATTTATATGGAAGTGATGTAATGCAGGTTTTCTTGTAAGGTGTTGCAAGTGGCAAGGTATGCTGTAATTTTCCTAATCATTATCTTAGAAAGACAGACAATGTGTAGATTACTATAAGGATTTACAAATTATGGAATACTTAATAGTTTCTTGTGCTTGGGACATGCCATTTCTCTTGACTCAAGAAATGCTTACTTACTTTTTAAGATACTAGCATGTATTCTTACTTATATTGCTTCTTTCTGAAGATTGACAGTTATTTCTGTTGTTCAGTGTTGTTGCGTACATGCGTGTGTACGTGCGTGCATGAGTGGGAATGAGAGTGTGTGTGTGTGTGTGTGTGTGTGTGTGTGTGTGTGTGTGTGTGTGTGTGTGTGTGTGTGTGTTTGCGTGTTTGCATGTTTGTTTGTGTGTCTATGTGTTTAGGTGTGTGTGCTTGTGTGTTGGTATGTGCTTGCATGCATTGTTTTTGTGTCTCATTTTTCTGTGCTTGCCTGAAAAGTATTTTTCAGCTATTTATTTGAAAATTTATATTTATTTTTTCTTTTCTCTTTATTATTCCTTTTATAATCATCTTTCTGAATGTAAAGAAATAAACATTAGGATATTTAATATGAAAAAGTTTCTTGAAAGAGAGATCTGATGTTGTCCTTTTTTTCAGTACTGAGGGAGGTGCAGGTGTTGTGTAGCCAGTACCCGGCTCTTTTGGTGGAGTCAGAGTCCTTGCTCACTGCCGTCAACAAGTGCATGGACCGTGCCAATGTATCCGCGCGGGTGTATATCCAGCAGCTAAATAATGAGTACAATGAAATTAGGTAAGAGTGGTCTACTGATTTTATTGAAGGATTTTATGATGAAAGTTTATTCAGCTGCTCTTATGTGATGATTTATGTCAAAATACACCAACCAAGATGAGCTGTCTCTGTTTCAGAAATACTAATGTTAACCATACACCTGGAGGCGTAACAATTGTGCGTGTGGGTGGAGGGGGTGGTAATAGAACAGAAACCGTGGTTGGGTCCAGTCGAACAGACATCAGCCTGCCCTCACGAGATCTTGCCATCTTTCAACCACACACTTCAAACACGGCCAATGCAGGGAAGTTTGGCCACAAGTATCAGAAGCATAGTGATACCTCTCGTAGCACCGGACGTCTGGTCACAGCTTCAAATAGGTCCATGCCCAGGCTGAATGCTTGTAAGTACAGCTTTTTATTCTTTGAAAGAACATTTGCAATCTCTGTGTATTTTGGTAATTGTTTCAAGAGTTCTTTTAAGATTTGCTGTGAAAGATTTATTTATTCTTTTATATATGCTGTACTGCAACTTAAACTTCTTTTACAGTACCACAGAGCACTGGCCGTCTAGGTTCCTCTACAATCCAGCTTGACAAATCCATGACACGCATCAGTTCATCTCATGGCTTGCATATGAATCGATCCATAACAGTGTTAGCACCTCCCTCCCGTCTGTTTTCTGGTCATTTGGGGCCAAGTTCTGGCCACCTCCCAGGGTCAACCATAGGCCACCACATGGGGGGCTCACAGGTTGGGGGTTCACAAATAGGGGGTTCACGTTTGGTGTCAAGTCCACCACCTCCAGCTGGGGTTCCAATGTCCACAGTCTCACCATTGCCTGGTAAGTTAAGGGTTCCATTAGTAGAGTATCTAGAATGTTAACAAATAATGGAATTATTTTAAACTTCTCTTCACATAAAGATATTATTATAAAGGATTATGATCTGTTTTTGTAAGGGGAGTAAAAGTATATAGTATATTGTCTTATGGTTATTTTACCAAGTAATGTTTTAAGTTTTTCCTTCTCATCATCTACCTATTAGGTACAGTAAGCCCAGCAAAAAGCATGAGTTCCTCTTTAGCAACACTGAGAGAAGGAACTGGAGAGCTTGGGGCATCTTCCGGTGTTTTAGGATCCCATCAGTCTCAGGCTACCTTGCTGCCCCCTGATGTGTCCCAGAGCACGGCAGTCACACACACAGGGCATCATACACTCTCACTCCCATTGCACTTATCGTCTAGAGAGCTTGGTAAGTGCATTTTTTTCTAGTTTGCTGAGTGTGGAGTTTGAAGGAGAAGCTAAAGCTTGCTTGGGAACACTATTGAAAACTATGATCTTAGGGTTGAAAATTGATCTTGGCATTAATAAAGTTTGCAGTATGGTGATTATTAAAGGATTTCTAAAAAATCAATAACATGTACTGATAATGTGTATTGTAAGGTGTGAATTTCAGTATAAAATGCTTTACATACATATGTAATGCGGCTACTTAGGTCAGCAAAAATAGTCAGACATTTATTGTATGGGAGTGTTAAATGTGTAAAATTCCTGCAGCTTAAGCTAGTAATTATTGTTAGAGAAGTGTGTAATGATATTTTGTGTTGTTATACATGTGCTTTTGCTGTTCCTGGGCTTCATTTGCTTTTGGTTTGGAGCTATGCCAGCTGACGAATGCTTCGCTTAATTCCCCTCAACAGCCCCCTCCACTTCACCAGCCCCGGTGTCCAGTGTCGGGAGTGTCGTCTCTCACCTCCGACACTCCCAGTCCCCACTCTCTTTACCCCCTTCCACAGCCTCCATCTCGCCCGCCCCTACCACTGCAACCACTACACTACACTCTCCCACTGGTAAATATGTCGTACAATGAAATGTCTTCAGAATTTTGTAAATTTTTTTTAATGTACTTGGAAAGTAATATATATTTCAGCTGGACATGATGATACTGTTAGCTGCAGCAGTGATATACAGATTAATATTAGATGAATGTTGATGCTTACTGCTTAAGAATTTAATCATTTTATTTCTTCTCTCTCATAGTGAGTTCTGTCACAACCAGTCATGCAGTGGCAACAAGGTCCAATACCACATTAACACACATCACCCATGATCCTCACACCACTACAACAAATGCATGTACACAGGTGGGTCATTTACAGATGTAAATATTTTTTGATGGAAGTCAATTAATAAAAGCTGAAGAATAATTGTGTGTCTGTATTAATATTATTATTATTATATAGCATTGGTTATTTATCTAATGAAGTAGAAAGTAAGGAGATAAAAAAGTATTTGTAATGTTATAGTCATTGCTTATTTAGCCCTTTGATATGTATATATTTATTTATACATATATTTTTTAACAGAGAATCAGTGTCTTTGAGCCCTTTGCTATGCGTGATACAGTCCAACACTTCTGTGAGAAACATCTTGATAAAATCAAGGCATACATGCAGAAGGTTTTTGTCAAACTTCCTCTACCAATACGCTGTGGTATAGAAGGTAATTTGTTTTGTGGATTACTTCAGCATGTACTCTGATACATATTTTGTAATTCAGTCGTAATATTTCCCAAATCTGTAACGAAAGCACAAAATTTGAAGTGCAAATTTTATTTGTGTACAGTATACGATGTTAACTTTTGATACTGCAGCTCTTTGAATCATGGCCACAGTTCTTTAATGTCATTTCTGTGTATTCTCTCTTGGCAGAGAGGAAGAACAAGAAGCATGCCAAGCTTTACTTTGCCTGTCAGGGGAAAGGGGAGCACTGCCTCTATAGCAAACATTTCTTCACCATGAAAACCAGAAACCCAAGGATTTGGATACACCTCATGTTCCTAGCACTTCAGGTAGGCAAGCATGTGTTACTAGATTATCAATGGGAAAATATTGTATTTATTGTCTCTTTTCTTTTCTCTTTCTGTGATATATATATATATATATATATATATATATATATATATATATATATATAATATATTATATATGTATGTATATGTAATATATTTTTCTTTTCTTTTCTTTTCTTTTCTTTTCTTTTCTTTTCTTTTCTTTTTTATAAAGTGACTTTTAAATATTTTTTAAAGGTTCTGTGTACAGGAATTTATTAAACAAAATAAATAATATAAAAGCTGATTACTGATATGGATTTTTTCACAGGCACGTTCATCTGTAGCACTTAGCACTCGAGAAACACAAGTGAGCAGTCTCAAGAATTGCTGGGATATACTTAAATGTGACACAAAGACGTTTGTAACTTTGGTAACCTCAGCATTCCCATCAGCAAAGGTGAATAACTAGTTTTCCCTTTTCTTTTTCTTTTTCATTAAGTACCCATTGTACTTCTGCTACCTAATTTATTTCTAATGTCAGAAAATTTGATAGTAAAAGGTAATCTATGTACTGTCCAATTTTCAGTACTTTCCCATAAGATGGATGCTCACTAGAAATAATGGATGCATCTCGCTAGTTGGAATATCAGAAACTATTATACTCATTGAGACACTTGTATCCATTTGAATTATATTGATGTATATATTTTAAGATGTTTGTCGTTAATTAAGTGACATTTTTACAGACATGGACATGCTGTTACATGAGTTACGAATGCAAGGTTTTGATGTGTGTTCGAGTACAATGGTGTTGAACAGCAGTGGGGTTGCTTTCTCTGTAACCATCCTGATCGGGCGCGGGGCTTTGTCGATGTAAGAAATTCATGTATTTTAAATTTAGGTTGGGAGATGTTTTGCTTGATAATGAAATCTTCCTCAGTGTTTTATATGTTCTTCATTATTACCTTTGATTTTAGGATACCTTTGATTCATTTTAAGTAGATCTGATACAGAATGGGCCATTTTTTTTTTTTTTTTCTTTCTCTTCTCTTGACCTTTTTATTGAGTTTTGACTGTTTGTAGAGTAATATGGAGATAGTGAAGCGGTACATGCAAAGATCTTGACTTCAAACTTTTATAGCAGATAATAATGTTTTATGGATAAAATGTGTAGTCTGGTTTTGAAATAGTATGAATGAAGATCAACATTCACTAAATACCTTTTTCTTTAGGAGGACACGCCAGTGATAGAGGGACAACTCAAAGAGAAGAAGAGCAAGTGGAAAATTTTCCGCAGGTGGCGAACCAGGTACTTCACGCTCTCAGGGGCTCATCTGTCCTATAGGGGGGCTGGCACGGTAAGTCAAAGATCTTTTTAAGAGGCTTTCATTTTTTTTTTTTACCCTCCCAATACCTTGTTCTTTGTTGTCGTGGGAGGCCTTAGGAGACCCAATGTAGGGGATCACCCCAAACTTGGACCTCAGCCCTCGCCTCAACTAATTTTGCTTGGTATATTCTTCTCCCCTCTCCTCTTCTGTATCTTCTTCATCCCTTTCTATCACATTCCTATGGTGTGAGAGCCGTGAAAGGATGAAAGGCTGGCTTTGTGTCAGTCATGAATGGCCTCCAGGAGCCATGGGCACAGTATTCCCCTCTGTTAATTACCTAAGCCTTACCCCTTATGGGGACCCTGAGGGGTAGACTGTTTGTTTTCCCCATTTTATTCAGGCCCACCATGCCCAATAATGTAGATTCTTTACCCTTAATAGGGGCTTTAAGTCTTGCCCCTTCATCAACTAGCCTTTCTAAATTTGATTTTGATGGTATATGACCCCTGCCCCTCCTTTGACCACGGCTCTGACCACTGATACTAATACCTCCTCCTCAACACTTATTGACAACTCTATCCATTCGAAAACACCCACCCAGGTTATAACTCAAACTCTAGAAAGCACTCCTTCCTCTGTTCCAACATTCTCCTCTCAATCTCCTACTGCACAGTCCTCTTCAATGTCTACCTTCTCTTCCCTAATTACTACTCTTTATCCTTATTGTCCTCCTTCCCATTGAACTACTCCACTCCACACCACCCCATCTTCCCCTCACCCTCGTCCTCCTACTCCCTCTACGTATGCAAATCTTTTGAGTACACTCTTTGGCCCAGCCAAGTGGGATCGATTCTTTGTGATTCCTCCCACAGCCCCCTATTCTGAGAATAACCTTCTCTTTCAACTGTGCCTCCAAAAACAAGTAGGCAAGGTTACCTTTTTGCAGTCATTCTGATTGTTCATACCTTGTCACATTTACATCTGAATCCCAAGCTCGTGCACTATCAACCCTAACTGACCTCACTGGCAAATATATTCCTGCCGAACCTCACCCCTCTCTTAATATTTGTACTGGAACTGTTTCTATCCCCCCAAATGCTAGACCTATCTACAACAAGGACTGGTCAGCCTGTGAAAATGACCTACTTACCTTCCTTGCTGATTATGATTCAGTGGCAGTACAGTGTTACACTATTCCTCCAAGAGGCCAGCATATGACCCATGTCAGTATTGCCAAGATTTGCTTCCGTAGACATGACCTCCCCCATGAAGTTTATATTATTGGATTGTCCTACTTAGTCCGACCATATTGACCCACTCCTCGTCACTGTCAGAAAGTTGCCATTTAGGCCACCCAGCCAAACACTGTTGCTCCACAGCCTGCTGCCCTCTATGTGCCCAACCTGGTATTGACCATTCAGATTGCCCTGCTCAGTCACGTACATGTGCCAGTTGTGGCACATGTACGTTTATTTCATTGTGACTGCTCTGCCTATAAGCTCGAATGTGAAGTATCATTCCTCAGATTCAAACTAGGCCTCACTTTAAGTGAGGCCAGACAAGAAGCATGACAAAGAGGGTTTTTTTCTCTCAATTTATTCCAAAACAGTTCTTCCTTCTGCTCCCTCAACATATGTACAAGATGTTTCTGCATCTCCCCCAGTATCTTTTCCCAATACTCTAAACTATCCTACCTGTACTCACCCTATCCCCCAGTCAAATTCATTTTCCAGTCTAATTCCAGATACTCTAATCTTCACACTTCACTGATACCTACTCCTCCTCCTCACTTTATTTGTCGCACTAGGCAACCTAAACGTTCCACTGCACCCTCTTCCACTACATTCTCTCCTACACCTTCCTCTTCTGCTCCTCAGAAATCGATCTCCTCTCCTTCTCCTCACAAGAGAACCTTTGTTTCTTAGTCCTCTTCACCCAACTCCTGTCCAGAAATCCTTGAAGACCTCCAAAACTTTCTAAAGATGACCCAAGGGAACGCTGCTCCCTCATCCAACTCCCAATCCCTCTTTTCCTATCCATCCTCCTCCTCCTCAAATTCTCTCTACCCCCCCTTCCTCTTACACCCTCCAAACATACCCCACCCCCTCTACTACTCCCATGTCAATACTCAAATGAATCCCCTCTATCACAGCAGTGTCTTTCTCCAGATCTCTCCCCTCCAGGCATTCTTCTTGATACTTCACCTTCCTTAGTCCTTTCCCATCCCCCTGAATCCTTCTCCTCCTACTTCTCCAACAGCCACCTCTGTTTTCTTTGAACAATGCCCCTATTCCTTCCCCAGTCAAAGATACAATGCAGTTCACTCAATTGGTCTACCCCCTTAACCTTTCCCATTTAACTAATCCCTGCACTACCTCATTTACTTCCCTCTTATCCCTACCATACTTCCTATAAAACTCTAATCTTTAACATCTCCCTCCCCCCCATCGCCCTGGATTCTTCTCCTACTTTTCCAACAACCATCTGTTTTCCTTAAACATTGTTCCTATACATTCCCCAGTGACAGATACACTGTAATGCACTCAGTCCCTTTACCCCCTTATTCCTCCCTTTTCTACAAATCTCTGCTCTAGGTCACTTACTCCCCTCTTTCCCTATTTGCTACCATACTATCCTATAATGCTATCTAATCTATATCTAACACATTTTATCATAATCTTTAACTCCTCTTTACCCTTTCTGATACAATACTATAGTGCTATATGATCTTTGATGTCTAGCACATTTATTTATTTCAAACATTAAACATTAAACATTCATTTTTTTGTATTCTTAAATTTTATAAATGATCCTTTTGATTTCTTTTTCCTTGTTTGTCATTTTTCCTCCTTTTTTTATAACCCATTTCTCCATCTCTAAACAGGAACAGGACAAGGTGGAAGAAAAGGGAGGAATTGACGTGCACCAGATACGCAGTGTGAAGGTGAACAGAGGCGGCAGCAGACACATTCCCAAAGCATTTGAAATATTTACAGATAACAAGTCATTTGTTCTTAAGGCTAAGGTAAGGCAGGGGGCTACACACACACCACTTACACACACACACACACTACACTCACACCACACACTACACACACTACACACACACCACTCACACTACACACACACCACTCACACTACACACACCACACACTACACTCACACTACACACACTACACACACACCACTCACACTACACACACACCACTCATGCTACACACACACCACTCACACTACACACACACCATTCACACTACACACACACCCAGACACACACTCACACTACACACACACCACTCACACTACACACACTACACACACACACTCAACACACACACCACTCACACTACACACACACACCACTCACACTACACACACACCACTCACACTTACACACACACCACTCACACTACACACCACACACCACCACTTACACACACACCACTCACACTACACACACACCACTCACACTACACACCCACCACTCACACTACACACACACCACTACTACACACACCACTCACACTACACACACACCACACACACACACACACCACACACTACACACACCACTCACACACACACACTCACACACACACACACACTCACACTACACCACCACCACTACACTCACACTACACACACCACACACCACACCACCACACTACACACACTACACACACACCACACTACACACACACCACTCACACTACACACACCACCACACCACCACTCACACTACACACACTACACACACACCACTCACTACACACCACACCACTCACACTACACACACCACACACACACCACTCACACTCACACTACACACACACCACTTCACACTACACACACACCATTCACACTACACACACACGCACACACCACACACACCACACACACACACACACACCATTCACACTACACACACACCACACACACACACACACACACCACACCACACCACACACACCACACACACCATACACACACACACACACACACACCACACACACACCACACACACACACACACACCACACACATGACTCACACCACCACACACACTCACACACCATACACACACTCACACACACACACACACACACACACACACGACACACTCACACACCATACACACACTCACACACCATACACACACTACACACATCACACACACACACCATACACACACTCACACACCATACACACATCACACACCATACACACACTCACACACCATACACACACTCACACACCATACACACACTCACACACCATACACACACTCACACACACACACACTCACCACACACACTCACACACCACACACTCACACACATACACACACTCACACACCATACACACACTCACACACCCATACACACACCACACACACCATACACACACTCACACACCATACACACACTCACACACCATACACACACTCACACACATACACACACTCACACACCATACACACTCACACACCATACACACCACACACCATACACACACACACATACACACACACACACACACACACACACACACACACACACACACACACACACACACACACACACACACACACACACACACACACACACATCACACACACACACACACACACACACACACACACACACACACACACACACACACACACACACACACACACACACACACACACACACACACACACACACACACACACACACACACACACACACACACACACACACACACACACACACACACACACACACACACACACACACACACACACACACACACACACACACACACACACACACACACACACACACACACACACACACACACCACACACACACACACACACACACACACACACA
>NW_020870853.1:102887-106013 GCF_003789085.1 Penaeus vannamei
CAGACCTACACCCTTTTTTCTTCTTTTGTCTCGCCTCTGTTTTGTGATTTGCAATGTAGCAAAGTTCTTAGGCCAAAGGCTTGCTACACGGTTTAGATTTAAATGCCCTCTTGAAATCCCTTGCTTCAGGTTATTAAATCTGTGTAGTTGTCTTGTGTAGAATTTCCATTTATTAGATAATTTTATAGTATTTTATTTTTTCATCTTATATTCTTTTACGTGACATTTTGGAAGGCAGCGATTTAAGAATAAGTCTTACTGTACTTAAGTTTGAGGAAGGTGTACAACACAGCTGGGAAAGAAGTCAGGGAATGGTTTACTTGAGGTTCATTATTTGAAAGATTAGTCTTTGTTTGAGGATGCTGATAAAAGGAATTACCTGTTTTGATCTCAAGGTTTTGTCCTGCCTTTGACGTCCAGGATAATTGCACTTAGGTATTTTCTTTTATGCATGAATATCTGTAAATTCGTTGGCCTTGTTGACAACTGAGAAATGCAATTGGCCAAGAGGCACCATTTCAACTACTTAAACTGAACACAATATTGGGTGCAATATTTGTCTTAGTCATGTTCTCTCAAGTATTTGTGTTGGACAGAAAGCAATTCTTTTTTTTATTATATACTTTAGATACTTATGTCAAGCAACATTCTAGACAAGCCTTGTGGTCTTGTTAGCAATAGTCAGGATGTGGGAAGTCGCTGCTTGTATCCAGTCTCCCGTAAAGTCACCCTAAAGTCGGGGGAGTGTTGACAATCACCCTTATAAGAAGCAAAAACAATAATGCATAGATCTTTAATCCATCCAATCAAAATGTAAGCAAATACTCAGGAAAGAAGTTCATTCACATTGTTTTTCTCTGTCTTGCTGTCCCAGTATTCTGTCTCTTTCACTCTCTATTCTTGTGGTCTCTCACTTTGTCTTCTTGTCCTTCTTACTTTCTCTCTCTCTCTCTCTCCATCACCCCTTTCTGAATGTCTCCTGATGCGATCTCAAGCCTTTTTTCTCCTATTTACTCTTTATTTTCCTTTTTCTATTTCTTTACCTCCCTTCTCCCTCAACCACACACTTACCCTCACCCTAACTCCTCCTTACCTACACCTTCATCCTCATCCTGATTTTCATCCTCATCCTGATTTTCATCCTCATCTTCACCTTCATCCTCACCCTCGCCCTCCCCACTCCATCTCCTCTTCCCTTTTCTCTTTCTCTTTCACTTTCTCTTCCTTTCCTCTTCCCCTTTCTCTTCCTCTCCATTTCCATCCTCTTTCTCTCCCTCTCCATCAGTGTAACATCTCAGTATCATCAGATTGTTAATAGGGCATACACTTTAAGCTGGTTTATATACTCATTGTTGCAATGTGCAGATTTACATTGTAAGTATATCATGGCTGTGATGCTAGTAGCCCTAGTATTTTCAGAATTAGATAGCATGCAGAAGACTAGTAGACTACATTAACGTGACAATATCTTCAGATTAGGATTGAGGTTGCAAAGCGAACCATCAACTATGGCTTTCGTCTTGTAAGCAGTGAATGATTGGAAGGATTTTATAAAGGGAACCATTGGCTTACTTTCTTGTGACTATACTAAAGTTTTGAGAAATTTGGGTGTTAGGATTGTACTGATGGTATTTTGAAAGCTGAATAGTAAAGACACTTTTTTTGTATATATGTTTACTTTTTCATGGTTAGATGTTTACTTTTGATGTTTGTAAGATTTTGATGATTTAGATTGCCTGAATACAAGATGTGCATGGAATTCTTTGTATATACCATTTATGTGCAATGGAGTTTGGGCAAATCTTGTGTTTGGTAACAGAAGTAGACATTACAGAAAGAAGATAAAATACTGAAAGATATCATGAAAAGAGATAAGCATTGTTTGACTTATATCACGTAGATATGAAATAAGTTTTGTATGCAGATAGAGCTTTTATGATGTTTGAAGGTTATTTTCCAAAGGAACATGAAACTTGAAGAGAAAATTACATTCAGTGTACTTATCTCACATTACAGAGAGTCATTTTATAGCCAGTAAAGATGCTGATGCTTGACTGTGCAATTCAGTATATGCGGTGTTTACTATGCACTATTGCTTCTCAGTGAAAGGTAATGTTAGTGTTTGCATAGGCTTACTTATAGATAGAGATGGTTCAGTGTGTGGAGGTCGTTCTGTTCATTATTACTTTTTTATAAATATTATGTTTATTTGGGTTAAATAAATTACTAAATAGAGAGGCATGATTGTGATTTATAACAGGTTCAGATCAGCACATTCATTAATTAAGCCATTAAGGCATGTGCACTTGATTTACACACACACACACACACACACACACACACACACACACACACACACACACACACACACACACACACACACACTCTCTCTCTCTCTCTCTCTCTCTCTCTCTCTCTCTCTCTCTCTCTCTCTCTCTCTCTCTCTCTCTCTCTCTCTCTCTCTCTCTCTCACACACACACACACACACACACACACACACACACACACACACACACACACACACACACACACACACACACACACACACACACACACACACACACACACACTCTTTCTTTCTTTCATTCTCCCTCCCTCTCTGTCTGTCCTTCCCTCTTTCCCTCCTTCATTTTCCCTCTCTTACTATCTCTCATTTATTCTCCCTATCTATCTCCTTCTCCCCTCCTTCCCGCCCTTTCTGCAGTTTCACCTGTACATTAATGGCAGCTGATTTTGACCCATAGAAGCCTCAGAGAGAACTTATTCAAAATGGGACAAAGTAGCAACAGGGTTAAGGTATAACCTTAAAATTCTAAGGCAGCAAAGAACAGCGACTCCACATTTACAGATTCTTGTTTTCTTATTTTCTCTTTGGAAAGACATTTAGTTTACATGTAAGGGAAACATTTTTTCTGTTTCTTTTTTAATGGTTTCAGACTAGCAGGCTCTAGGGTGTACATATTCAGAATCTTTGGCAAGTAGGGTTTAAAGATATTGGATATTCTAGGTAAGATGATTATATGACCCATATGAATACTCCCTACTTTTATTTTCGTAGAAATGTTATTTTATTTAGCAAATACCTTTGTATATTTTTTTTTCTCTTGATACTCTCTAGTAAGATG
>NW_020870854.1:10000-13709 GCF_003789085.1 Penaeus vannamei
ACCTCCTTATTCCCCCTCTCCTCCCCCTCTCCCCCTCCCCCCTCTTCCCCTACCCCTTATCCCCCCTCTCCTCCGTCGTTAATTCTCCTCCTCACCCTATCTATTTCTCCTCTCCCTTATTCCTTCATTTTCCTCCCTCCTTCCCTTCCTCTCCTCCTCCTCCTCCTCAATTCACTCTCTCTCCCTTCTATCTCCCTTTTACCCTCCCCCTCCCCCCTTATCAACCCCCTGTGATAAAGGTACGTAGACATAGACACCCCCCCCCACCCACCTTTTTAACCTTTAATCTATCTACCATCTATCTATCTCTCCTCTTCCTGACTACCATCTCCTATTCTCTCTTCACTTTCCATTCTTCTCTTTGTCTTCCTACGTCCTTTATCGCATTCTCTCCTTCTTCCACCTGCTTTATTTTCCAATTTCTTTATCTCATCTTTTCTTTCTTTTTCTTTTCTCTTTCCTCCTCATCTTCCCTTCTTTCCCTTCCTCCTTCTCCTCCTATCTACCCTCCTATCCTCCTTTCTTCCTCTTTCCTCTCTTTCATCCACTTGTCTCTTTCCTCTTCTATCCTACTTCCTTCCTTAGTCTCTCTTCTCTCCTCCTCCTCCTCCTCCTCCCTCTTTCTCTCTTCTTCCTCCTCCCTCTCTTGTACTTCCTTCCTTCGCTCTCCTCTCCTCTTCTCTCTTCCTCTCCCTCCTCCCACTCTTCCTTTCCACCTCTCTTCATCTTCTATCTTTTCTCTCCCTTTTCCCCTCCTCTCTTCCTCCTTCTCCTTCCTCCTCTTTCTCCTTCTTCCATCTTCTCTCTCCCTCTCTCCTCCTTCTCCTCGCTGCTTCCTCTCTCTCTTCCTCCCTTCTCCTTACTCCTCTTTCTCCTCTTCCATCTCTCTCTCCCTTCGTCCTCCCTCTCTCGTCCTCTCTTCTTCTTCTCCTCCCCTCCCCCTCTCTTCTTCTTCCTCCCCTCTTCTCCCTCCCTCCTCCTCTCCCATCTTCTCTCTCGGGGTACGATCCACACGCTCCAAATTATAAGTGATGAGATCAGATCCCCTTTTTTTGGGGTTCGATCCCTTTTTTTATAGAATCCAATCCCCTTTTTTATACTCTTGAAGAATGTCTCTCCTTGGTTCCTGTGATTGCTAAAAGGAAGATTTTAAATTTTTTGTTCGATGGGGAGGGAGAGGGAGAGGGAGGAGGGGAGGGGGGGAGGGAGGGGTATGAGAGGGAGGGAGGAGGGGGTAGGAGAGCGTGAGGAGAGGGAGAGGAGAGGGAGGGAGAGCGAGGTAAGGGAGAGGGAGAAGGAGAGGGAGTGAGAGAGGTATAAGAGGGAGGAGGGGAATGAGGTGAGAGGTAGGAGAGGCAGAGGGAGAGGGTGAGAGGGAGGGGGAGAAATGAGGGAGAGTGGGTGTGAGGGAGTGAGAGGGTGAGAGGTAAGGGGAGGGAGAAGAGATGAGAAGGAGGGAGAGTGAGAGTAAGAGGTAGAGGTAAGGGAGAGGGGAGAGGGGGTGAGAGGGAGAGGGAGATGGGGGGTGAGTGTGATGGATGGTTTAGGTCCATTGTAATCAGTCATTCTTTTCGCTTTGTTTCGTCTTTATTCCTTAATTCCTTATCCTCTTCTTTTCTTTCTTATGTTTTGATAATTCCTATTACTTATTTTCTCTTCGCCATTGCTTCCCTGCTTATTCTATTCGCAATCTATTCTCTCTTCCTCCGTTTTTTTTCTTTCTTTCTTTCATATCCTTCTTTCCTCCTACTTCTCTCTTTCCTCCTTTTCTTCCTCTTCCTTCTCCCCTCCTTCCTATTTCTTTCTATCCACTCTTTCTCTTCTTCTTTTTCTTTCTCGTTCTTCATCAGCGTTGGAGGAGAAGGGAGAAGAAGAAGAAAACAAGGAAGAAGTGGAAAATAGAAGGAATAAATGGAAGAAAAAGTAGAAATTAAGAAAATAAGGAAGATGGGGGGAGAAAGAAAACGAGGAAGAAGTGGAAAATAGAAGGAATAAATGGAAGAAAAAGTAGAAATAAAGAAAATAAGGAAGAAGGGAAGAAGGAAGATAAGGAATTAGGGAGAGAGGAAAAGAGAGATCAGAAAAAGAAGAAAATAACATTAGAAGGAGTGGAAAATGGAAGAAATAAATGAAAGAAGTACAACGATAATAAAAATAAGGAAGAAGATTAAAAGGAAGAAAGGGAATTAAGAAAAAGAGAGAAAAGAGAGAGCAGAAAAAAGAAGAAAGATAACGTTAGAAGGAGTGGAAAATGGAAGAAATAAATGAAAGAAAAAGAACAACGATGATAAAAATAAGGAATAAGAATAGAAGGAAGAAAGGAAATTAAGAAAAAGAGGAAAGAAGAGCAAAAAAAAGGAAAAAACACACCGTTAGAGAAGTTGAAAACGGGAAGAGAGAGCAGAAAAAACAACGTTGCAAGGATTGGAAAACAGAAGAAATAAATGAAACAAGAAGTACAACGATGATAAAAATAAGGAATAAGAACATAAGTAAGAAAGGGAATTAATAAAAAGAGAGAAGAGTCTTAGACACAACACCCACGACCCTTAGCGCTGTGTTCTTCCTCCTAAGAACGAGTGTCCCTTTAAAACGAGTTCCCCTTTTGGGCTGACCACTCGTTTAAGCGTCCCTTCCCCTCTCCTCGTTATCGTCGTCTTCTTCTTCCTCCTCCTCCTCCGTTTTCCACTTCTTATTTTTCTTCTCTCTTCTCTGTTTTTCTTCTCCTTTTTTCACTCCCCTTTCTCCATTTCTTCCTCTTTCTCGTCTAACTCTAATTCTTCTTTTCCTCTTTCTCCTCCTCCTCCTCTTCCCTTTTTCTTTCTTCTTTTCCAACTCACCCCCTTTCTCCTCCTCTTTCTCTTTCGCATCTAAGCCTCCTTCTCCTTTTCCTCGTCCATTTCCTCTTCCTCCTCCTCCTCCCTTCTCCCTTTTTCTTTCTCCTTTTCCAACTCATCCCCTTTCTCCTCCTCTTCCTTTTTTTCATCTAATTCTCCTTCTCCTTTTCCTCTTCCTCTTTTTGCTCCTCTGTTTGCCATTTGCTTGCTTCTACGACTACTGTACTACAAATACTCATTACTACTAATAATGAAATAAACAATGATGATGATTATAATAATAAAATGAAAAATGAATGGAGATATGAAATGATATAACTATTGATAGTAATGATATATAATAACAATAATGATAGTAATGATAATGATGATAACAATATGGTAGTAAACTGATAATGATAACAATAATGAGAGTAATGATATATGATAAAAATTATGATTAATAACAATTCTCTGTTTCACAATCTCCATCTCCTCTTCCTCCTCTCCTCTTCTTCTCCTTTTCGCAATCCCTCCCTCCCTTCTGTCACTTCATTTCAAACCCTTACCCACTCCTCCCCTCTTTTACCCGTCCCGTCGCCCACTTGCCCTTCCCTCCACCCCTTCGTCTCCCTCCCTCCCTCCTTTTCCCTCCTAAATCCCTCCTCTCCCCTCCCTAACTTCCCTTCCCCTACCCCCTCCTCTCCCTCCCTCCCCCCTTTTATTCCCTCCTCAATCCCTCCACTCCCTCCCTCCCCAACTTGCCCTCCTCACCCTTCCTCTCCTCCCTCCCTCTCCCCCTTCCTCCCCATTCCCCTCCACCTCTCCCCTCCCCATACCCTCCCCAAATCGGTGAAGGTTTTCCAAGGTTTTGTAGCTAAGAAAAGATACTC
>NW_020870854.1:17886-20386 GCF_003789085.1 Penaeus vannamei
ACTGGTGCAAGTAAAGTGGTCCTCCCCTAACACGCCCAACCGACCCCTTTCCTCATTTGTACCTCTGTTCTCTCTCCCCTTCTCGTCCCTCTACAATATTTTCTTCTGTGACTCCGCTCCCCTCATTGGTTTCTCCCTTCTTTTCTTATCCATTCCCGACTTCCCAACCTTCTCGCTCCTCAGCTCTATATTTCTCTTCTTCTGCTCCTCTAAGAGCTCTATCCCCCTTACAATTCTCTCCATCTCTACTTCTCTACTGACTTAACTCTTCTCCATCTTTTTCTTCCTCTTCTTTCCTTTACTTCCCCCTTCTTCTCTCTTCTTCAACTCCCACTCCCTTCTTTACTCCCACTCCACTTCTTTCATCCTCACTCCCCCCTTCTTTCGCTCCCCACTCACTTCTTCACTCCACACTCTCCTCCCCCTACCTCTTACCCCTCTTCTGCACTCACCGCCACTCCTTTCTTTACTCCCCATTCTTCCTCTTACCCTCCTTCTTTTACTCCTACTATTCACTCCTTACCCTTTTTTTCACTCCCATTCCCTTTTCTTCACTGCCCCCCCTTCAATTCCACTCCCCTTTTCTTATCCCCTTCCTCTTCTTCAACTCCACCCTCCTCTCCTCCCTCCGTCCCACTCCCCTCCCCTTTCAGTTTCCTTACGAGAAGTTCTATTAAGGATATTTTTTCCGCCTCTTCTTGCTTTTTCGTCCATGTTGTGATTTCGTGTCTTTGTTTGTTTGTTTGTGTCTTTGGCTTCCTTGTTGTTTACGGTTTTTTTGTTTGTTTGTGTCTTTGGCTTACTTGTTTTTTTACGCTTTTTGTTTGTTTGTTTTGTTTGTGTTTTGGCTTACTTGCTGTTTACGTTTTTGTTTGTTTGTTTGTGTCTTTGGCTTTTTTTTTTTGGCTTTTGTTTGTTTTGTTTGTTTTGGCTTGATGTGTTTTTTTTTTTTTTTTTTGTTTTTTGAAGTGAGAAGACCGAGAAAGAGTTAGAAGGAGAAGGAAAGGGGGAAGGAGAAGAAGGGAAGGAAAAGGAGACAAGAGAAGAAGGAGAAAGGAAGAAAATAAGAAAATAAAGAAAATGAGAAAGAGTCGAAGATTAATGTATGGGAAAGGGATGAAGATGAGAGAGACAGAAATAACAGTACAAAAAGGAAATAAGAAAAAAAACAAGACGAGAAAATAGCGAGGCGATAGACAGAGAAAGAGAGAAAAAGAGAAAGCGAGCAAATCATAAAAATCTAAAGGAATATACAAAATGATAATAATGAATAATAATAATAATAATGAGATGATAATAAATATAATATAATATAATGATTAATCTAATATAATAATATAATGAATAATAATATAAATATAATAATGATAATAATATTATAATAATAAAATAATAATAATATAATAATAATAAATAATAATAATGATAATAATAATATGATAATAATAATAATAATATATATAATAATAATAATAATAATAATAATAATAATGATAATAATAATAATAATGAAATAATGATGACAATGATAACGATGATAATAAAACAAAATACGATAACAATGATATAAAAATGAAACAATACAATAAAACCAAGAAAAAGATCAACTAATGAAAGAAGCATGAAAAAAAAAAAAATCCACGGCTCTGACAGCAGACAGGAAGGGGCGGCTGGCGACACACAAGCCGGGCGCGGACGGCACTGATGGGCGCCAGCGAGGGAAGGTAAGGTCACGCCACAGAGCAGGTCGACCTTGACACCCCACGGGAGAAGGAAGGGGTGAGGGGTGGGGGTGGTGTGGGAGGGTGGAGGGTTGGGAGGAGGGGGTGGGGGGGGGTTGGGAGAGGAGTTGAGGGAGGGTGAGGGAGTGGGGGGGGGAGGTACGTGAAAGGGAGGGGTGGGGGGATGGGGAGGTTAGTTGAAAGGGAGGGTGAAGAGAGGAGGGGTTTTAGGGAGAGGGAGGGTTCTTGGGAGGGAGGGGGGGGGAGTTAGTTGAAAGGGAGGGTGAGGAAGGAGGGGGTGGGGGAGGTACGTGAAAGGGAGGGAGGGAGGTAAGTAGGGTGAGGGGTGGGGGAGTTGTTGAAAGGGAGGAGAAAGTAGGGGGGGGGTTTCTATGGAGGGAGGGGGTTCTTGGGAGGGAGTGTTGGGGTTCTAGGGGGAACGGGGGGGTAGGAGTGTTATTGGAGAGGGAGGGAGAAGAAGAGGGGTTTCTAGGGATGGGAGAGGAAGGAAGGGGGGAAGGGAGAGGGGGTTACTAAGGAAGAAGAGGGGGAGGGGTGAAGGGTGTAAGGCAAGGGGAAGGGGTGAGATATGGGGGGCGGGTATTAGGGTATGGGGAAGAGGTAGAGAAGGCACTGAAGTATGGGCATTCGCGGGAGGTATGAGTGGCACACGGGGGTTATGGGGAGGGGGGGGGGAGGGTATTCTGCGGGGGAGGGTACTGGGAAATTATGGGGGTGAAGGGGGGAGGGGAAGGGAAGGGGAGGTACTGGGGATTAAG
>NW_020870854.1:25386-31650 GCF_003789085.1 Penaeus vannamei
AAGATAAGTTAGAAGTGAAGAGAAAATAAGGAGTGAGTATTCCCAAGAAGATATAAATTACTAATGTCTATATCGTGACGTGCCAATATGGCTTTGGTCATTACAACGAGTAATTATCCAGGAAATGCCTATATAAGGGCAAAGTTGGCTCAGAAACTCACCTTGCGGCACGAGGCGGCGGGGGTTGCCAGCGAGGGATTCCGAAGGAGGGTTTTTATTCCTCCTCCCGAAAGGTCTTTGGGCGCGAGTGCTATCCAGTGATCGAGGGGCGTCCCAGGGGCGTCAGTCGGAGACGAGAGGCGGCCGAGAAGGAGGTGGCATAAATTGATCGAGGGATACATCAGACGTCGATAATTACTATCTGGAAACCGGCGGGTCCAGGCGCCTACCAGACTGCCTGGAATGAGTTGCCAACGACCTGGCGACCTTCCCTTTGGACAATTTTCCCGCCTTTCTCCCTCAACGACGAACCTCCAGCACCCGACCCCCGGACCCCACAACTCCACGCCCCCGCCCGCACGCCCACGCCCCCACCCGAATCCCCAGGGGCCGAGAGGGGGCTGGAAGCGGGCGCGGACGGGGGTCGGAAGGGCGGTGGGCGCTGGCAACCCGCACGGCGCCACCAAGACGGTACGCAAAGAACACCTGGGTTTTCCTCATTTACAAGAGATACACTGCCATGGCTTGATTGTTAGCCGCTGATACAACTCCTCCGATCCCGCCGGTTGTAAAAAGCTGGGCCCGGGACGCGTTGCTGCGTTTGCTTCTTTCTCTTCTTTCGTCTCCTTCCCTGATTCTTCTCTTCTTGCTGTTTCTCCCCTTTATCACTCTTTTACTCTTCCTTCGTTCCACAGCGGTTGTAAAAAGCGGCTGGCGTGGTTGCGTCTCTTTGGTTGTTTTACTTCTTTCTCTTGTTTTTCTTCTCTCTTCATACTTCTTTTATCTTTTCTTATCGATTTCTATGACACATTTTTTTCCTTATGGAAAAAATATTTCGTTTCTTTTTTTTCTTTTCGTTTCTCTTTTTGTCTTTTCCTTCCCCCCTCCTCCTCCTCCGTCTCCTCCTTCGTTCCACAACGGTTATATAAAGGCGACGCGAGATTCTTCTTTCCTGTCTCTCTTCTTCCTCATTCGGAAAATTCCTCAGTCTTCTCTTCTCTTCTCTTATTCTCCCATTCTTCCCCCTCTCTCCTTTTCCTCTTTCTTTCTTCTATTCCTTTTTCGTAATCGTTCTCGTTCTCTTTACTCTTCTCTCTTCCATTTTCTCTCTTCCTCGCCTTCCTCTTCCCCTCTCCTTCTTCTCTTCTTCCTTTCTCGTATCCTTCTGTTCTCTTTACTCTCTCTCTTCTTCCCTCCATTTTCTCTCTTTTTTCGCCACTCTCCTCTTCCCTCTTCCCTTTCTTTCTCTCTTCTCCTTCTCTTCTCTTCCATTTCTCTCTTCCCCTTCTCCCCTCTTCCCTCTTCCCTTTCTCTCTGGACCCAAGAAGAAAAGATAAAGAGTAAAAATAGATAAAGAAACAATATTAAGAAATAGACAAAACGATGAAGAATTAAGAAGAGAGAAGGATAGCGAATGAGAGAAAAGAGAAAAAGGGAAGAAAGAGAAGAGAAAAGGAATATAAAAAGAAAGAATAAAACAATTAGAGAGAATAGCAAAACAAACAAGTAAATGAGAACTAAGAATAACAGTAAAGATAACAGAAATATAAAAAGATAACAAAGAAGGAGAAAAAAACATTGAATAAATACCCAAGGACGAAGGAGATGAAGAAGGAGAAAGTGAAAAAAGGAAGAGAGAAAAAACGAAAAAAATAGAAAAGAATGAGATAAAAAAAATGATAAAAGAAAAGGAAAGGAAAAGATGAGAAAAAAAAAGAAGAAGGAAGAGAAGAAAACTGAAGATAAAGAGCAGGCAACGAATAAGGAAAGAAGAGAATAAAGAAAGGAATAATAATAATAAGATCTAAAGAAAAGACAGAGAAGAAAACAAGAGATAATCAGAGAAAACGATAAGAATCAGAAGAAAAAGAAAAACTAACAAAGTAGAACAAGGAAAAGGAGCCGATAATCAGAGCAAGAAAGAAAAAGAGAAAAACGAAGAAGAAGAAAGAAAGAAGAAAGTACAATAAAAGAAGAAGAAAATTGGGAACAAGGAGAATGTGCTAGAAGAAGAACGAGAAAGGAGAAGAGAAAATGAAAAAATGATAACAATCAGCCAAGAACCAGAGATAACAAACGAAGGAAAGTCACAGAAGAACAACAGAAAAGAACAAAAAAAAAAACAGAAGAGAAATCAAAAGGAAGACAGAGAATAGCAAAAAATGAGAGTAAAATGAGAGGAAGAAAAAACAAGAAAAGGAGATCAGAACAACAAGCAATAAAACGCAAAGCCAGGAGAAAACAACAAAACGGGAAGAAACAAACAAAGCACCACAACGCACACAAACAAACAAACAAACACAGAATACCGCGCTCGCGAGCGCTGCTCGCGCCCGCCAGTCCCGCCGTCCCCTGCCAGGACAGCCCAGCCGGGGCCGCCCGGACACCGCCCCGACCCACTCCGGCGCCCGACACCGCGTCAAACCAAAAACGCGCCAGAGACAAAACAAAAACACCAAACGGACATAAACCCAAACGGCCAACAGCGGCGCCGAAAAACGAGCGAAGCGAGCAAGGCCCCAAGCGAAGCGAACGACGCGAAGACGATCAAGGGCCAAGCGAATCGCGAACGAGCGAAGACGAACAAGGGCCAAGCGAGCGAGGGCGAGAGAGCGAAGCAAGACGAACGAACAAGGCCAAGCGATGCGAGCAGAGAGCGAGCGAACGAAACACCAGGGCAAGCCGAGGCGAGCGAGCGAAACGAGCAAGGGCCAAGCGAGACGATAGAACGGGCAGGGCCAAGCGAGTAGCGAAGGCGCGACCGAACGAGCCAAGGCCAAAGCGAGGCAGAACCAAGAAAGCGAAAACGAGCAAGGGCCAAGCGAAAGGAGAACGAGGCGAAACACGCGAAAGAAAGACAGAACAAAGGGCCAAGCGACGAGCGAACTGAGCGATGACGAGACAAAGGCCAAGCGAGCAGCTCAAGCGAACGAAAGCAGAAAGGGGCGCAAAGCGAAGGCGAGCGAGAAGAGCGAGGCGAGCAAGGGCCAAAGCGAGAGGACGACCGAGCGAGACGAGCAAGGAGCCAAGCGGCACAAACCGGCGAACGAAGCAAAGGGCCAAGCGAAAAAAGAAAGAGCGAACGAGCAAGGGCAAAGCGAGCGAGCGAGCGAGCGAACGCAGCAAGGGCCGAGCGAATATCGAACGAGGCGAACGAGCGAAACGAACAAGGGCCAAGCGAAGGGAACGAGCGGAGCGAGCAAGGGCCAAGGCGAGCGAGCGAGCGAGCGAGCGGAAGTGGCGGCAAGCGAGGGGAAACGAGCGGAAACGAGCAAGGAGCCAAGGCGAGGCGAACGATGCGGAAACGAGCAATGGGAACCAAGACAAGAAAGCGAAACGAGCAAGGGCCCCAAGCGAGCGAGCGAACGACGAACGCCGCGAACACGAACAAGGGAACAAGCGAGCGAACTGGCCGAACGAACAAGGGCCAAGACGAGCGAACGGAGCGAGCGAGGCAAGGGCCAAGCGAACGGAACGAGCAAGGGGCCAAGCGAAAGTATGGGAACGAGCGAACGAGCAAGGGCCAATGCGATGCGAACGAGCGAACGAGCAAGGGCCAAGCGATGATGGAACGAGCAAGGGCCAAGCGAGCGAGCGAGCGAACACGACGAAAGCAAGGAGGCTAAGCGACGAGCGAGACGAACGAGCAATGGCCCAAGCGAGGCGAGGACCGGAGCGAACGAGCAAGCGGCCAAGCGAAGCGAACGAGCAAGGACAAGCGAGCGAGCGAGCGAACGAAACAACGGGCCAAAGCAGAGCGAAGCGAAGCGAACGAGCAAGGGCCAAGCGACGCGATGCGAAAAGAGCGCGACCTACGATCGGATGCGCCAAAGCGAGCGAACGAGCAGGACAAGCGAACTAGGGCGAACGAGCGAGGGCCAAGCGAGGAGGCGAACGATAGGCAGACCGAGCAAGGGGGCCAAGCGGGCGAGCGAAACGGCGCGAACGAGCAAGGGGCCAAGCGATGCGAACGAGCAAGGGGCCAAGCGAGC
The DNA here is from genome assembly GCF_003789085.1 of Penaeus vannamei. Taxonomy (NCBI): domain Eukaryota; kingdom Metazoa; phylum Arthropoda; class Malacostraca; order Decapoda; family Penaeidae; genus Penaeus; species Penaeus vannamei. Next base: position 29,538 of record NW_020870854.1, read on the forward strand.
GACTCGAGCGAACGAGCAAAGGGCCAAGCGAGCGAGCGAGCGAAGATGGGCTGAACGAACAAGGGCCAAAGCGAGGGCGAACGGACGCGAACGAACATAGTGCCAAGCGAGCGAACGAGCAAGGGCCAAGCGAACGAACGAGCAAGGGCCAGCGAGGGAACGAGCACGGGCGAACGAGTCAAGGGCCAAGCGAATGCAACGACGCGAACGAGCATAGGGCCAAGCGAGCGAACGAAGCAAGCAAGGGCCAGCGAGCGAACGAGCGAACGAGCAAGGGACCATAGCGAGAGCGAATCGGAGCGACGAGCAAGGGCAAGCGAGCGAAAACGATGCGAAACGAGCAAGGGCAGGCGATGTCGGGAACTTAGCAAGGGCCAAGCGAGCGAAGAACGAGGAACGAACAAGGGGCAATGCGATTCGTCGAACGATGCGAACGAGCAAGGGCCAAGCTGAGCGAACGAGCAAGGGGCCAAGCGAGCGAACGACAAGGGCCCAAGCGACGCGAGCGAGCGAACGACAAGGGCAAGCGAGCGAGCGAGCGAACCGAGCAAAGGGCCAAGCGAGCGATGCGAGGCGAACGAGCAAGGGCCAGCGAGCGAGCGAGCGAAGAGCGAGGGCCAAGCGAGCGAACGAGCAAGGGGCCAAGCGAGGCGAGCGAGCGAACGAATGCAAGGGCCAAGCGATGCGAACGAGCAAGGGGCCAAGCGGCGAACGCGAGGCGAGTGCGACGTAATGCGAGCCAAGCGAGGCGAACGAGCGAACGAGCAAGGGCCAAGCGAGCGAGCGAGCGAACGAGCAAGGGCCAAGCGAGCGAACGAGCAAGGGCCAAGCGAGCGAGGCGAGCGAACGAGCAAGGGCCAAAGCGAGCGAGGAGGGCGAACGAGCGGAGGGCCAAGCGAGCGAGGCGAGCGAACGAGCAACTGGGCCAAGCGAGCGAGCGATGGAGCGAACGAGCACAGGGCCAAAGGGCGAGCGAACGAGCAAGGGCCAAGCGAGCGGGTGAGCGGAGCAAACGAGCAAGGGCCAAGCGAGCGAACGAGTCTGAACGAAGCAAGGGCCAGCGAGCGAGCGAGCAAGGGCCAAAGCGAGCGAACGAGCAAGGGCCAAGCGAGGGCGACGAGCGAACGAGCGAACGAGCAGGGCAAGCGAGCGCAGCGCGAACGGCGAACGAGCAAGGGCCAAGGCGAGCGAAACGTGCGACCGAGCAAGGGCCAAGGCGAAACGAGCGACACGAGCAAGGGCCAAGCGAGAGAACGACGAAGAACGAGCAAGGGGCAAGACGCGAGCGAGCGAGCGAGCGAACGAAGCCCAAGGGCAAGCGAGCGAGCGAGAGCCGAAAAGAGCAGGGCCAAGCGAGCGAACGAGCGAACGAGCAAGGGCCAAGCCGACGCGAAACGAGCGAACGAGCAAGGGAAGCAAGAGGGACGCAACGAGCAGAGCCAAGCGACGCGGCGAACGAGCAAGGGCCAAGCGAGCGAGCGAGCGAACGAGCAAGGCCCAAGCGAGCGAGCGAGCGAACGAGCGAAGGGAGCAAAGCGAAGCGAGCGAGCGAACGAGCCAAGGGCCAAGCGAGCGAGCGAGCGAACGAGCGAGGGCCAAGCGGATCGCGAACGAGAAGGGCAAGCGAGCGAGCGAGCGAACGAGCAAGCGGGCCAAGCGAGCGAACGAGCAAGGGCCAAGCGAAACGAGCGAACGAACGAGCAAGGAGCCAAGCGAGCGAGCGAGCGAACGAGCAAGCGGCCAAGGATGCGAGCAGAGCGAACGAGCGAACGAGCAAGGGCCAAGCGAGCGAGCGAGCGAACGAGCAAGGGCCAAGCGAGCGAACGAGCAAGGGCCAAGCGAGCGAGCGAGCGAACGAAGCAAGGCCAAGCGAGCGAGCGATGCGAAACGAGCAGGGCCAAAGCGATCGAGCGAGCGATACGAGCAAGGGCCAAGCGACGCGAGCGACGCGAACGAGCAAGGGCCAAGCGAGCGAACGAGCAAGGGCCAAGCGAGCGAGCGAGCGAACGAGCAAGGGCCAAGCGATGGCGAACGAGAGCGAACGAGCAAGGGCCAGCGAGCGAGCGAGCAAGGGCCAACCGATGCGAACGGAGCAAGGCCAAAGCGAGCGCGA
>NW_020870855.1:80000-82319 GCF_003789085.1 Penaeus vannamei
AGTGTGCTCTCGATCCCCAAACGCCAGCAAAATAGACCCAATACTAAACGAATCTTACCGTGTCATAACTGGGGCGTTGAGACCTACACCTGTGAATTTCGACCATAGACTCTCATCCACCTGAGTCCACGATCGACATCCATTTTACTCCCATGTACCACCCCCGACCAGACTAAGATCTAGGAAAAGTTTTACCACAATCGAAAGGCTGCCTGACGGTATAACTCCAAGGTATTATGGAAGGAATGCATGGAGAGAAAAGGAAAACGTGGGGCAAAGAAAACCCTAACATACTAATACCAAAAGAAAAGCTACTAAACGGTACAACCCTTGGTATGAAAGAATGGTGCACCCTTAAACCGTTTGGTAAAACCCAGGATAATTTAAACGATATTGGGCCCTGCCACGTCTACTACGTGTATTTGCGGGTTCCCTTTCCAAGACATGGACCATATTCTTTGTAATTGCCCAAGAAGCCCTGTCAATATTAGTACACCACACCTACAAAAGGTCACTGATAGGGCCAAGATATGGATAGAATTCTAATGTGATATTCATATATGATATATAGTATATATATATATATATATATATATATATATATATATATATATATATATATAATTATAATATAATATATATATATATATATATTATATATATATATATATATAATATATATATATATATATATATATATATATATATATACATACATATACAATAAGCTAAAGAGAGGGGGTAGGGGGAGTAGAGGAATTTATATTTTTGTGTGTATTTTTCTTCTGCTTGTTCTTATGGTATATATGTACATAAAAACATGGAAGCTCTCATATATACGCTTAAAAACAGTGCTATAATATGAGACCTATAGATATTTCAAGCCTGAGCGTCTAGTGTCAAGTCTTCTAAACCTCCTCTAATTCCCGCAAGGAAGTTATTTGAAAGACAAATTTCTAAAGTTTACAGATTAAAATGTATATAAAATCTCATACTATCGTCTCCCCTTTCTAGTTCGACTCTTTTGTTTCAGGTAAATGTAGGTTTTCCTTCCCTATGGGTTTTTTTTTGGTTCTGAATTGTCTGCCATTGTATTCGCGGACGTTCCTGTGAGAGCTTTCTACGATCGAGTGGAATGTAACAATACAAACGAGCCAAGAATTAAAGTTTTCGCATTTGAGATGACGAAATAATGCACACCGGATAATAAAACAATTCAACATTTAGGTGATAATCATAAAAGGGCAGAAAAAAAGAAGAAAAAGAAAGAAAAAAATGACACTAATCTAGAAACGTCATGACAAATGATTCCCTTCCATAAAAAGCGAAATAACCGTGATTACTTTGCAATCCCGTGACAGAACCTAGGCTTACTTGTCATGCAATTGAGTCCGTGTTGCAACTGCCTCATTCGTTATGATTTCTGCCTGTCCTCTGTCTGATTTTCCTTTCGGAATGACACGTCGCGCGAAGGAGGCAAGATCTCACCCCCAAAAGGTACGAAGGAGACTAGATGACGACATAAAGCATGATATGAAGATACGAACAAAGAAGAAAATCGTAACGTGAAATTTAGTGAAAAACAGAAGCCGTAGTGGTAAAAGGTTGCATATTCCGAATGTGTTTTCATATTGCTTCATGAATTCTATTTATACGTCAGACAAGACCACGGCATGAAAATTGCCTTTACACAGGGGAATAATTTGTTTTCATCAAGACGCTTTTTTGCCTGCTTATCATTTTGTGCTACAGACATACTTATAAAATCTTTTGTAAGTATTTTCATTTGGGGAATGATTGCATTTTCATTTTTTCTATCTCCTGTAAATCATATATCATAATTCCTTTAACAGTTCTATCATAGTTTGTTTAACGATAATGTTCCTACTTAAAATGACTTAATAAATAATTTTATTTTACATGGTATTACAGATGTGAGTTTCAGAGAGGGAGAGAGAGAGAGAGAGAGAGAGAGAGAGAGAGAGAGAGAGAGAGAGAGAGAGAGATGACGAGAGAGAAGAGAGAGAGAGAGGAGAGAGAGAGAATGACAGACAGGACAGACAGACAGACAGAGAATAAGGAGTTCCGTATCTGAGCTCCGTCATTTGTTAAAAAACTGTCAGGTATGCGTAGCCATGGAAACGCTCTCCCAATACGGGAACAGTAGCTTAAAGAGAGATGAGCGACTGTGAGTGACATTGCAAATTGTTAATTAGGTAACGAATAAAAAGCAAATTAGGCATGCCATTGAATAAAGCATATAGATATATACAAATACAGTTTATGAATATCAGTACACCACAGACACACAACACACAC
>NW_020870855.1:104988-107488 GCF_003789085.1 Penaeus vannamei
TGGAGCGGCCCTTCAGGTTCTCAAACTGCTGGTGATCGATGAGATGCCGCATGTCTACCCGGGCGAGGCTCGACTCGTGGCCCCTACGTTTTTCTGAAGGAGTGTGCGAGTGCCACGGGCCGAGGTTGCTTCAGCTGTGCAGTGCTGTCACCGTTTACGTCTTGCATCGTGTAGGGCAGGTTCCGGGATTTAGGCATTCATTGTAAATGATTTCCAGAGGTAAACACAGCTGTTTAGGTTCAGACTTATTTAGTTGGTCTTTTGGTGTTATAAATTAATATAAATATACATTATATAGATAAATGGATAGTGGTAGAGAGAGAGAGAGAGAGATTATGTATATCTCTGACATGCATATTGTACCTAACTAAGCAAATCCAGCCAAATAGTCTTATGAAGGCCCAGGAATCCTGTCCCTCCTCTCCTCAATGAAGCATATAAAAAATAAGATAAAAATGAGGAGATAGATGTCAATAATCGCGACAATTACCTGTTCATTTTCTGAAGCTCGATTTATCCTAGTAGCGTCCAGGGGCCGGATACTCAAAAGAGCCTTAAAATTAAGGTGCACTGGAGGCCTTAGCTGTCCTGCGCCGACTTAGATTAAGTGCCCGTCTACGAACCGTATCTCGGACTTAACTTCGTAAACACAAACGTTTTTTCCGGCGCCTTATACCCGCCTCAAGACCCACACAACCGCAAATCACTTACGGCATCGGGTCTTCAGTGGCCAATTAGAGTTGCTGTTTCAGGCTGCTCTTAGGGAATCTTGACCAATCACAAGCTGTAAATGCTAATCAGCTGATTTTGTAAACACATCGTTGTGTCCAACCCGTGGCACGAAACCTTTTAACTAATATGTTCCAAAATTAGTAACGCAGATGAAATATGCAAGAGTGACCTTATTAACAGAATACATGAGTACCGTAGAATTAGAACGAAGTATTGTCTCCTCGAAAGCAAGTCCTTGCTCAAAAGAATGCCTATTGTTACAAGAATAATTTTAGCTTTATTTTTTTACCATACAAATTACCAGTTTTACAAATAATACTTAGAATAAGTTTTAATAGCTTAGCTATATCTATCTATCTATCTATCTATCTATCTATCTATCTATATCTATCTATCTATATATATATATATATTATATATATATATATATATATATATATATATATTATATATATATATATATATAATATATATATTATATTATATAATATATATATATATATATATATATATATATGCAAAGAAAAACACAATACCGTGTTGATAATATGGAAGAAAAACCCACAATTTCATCAATAAATCTAGTGCATATATATATATATATATATATATATATATATATATTATATATATATAATATATATATATATATATATATATATATATATATATATATATATATATATATATATATATATATATATATATATATATATATATATATTATATAATATATATATATATATTATATATATAGATATAGATATAGATATAGATATAGATATAGATATACACATATATATATGTTATATATAATATATATATATATATATATATATATATATATATATATATATATATATATATATATATATATATATATATAATATATATATATATATATATATATATATATATATATATATATATATATATATATATATATATATATATATATATATATATATATATATATAATATATATATATATATATATATATATATATATATATATATATATATATATATATATATATCTCCCTTTTCTCTGGATCATGATGATGTCCACTCACCCACAAATAAGTTAATAATAATGAAATATTGACATTGACACAATCGGTTAATACACACCTAATAACACAATATTGAGCAAAATACAAATTGTAGTGTTTTATTATTTGTTTTACGGCTGTAAAAATGTTATTTATAGTTCGCCGGAACCCGTTAGGTCTGCTCTCCCCCTGCCTTAAGTATAAATAAATAAATACATATATATATATATACATATATATATATATATATATATTATATAATTATTTATATATACATATATATATATATGTATATATATATATATGAGTATATATATACATAGATGTATATATCTATTATAGTATATGTATATAAATATTATATATTAACATATATATATATATATATATATTATATACTATATATAATTATAATATATTATGTAATATATATAGTTATATATATAGGTAGTATGTATATATTATTTCGTATATATATATATTATATATATATATATATATATATATATATATATATATATATTTTATATATATATATTATAATATATATTATAATATATATATATATATAATATATAATATATATGTATGTGTGTACATAGTAATATATATATATACATATAATATATATATATATATATATATAAATATATTTATGTATTATATATATATAATATAATATATATATACATATTAATTATATATATGTATCACAA
>NW_020870855.1:132488-144988 GCF_003789085.1 Penaeus vannamei
TGTGTGTGTGTGTGTGTGTGTTGTGTGTGTGTGTGTGTGTGTGTGAGTGTGAGTGTGGTGTTGTGTGTGTGATGTCTATATATATATATATATATATATTATATATATATATATATATATATATTATATATATATATATACCGGACAACACCATATGATATATATTATATAGTGTCTGCTATAGCTATCATACGTACTACAACCAATATTAAGTTATATATATAAGTAGTCAGTAAGGATATTATATATAACTAATATAAAAATATGAATAATTACACACACATATGTATAATTTATATATATTATAGTAAGTATTAAATATATATATAAATATACTACTACTATAGTAGGTAAGTATATATATGTATATATGCATAGTATGTACTATGTATATATGTAGATAATATATATAAATAGGTATTCACGCTATGACTATAAATATATATATATATATATCTATATATTATGTCTTATATATATAATTTTTATTTACCTCATATTATTATATATCTTATATATCTACTAGTTACTACGTACATATTATATAGAAATAGGTAGGTAGTATAATAATAGATATATATACTGTATAATATATTGTACTATATATATTATATAATATATATATAATATAATATAATAAAGTATATATATAGGATATATATAGTATATAAAAAATAAGTTGATGATAGTGTGTGACAATGGCCCGCCCAAAGGAAGTAATATATCAACTAGTGAGACGAAAGGCATTATGTGTGTGTGTGGGTGGTCTGTGTTGTGTGTGTGTGTATATCTTATACTTATTATATATATTTATATATATACTTATATACTATCAAATGAGTATATATAGTCATATTAATATATGTTATATAAATTTATATACATACAAACTATATACATTATCATACATATGTATGAGTAGTATAGAAAAGATAAAAAAATAAAATAAATAAATATAAAAAGAGAAATAGTGATTGAGTATAGGAAAAAAAAAAAAAAACAGATATATATATATATACATAATATATATAAATACATAAATATATACTATAGATATAAATATAATATATTTATATATATATATGTATATATAAATATAATTATACTGTATAGCTCAGGCTCCAAAAGAAAATAGGGGGTAATACAAATATATTGATAAATCAGATGTAAATAAAAATATAGGCTATACATATTATTATTTATATTTATTTATATAATATTCCATATATAACTATAATAATACCTATATTATAAATATATTTAATTATAATTCATAGTATATATAGGGTAGCGGTACTACTTCACCGTCATGAATATAATATATATATATATTTATTTATATAGTTAAAGATAGAATATATAGCACCATACCAAAATTTATATAGGTAGACCACACATTTTAGTAATATTACCCACTGCATAGTCGGTCTTCGTGCCGCGATCCTCACCTCAAACACCGGCAGCTCCGACCACACAGCAACCTGCGCGTACCTTGCTCATGGCTCAACTCGCCATTCCCCTAACCACACGGATCAAGTTACGTTTACTCTGTTCTCGAATAACCCTGCCTTGCATTTTCACGTAGCACTTTATAGTCTGCAAACAGTGCCGTGGTGACAACAGCAATATACCCTTTTTCTCAGATGACTCTCAGTATATCGAATAGAAGATAAAAAATTATATTCACACCATGCAGGTTCCAGATGATAGTAACTTCTTGAAATTTGCTTAAAAGTCAAATCGAACAGCAGTGTTGTTCTTTCCCAGATTATAATTTTTTTGTGATGAATACTGATAAGGGAGATCAAGAGATTTAGTGCAACTTTATCTTTGTTTATCTTTTATCGTATTATCCTTACTGAGATGGAAGATTAATGATCGCACCTTCAAGGTTTTTGATTGTTAGTATTCTGCGATGCTGTAAAACTATTTGGTATCGCTTATGATAGGCCAATATCCAAGCTGTCTTAATTTCCTCTGTTATCTCTTGTCCTGAATAAAAGCCTAAATTACTTCGAACAATATAGTGTGCCTTGATATATCCCAAATATATAATCCGAATCCTAAACACTCGTTTTGACTAGGCACAATCGTTCGGAGATGACATTATTGAGAAGACAAAAAATCAATTAGATAAATATATTGCAAGTTCCATTGCCCTGATGGAAAACAGACAGCCAATAGCTGCACTAAATTTCATGAGATTACACAGTGACTGCACTATAACATTCGGAGGTTATACATGTGTCAATCCCTGTATTTATTCTTATTATATTTTCTATTGAAAACGCGCAATTATAATGATATGATAATGAAACTACACCCTGCCACTATGCTTATTACCCCAAGCCTCCTGCCTCCAAATGATACTTGCTCCACACAGGAATATACTCCAAGACACATCCTCGAAACAAGCGTCTGATCAAGCAAGCTACCTACCAACGCACATCGACGCTACGGACAAACGATGTGCCGCCGCTTAGACTACGGTGCCGAGCGAAACATGATATACACTCGGACGACTCTGTTCACACGATTCATCATCACGCTGCCACGAGGGCGTTACAAATGTCTAACACGAGACTCAGCAGTGTGCATTCGGCAGAAGGGTGTCTCAAAGGAAACGCGTATTAGTGTGTCCTGTAGACAACTATGAGACATTTGAGAAAACTGAAGAGTAGAAATACGCCGTGTGGGTGAATTAAATGTTCTAGAACTGAACAGGAGTCGGAAGATGAGGGTTATTTCCCAACTCCTCATCATTTTGCTTCCTATAAAATATTACCTGTTGTGGCTTGGGTATAAAAATAAATAAAAAATGTGGTTCTGGTTCGATCTTAAGAAACATTTAAGTAAACATAATGGATTATTTCATAATTAATTAGATTACAAACCACACTTGCGTGCAGATTGCAGGATTCACAAGGGATTCTGCCGAGTTTTTCCGCTCTTTCTGTGAACCAGTTCGACCTTCTGGTAGCAAATGAGTTAAGAAGACCAATCTCCAAAAGGAAGTACTATACAACAGAAACCTGTACGCCTCATAGCTGGACAGACATGAAAAATTTACCGATCGCGCAGGTTGAGGAAGAAACGCCTACCATCGATATTGGTTTGCATTGTCTATTTTTTGACACTGAAAGACTTCAACAGTGGAAAAGGTTATTGAATAAAACACAAGATCAGTAATACAAAGTTGATAGTGGTATACATCAGAGATTCGATGTGAGATTATCTCTAAACTCTGATTTCGGCCAGAGTTGGTCTGGAAAAACAGAGCGTCGATGACTCGATCAAACGCGTTCTTCAAGCTCGAAGATGTCCAAGCGTAAATTGAGATTTAATCGCTCAGATGTCTCTTCAAAAATGGGCAAACTATCTTAGGTTGTATACTCCTGAGGAGAATGTGTTTGCGTGCTCTTTGGTGCACGTGTCAGTAAGCACTGCTGGAATGCCTGCGGTTAGAACATTGGTTCGTAAGAGGAGCGGCCCTGGACTATTCTCGAATTCTTTGCCTAGAAACCTATATCGATCAAAGATCGGCTTGTTTAATTAAACTCTCTTGTTCTAATCATCAACGAAGTATCTATTCTGCGGTGGCTACGTATGTTATGAGTGCACGCCCTCCCCAGCAGAAAGATAAAATTGCCACAACGACAGTGGCTAGGTTAGCTGCGATACGGATGGAGTAAGAGGAGCTCCAGAGAAAGAAAAAATTGCACAAAATGTAGGTTAGTGGTCGGATCAGAGATTAAGCCAATTTACCCATGTGTTCTGTTGCCTAGCATTGACCGATTCTGGCTAGTAAGTGCTACACGACAGATTAAATTTAGTCTGCATCAAGGTGTTTACAGAGAAAGAATAACACCCAGGACAAATTATTTCGACAATTTAAATGCCACAGATTCCTTTATTAGGAACTTAAATTAGGTAATGACAATGAGAGTTCACTAACCCTCGATGTTCTTCAGCAGGTTGAAATGAACAGTTTTTCTTCCAGTGCCCATTTCTTCCCCTTTCCTTGTAAGTGGAGCTGCTGATCTTGTTTTCTGAATCTTTCTGTTGTACCTGTCCTTGATTTTTCGCCGTTTTTTGGTCATCAACTGGAAGAACTAATTAAAACATTTGTTAGGACAAAATAATCGGACAGCGAGATCCTAACACGACCAATGAAGCTTTGTAGAATGTTGCTCTTATCACACTGAGTGGACATGTCTTCATTTCGAATTCCGTTTAGCAAGATAGTGCTTATATTTGGGATTCCATTTGTAACTATGATCAATGGTTATTGTTTTTCCTATATCAGTTGATGAATCTTCAGTAATTGTCGATAATAATGTAAGTATTGTATTTGATTTATATGAATGTTTTGTAATTAATATTAATTGATTTTGTGTCAGGTTGTTAATGTCCCTTTTAGGAGAGCATGTTGCTCTCAAAAGCCTCAGACAAATACACTGAACTATAATTTTCTGTATAAATTGACATCTCTGCAAAACTTTGGCTAAATAAACGTTTCAAATTCAGCTCTCTATCTCATCCTTACTCGCTCTGTCACCCCCTCTCACTCCCAAATTATCCTTAGATTCACCCCTCCAGTCCCACTTCCCTCTTCTCCCTCCTTAAAATTCCCCATCTCCTTCGCTCCCTCATACCTTTCTCACTATCTCCCTTCTTCCTCTTTATTCTCTGTGCCCCCTCTTCGTTTCCTCTTGGCCACCGTCTTTGCTCGTAAAGCCACCTTCCTTTCTCTTATCTCCCCTTTCTTTCCCCTCCCCCCCCTCCCTCACCTCGGCTGGTTGAGTAATAATAAATTGGCGGTTCTAACTACTTGAAGCAGAATGATTATAAATACAAGAATAATAACGACAACTACTAAAACAATAATAACAACAATTATAATACTAGAGCACTTATTCTCGTCGGCAAACGGAACCACAGCTACGATATCGCACCTGATAATTGCGGAGGAATGTAATGTGTCAGGGAAACTGCGGGATAAAAGCGAATGATCAAAGTACATTCAGTCTGGTATGGGAAATCACACCACGTATGTTCTGACAGCTCTATGGATCTCACAAAGATAATTTCATACCAAATTAGATCCTCATCGTCGCTGTTGGCGGGAATTGCGCCGTTCTTTGTTATAGACGATTTAGTATATATAAAGCAAAACGGCTTCCATTCTGTCTTATATACAGCCTAGCTGTAATGGAACTGATCTCAATTTTAACTACCCTTGTCCTTTCTATGTGACACATTATCTATTGTCAGGTGTCTTATTACTGATAAAGGAGCTTAAAACGGGGGGGGATAGCTCGAAGGACCCGTTGTCGCGCTTAGATAGGTCGAGGACGTTTAATTACTGTATAGTACCTTCCGATCTCCTGTATACAGTGTAAGTCCTTACAATGGGCTTACAAGTTAGTAAGCCCATTGTAAGGTCTTTCTTACATAAGTTAGTTCGTTGACTGGCCAAGAAGAAATCCGATCGGTAGTCGATTGACCATGAATTATTACCACGCCTCCAGCGGCCACCAACACTGGAAGGAACCGAGGGACATTTTACCACCCGAAATAGTGTACGAGATTTGCGGGATTACCATTTTTTTTTTTTTTTTTTTTAGTTTACCAGGGGATTTCCGAATTCTTAAGTATTTTTACCGTGATTTCCGAAATCCGTTTTTTTTTTTTTTGTTTTTTTTCGATAAGATTTCCGGATTTCCAGACAGATTTGTCAGGGATTTTCCGGATTTCGAGGGATTTCCAAAGTTTCCTAAAAGCGTTTAAAATCCATTAAATAATTGTAAATGTTTCAAAAACCCAGCAGTCATCAGTTGTTACATTACATGTTCCACATGAAATAAATTACCATAAAACGACTGATTACTGAAACCCTTACAAAAAACTACATTTTTCATTTTTGTTCTATTAATTATTTGAGTATCGTTTAAAACAGGTAACTTCCAGAATTAGCCAAAATTACTTGGAAATTTGAGCTCTGTTAAGGGAGCCATCCAGTTTCTGAAAAATTGCGGGAATATATATTAGGGAATTAAAGTAAATTCACTTGACTTTTCAGCTACACTCATAACATCTTGTTCAGCTATTTTATTCATATAATGCTTTACGAAGACCCCGCTTGAGGCTTAATTCCTTGATTAGTAATTGTTTCTCGTCATTTTCCCTTTTAATTGATAAATGCCTGCTACCCCCATCCCCTCAAAAATAAACAAATGATTTTTGAAAAGGTTAGACATTTAACAGAGGCTTTTAAGACATTAACATTCATTCAAAATGGCATTATTTTAAGAAGGTGCATTTTATCCAAAATTCGTCACATGGTTTTGCTCGATGGGGAAGGTATCCAGAATCTTTTCCGCAAAGATGGTCGATTTCGCCTAAAATCTGGTATGAACCATTTCTTCTGTTCTTAAATCAATTTCTATAATATTGTGCGTATGATTGAGGGTGTCTTTGCCAGTCGTATTCTATGGAAACTAAGGAAAACGTGCGCAGTGGCCTCAAGATAGCACTCTGCCCTTCAACTGCTTAGTTGTTTGTCGAAATTTATGACTTTTATTCTTATATTTATTTACCAATTTTTAAAACTTTTTTAGTATTGTTACTAAGATTTTGTATAAGATTGATGCAAATGGAACATCTGCAAGATTTTATGATTCTTGGGATTTCCTGGAGATTTCCAGTTTCGAAAGAATTTCTTCAGGATTTCCGGATTTTTTTTTTTTTTTTTTTTTTTTTTTTTTTTTTAGATTTCCAGGTAGGGTGTACGCGATTTCCGAAATGAAAGGTTCCTCGGAAGGAACACAATGTTTACTTGAGTATTTTTTCCAAAGATTCAACTAAATGTTGTAAAACTAAATAAAGTATAAAAAAATTTCCAGGCTAACTTATAGATCCCCAGCACAGAAATTAATGTAAACGCTTGGTAATTCAAGTATTGCCTATCCCAAAATTATTTCTTAAAATCGCAATTTTGTGTTTATAAACTCCTGCATTTGAATTATTGTATATACTTTTTATACTTTTTGTACAGTAATACAGAAACTAATCTAAGGATTCCACATAATAGTGTATTTTACGCTGCAGTACTCAGTCATGAAGTTAAGCAGCCACCAAAACAGTTTTTCCTTTGTTAAGTCAATTTACATTCAACTGATGTTTGGTTCAAAATGGTAACAAGTCATGTAAAGGAAAGAAATTACTAAACAATAAAATGTGGAAAAAGAATCTTATAGTCAGATAAAGGTTTCTGCCGACTAGGTAATCGGAAAATAAACTGCAGTATATCCAGTTTGATACCCGTAAGGCTTTGGAGGCCTTACGGCCTTACATTGTAAACTGTTTAGAATATCTGCCCCTGGTCGCTTGTGTCTATCATCACCTCACGGCCAAGAACAATTCCTATTGGCTCCGTCCTTCTATTTTGTCGTTCTCTCAGTTTCACGTAATTTTCTCTTGGTGCTGAAAAAAGTGTGCCAGAGTGGAGCGCCTGGAAATTTTCAGTGTCTACTGCCCTCATTTTTAGTTTGCAAGAAAATGGTACGGAAGAAAAGTGTCTCTTGTGTTCTTTCCTTCTATTTGTGAATACAAACGGAAAGAACACAAGAGTGATAATAACTTACCGACGAAGTTGAGGGCTGAGGATCGCCCTCAACAGACATCGGGCGCCACAGACGACGGCGACGACGTGCCTGTGGGAGTGGAAAAGAAAGACAAGTAATGCATTATGATAACTCAGTGCTAGATCTTTTTCAATGTGAATACGTGGAAAGAACACAAGAGTGATAATGAAACTTACCACGGGAATATGAAACCAGCGGCTATGTTCGGAAGTGACGTCATTAGTTCTACGTGGAAGTAAGATGGCGGCACAGGCACACACACACTCACACCTCCCCCCCCCCCCCCTCTCTCTCTCTCTCTCTCTCTCTCTCTCTCTCTCTCTCTCTCTCTCTCTCTCTCTCTCTCTCTCTCTCTCTCTCACACACACACACACACACACACAAACACAAACACACACACACATGCCCGCCCCCCCCCACACACACATGCCCGCACACACACACACACACACACACACACACACACACACACACACACAACACACACACACACACACACACAACACACCTCACACACACACGGAGGTGTGCGCGCGTGTGTGTTGTGTGCGCGAGAGAAAGAGAGAAGTGCGCGTGCAGTGTGAGTGCGCGCACACCTCTCTCTCTCGCACTCACTCATGCACGCCCACACACCTCTTTATTTCTCTCTCACACACACACACACGTACACCTCTTCACTCTGACTCTCTTTATTCATTATTTTTTATTTATTTATTGTCATATATATATATTATATATATATATATATATAATATATATATATATATATATATATATATATATATATATTATATATATATATATATATATATTTAGTAAGTTGTAGCAGGCGAGGATTATGTTTACGTCTTGCAAAAATAAAAAAGTTTTTCGCTTTACCTGTTATTTTTCATATATATATATATATATATATTATATATATATATATATATATATATATATATTATATATATTAATATATATTTTTTTTTTTTTTTTTTTTTTTTTTTTTTATAACAATTCCTTACTTTCTCCTTCCGTATTGACAGTCCTCCCCTACTTTCTTCTCCCAATTTGACTTGAACTCCCTGCTTTTTCTCCTTTATTTATGACGTCAACTCCGGGTAAACTGACGCAAATTCTTCTTAAAGCCTGATGACGTACCGAGTACAATAAGTCATTGTTGTGTTCATATATCACACGTTACAGGTTACTGAGGTCCCTCCCATCGATAATTAACGTCGCGCACTTAACCAGAAAACAGACCGTCACAGCGGCGACTCAAATATTCAGAAGATAGCTCACCTGAGTAGTATGAACGATGGTGCCATACATTATTGGTTAATATATAAACATAGATCAATCATCATCACTAATATTATTATAATTACAATAATTATTAGTAGTATTAGTATTGCCATTACTGTTATTGTAATTATCGTTATCATTATCATTATTATTGATCTTAGCATTATTATTATCGCTGTTGTGATTATTGATATTGATATCATTAGTAGGACCATTACTATATCGATCTGAATACTATTATCATTATATGTTATTGCTTCATTATCATATTATATCTTTATCATTCATTATTATTGGTTTTTATGATGTCATTATCTATATTATTCCATTTATTTTTATTCTATTTTATCTATTATATTATTATCATCATTTTATTACCTTATCAAATTATTCTATTTTCTTATCTTTTCCATCATATATCATTTATCCATTATCATCATTTATCACTCCTCATCCAATCCGGCATTTTCATTCTCATTATCATTATCATCCCATATCATCATTCATCTCATTCACATCATTGATGTTAGTTCAGTCATCAATTCATACTCATTTTATTGTTATCATTATCATTTTATAACAAAATAATTTAGTATATCATAAACATCATTATTATTATTATTAACATGACTCATCATATTATTATTAATATATCATCATTTTTGTTATCATAATGATAACGACCTTTATCAACTTATTATTCTCGAGAAGATACTAGTCCAGTGAGGCAGATTCAAAGGATAACACATAAAAGGTCAAATTACTAATTAGCAACGTTAAACCACTCCCAATATTTATCAGGGAAAATCATAGTCCGCTGGGATAACATAGATAGAGCGTTTGAAATAGTGCCCTCCAGGTTGGATACGCTTTCGAAAACCCGCAAGTTGGCAGAAGCTTAATCATGGAAATTTGAAAAAAAAGAGGAAAATACTGTAATTTTTATAAAAGGATGGAGGATGTTTTCAAAATATTGTGTATATAAAAATGTAAAATGTTGTGTCCCATAAGAAATCAGGATCTCTAGCGAAGCACGAAGGGAAAAAATGAAAGTTTGTTTGACCCTGTTCTGAAGATGGCAGTCGGTTCCCTAACATTCAACACGTGTGTTACATTGCCTTATTAGCGGTTCTGTAATGGATCTTGATGCATTATTTATTATTACGAGAGCAGTTTTCTTGTTACTGTTTCACCTTCCAACACTTTGCTTCAATCCTTAGAGACTTATTTATTTAGACGTTGCATGGAGAATGAGTAACTTCTTACCTTACTTAATTCCAGGGTCTTAACTACCTCTGCATAAACCACGCATCAAAGAGAGATTGGCTAAGACGACCCGAGATCCTTACGTCAATTCTATTATGGCGCACCATTGGAGGGGAAAAAACAACATTAAACCCTCCTCGGCATCCAGGACCAGAGGTAACTGTGGATTACGTAACATCAACATCACAGGAATAACGTCGCAGTAATAGACAATCGGTTGCGTAAGCTTGCAATCAAAGCTTCATATTCCTCAACGATCGACATGACATTATGTATGTGGGATTTACCATTTCCATCTTCTTCAGAAGAGCAGCAGGTATTGTTTCCCTTCCCGTTATATGTTATTTTCGATACGTAAATACATATTCATTGATCAAGGGACCTCTGTTGAAAGAGGCTTCGTCGGAATGTTCAGCAGCGCTGCCTAAGGCGCTTTGGCCGAAAGGTAGACCTTGAGATATTTTTTAAAAGGGCGGAAATACCAACTAAAAGCATCTCCCATAATGTTGATATGCAATTTTTTCTTTAGTACACACACGTACACGCACACACACACGCACACACACACACACACACACACACACACACACACACACACACACACACACACACCACACACACACATATATGTGTGTGTATATATATATATATATATATATATATATATATATATATATATATATATATATATATATAATATATATAAGCACACAAAAAGAGCCATATCAAGAGCACACACAAAATTCGTTCTCTCTCTCTCTCTCTCTCACACACACACACACACACACACACACACACACACACATTGAAGGTATCTCTACTCTCTCCAAACGTTACCGCCCCCCCCCCCCCCCCCCCGATACACCGCGATTAGCAAGCGTACTCTCCTCGAGTTTCCCTTCTATGCTCCTGATGGACCTTCCCCTTCCTCTGCCGTCGGTGAGGTTCACAGAGACCGTTCCCGCCGCTGTAATGGACCGCGTTTAATGCCGGGCTGGTCCTCGGCATCAAAAGCCTGACGAGGGAGCCGCCCACGCTCCTAATTTGAGCGTCTGAGGTGTAAAACGAGGTGGTCGTGTTTACTCCTTTGTCCCTTAGTGTTGCATAGAATCACACATACACGGAGGTTGAAAAGTGATTTTTTTTTTCGTCTAGGTATGTCCATTACAGTAACTTTGATGTAAAATGTTGGAATGACCTTTGTAATGTTTTATGCACAATCCAACAACCTCTACAATGCTATCCTGCACAGTGCAATAACTTCTGCAACTCTATTCTGCACTGTGCATAAGCCTCTGCAATGCCATCCAGCAGAGTGCAATAGCCTCTGCAACACTATCTTGCACAGTGGTGGGAAAAAATTCTGCAGTGCTATCCTACTCGGTACAATATCCTCTCCATTGCACACACACACAAACAGTATCTCCTTTAGTAATTGTATGTCTCTGTATATATCTAACAATATTAAATTATAATATTTTCAATTGTGAATTGCTCGTGTGGAATTTTACCCTTTTACGGCCGGGTACGGTTACCTCTCGCCTTAAACACCCGTTACAATATATATATATATATATATATATATATATATATATATATATATATATATATATATATATATATATATGGTGTAAGCTTGTGGGTATATGTCCGAAATCGGCCTGCATCTTGTGTCTCTTCGAATTTAATATCAATCAGCACTTGTCGATGTCTAATAACTAAATTTAGCAATATTGGTCGATATATAACCAATACAGGAGCACACTATGACCGGCAGAAAACAATTTGCACAACCATCGTGACGTCATTCACGCAGACTCGTTATTTCAAGGTTGTTCAGATGTAGAAGAGAATTTTTATAACAAGCGGATTTTATTATTTAGACATAATATAGAGAACTATATGTATATAATTATGTGCACACACACACACACACACACACACACACAGAAAAAGTCAATCGTTGAACTGAACTCGTTTTAGTTATCGGGATTTTGAACAATATTTGGTTACATGAGCAGTTTCCATTTATCGTTTCCTTAGGTTTTATTAACATGACGCCAACACAAAAATAAACTTTAGTCATATTTATGATGATTATTATTATTAAAATTATTGTTATCATCATCATTCTTAGTGTTGAAAATGTCATTATTATTATCATCATTTTTATTACTACTTTTTTCTTTATAATTTTTATTATCATCATTATCATTCTTTCCGTCGTTGCTTTTATTATACTTATAACCATCATCCTCACCGATCTTCAGGTAAATCCATCGAAAATGGTTTACTGCGTCA
>NW_020870855.1:152076-157076 GCF_003789085.1 Penaeus vannamei
AGATATATATATATATAGATCATATATTATATATAGCAGTTATATATGGCAGTGTATATATGATATATAGGTATACTATATACGTATATAATATTAGTCTAATATATATATAGTTATACTTATATATATATATTTAATATACTATATATATGGTGTGTGTGTTAGTGTAATATACTATCAGATAATGTGTGTGTGTGTGTGTGTGTGTAGTGTGTGTGTTGTGTGTGCTATAAAATGCTGTGTGTGTGGTGTTTATAAAAATCTTTTTTGTAGACAGAGGAAAAAGGAACTCCAAAATTTCAGAGTGTCCTGCGATTCCGAGTTTGTCGGAATGAAAACGTTTGAAAAAAACCTGACCAGAACTGATTGAAGAACATATAAGGTGCAGCCTCCAATTCAGCCTCACCTCCACCTTCCGTTTTTTTTTTTTTTTTTTGTCTCTTCTTTTTCAACATTGCCATCCTTTATCTCTTCCTCTTCCTCCGTCTCTGCTCCTCTTCGCTCTCCTCTTACTCCTTCCAATTGGTTTATCCTCTGTATTATGTTTTTCCTATTCCACTTCTTTCCTGTCCCTCTTGCTCTCTCCTTCTTCTTCTCTGGCCCCATCCTATCCACCTCTTTCTCCTCCTCCTCATTCTTCGTTACTCCAGCCTTTTCCACCTCATACTCCCCCTCTTCTCCCTGTTTCTCCTCTGCCTCCCTAATCTTCTCCATTTGTCTCCTCTTCCCCCTCCTCCTCCTCTTCAT
Organism: Penaeus vannamei; assembly: GCF_003789085.1. Lineage (NCBI taxonomy): Eukaryota > Metazoa > Arthropoda > Malacostraca > Decapoda > Penaeidae > Penaeus > Penaeus vannamei. Next base: position 152,824 of record NW_020870855.1, read on the forward strand.
CCTCTTCTTTCTTTTACCTCTTATCTTATTTTTCTTCTTCGTTTCTCTCTTCCCCTCCTTAAGGCCAAGGAGGAAAGGAGAAAGTGCCGAGAGGTTTACATAAAATATCTTCATAAAATTCCAAGTCCCGTTTTCTCAGGACTCTCTCGTCTCGATGGTTTGGACAATAAATGATACACCCTGTTTAACTTCACATTTCTGATATCCGTTCATTTATCGAAATATTCGGTAATAACCTTTATTGACTTATGTATTAAAGGAGTATTACGTACCGGTTTTTGTCCTAGGATATCAGGTAACATTATCCTGCTTTGTTTTAGAAAATAAATCCAAAAAAATCGTGGATATTACACAATAAATCATCTACATTAATTAGTTTGTATTACTCTTGAGTACTTTAGTCATACATAGATAATAACTTTGTTATTTATTTATATTTCTCTTATTGAAAAAATATTATAAATATTACATAGAGAAAGCCTTGCTCGATAACTTATATTATACTCTAACGGGAATATTCATCTAACTGTCAGGGTTTAATCCACAGAACCTTTCTCGGTCTGTGAATATTTCAGATGCCTTGGGAGAAAGTATTGATAAGAGGTTACTACGTCTAGTTTCTGATTCATTCCATTAAAGTTATAGAAAGGTTTGCTTTTGTTTTTGTTTTTTTTCATGTTGCTGTACTTAAAACTTTTATCAGGTACGCAGTGAGAGTGTTTGATTTGCAGGGGACAAAATATAAATTTATCATGTACAGCCCACTCAGAGTTAACATATATAGTCTTCTTGTTTACAGGGTAATTTACTCTTTTTTATGTCATAGGTGTGAGTGGAGTAATCAGACACCTAGTAATTATGTTTCTATCAATTATTTGTCCACGTGACTGAGCATAATAACGGTGCAGTATAACTCTTCTTGCATTGCATCTACCTGGGTGGTTTACCTTTTTCACTTGTACACTTTCATTATAATTTTATACTACCTTTATTTGTGGTCATCATCTGGAAGGTACAACGGCATTATATTCCAAGTATTGTAATGTATGCTATTTGCCAACGTAAGATAAGCTTGTCAGATTTGATCACATGCTCTCTCTGAAATATTCTCCTCTTTTTTAATTTTCTGGGATTCCAGTATTAATCTCTGGATTTGATTTGCCTGCATTAGGCGCCAGGAGATGGGAGGGTAAATGTGATTACTTAAGGAGATATAATGGAAAACGTGGAGAGAGAGAGAGAGAGAGAGAGAGAGAGAAGAGACGAGAGAGAGAGAGAGAGAGAGAGAGCAGAGAGAGAGAGAGAGAGAGAGAAGAGAGAGAGAGAGAGAGAGAGAGAGGAGGAGAGAGAAGAGAGAGAGAGAGAGGAGAGAAGAGAGAGAGGGAGAGAGAGAGAGAGAGAGAAAAGAGAAGGAGAAAGAGAGAAAAAGGACGAGAGGAGAGGAAGAAGAGAGAGGGAGAGAGAGAGAGAGAGAGAGAGAAGAGAGAGAGAGAGAGAGAGAGAGATCAGAGAGAGGAGAGAGAGGAGAGCAGAGAGAGGAGAGAGAGAGAGAGGAGAGAGAGAGAAAGAGAGAGAAGAGAGAGAAGAGGAGAGAAGAGAGCAGAGTCAGGCGGGACAGCGGAGAGAAGAGAGTCAGAGAGAGAGAGAGAGAGAGAGAGAGAGAGAGAGAGAGAGAGAGAGAGAGAGAGAGAGAGAGAGAGAGAGAGAGAGAGAGAGAGAAGATAGCAGAGAGAAAACGGAGCAACAGATGAGATTGCAGACTAGACAGGTAGGGCAGTAGAGAGAGAAGAGAGAGAGAGAAGAGAGAGATTGACGAGAAAGAGAGATTTCCTTAAAAAAAAAAAAAAAAAAAAAAAAAAACTTGTTCCGTTCGTCTGACCTTCCTTTAGCGGTGTGTGTGCAAAAATTTTCGTAACTAAATCTTGACGAAAAATACATAAGAGTATCTGTTCACATCCGTCCGTCATTTCGCCTATGGGCTGTGTCATGTATTCAAATCGTTTCGCTTTGTTCAGCCGACATTTTATTTCATAACAGCCGCCTGGAATCATTTGTTTTGTTGATTGTCAGGAATAAATATGCTGTCACTTACCTTTTTAAGCAATAATGTACGCCACTCAAGGTTAATACGGATAAAAAAATTACGTGTAGTTTCACTTTATACGCACAAACTCTCGAAACATTTTTTGTGCATGTATGTATGTATGTATTTCTATATATATATATTATATTATAATATATATTAGTGTAGTGTTAGTAGTATATATTACATGATATTTAACATCATATACATATAGTAGTATAAAAAGATATAAATACGTGATTTAATAAAAGAAATAAGTAATAAATTAATCGAGAGATAAGGAACTATAATAGTTAATAACAAAAGTAAAATATAATATAATAGTTAGTATATATGACAGATGAGGACCAAAGATAGAAAGTAATGCAACTGAATGTACAGATGCGAATATTAAAATACCACTTATGAATATAGGTCAATAGTTATGTTTGCCAAACACACACATCGTGCCACACACTACACACACACACACACACAAACATGTACTACTTATATATATATATTATATCCCCTCATAATACAATGATGTAATTTCTCATTTTCCTCGTCAATAACCAACAATCATTTCTACTCCAGAATGAGGGTAGGTAATATTACCAAATAAATATATAATTGAATAGAATGTACTAGGCATGCGTATTAGTTGAAATGAAATGTAGCTATATTATTATGAATAACCCGGATATAATTATTCAGGCAGCTAATCAATGCTTCTCACGTCAAGACGGCAGGACAAGTCTCGTGTTCCGCCGCTGCCATTCTCAAGCTTTTGTTATGATGAACATGTAGATCGTGATATCAAGCACACAAGATGCCCTGCGCCTGGCTCAGAGATCGAGACAAATTATCATGCACTCAGTTAGTCATAAAGTACCTCTCCTCCCCCTCTCTCCGACCTTGATCCCAAAATTGATGAATATATATCTTATCTAAGGCATTATCTATTTGATAGATCCCTATGCAATCATCTACCCGTATACATGTAAGTTCATACTGAACTTAAGAAGGTGTGTAAATATCATAAATCTATGGTAAAAACCTCATATCAGACCCATACTGTAGTGTATTTACTCGTAAATATAATAATTATTAATATAGACTAAGATGATATTATATTAAATTTTTTTATTTTTTTACTATTATTCTGTTAATTCAATATATTAAATTCTTTTATAATTCTCTCAAATGCTAATAATGTATAATTTATTTAAACATTTGTTAAAATAAGTATATGTTTGATAGAATAATAATATATAGTACCCCTTATAGTAATGTGTGTTATGTGTGTTGTGTGTGTGTGATAGTTGTGTAGTGTTATGTAAAATATTATTTAAGTATCTAATTGTTGTACCAACTGATTATCACGAAGTATTATGTATAAGTTGTTAACGTTTTAATATTGGATTACCCTCGTTAATATGTTATATTTTAATATATAAGTATAATTATTATTATATCGTACATCATGCAAAGTATGTATATAAGTGTAGGATCAGATCTAGTGATGTATTATAAATATATATATGTGGCTTTGTAAATGAGAGGTAATACCTATCTGTATGTTACTTACGTCATATAAATATTTATATATAGGTATATTATATATATTATCACAGATATTATTTAAATGTACAATATTATAATGAGTTAAGTACCACTGATATTATCACTGATGAATAATTTATATCCTATTAAGGATAATATTTGCCAAGTATATTATTGATGAGTATTATTATAATATATTATATATTTAATATGTGGGAAAGTATTATTATATTTATAAATAATAATAATTGATTATATCACATACTTATTATTCCATTATTATTATTGGAAATATAGTTTAGTAGTAATTATTAATAATATCTATTTAATATAATTATATATATTTATTTTATGTTATAATAATTGTTGTTATGTGTAGTGTAGAAGTGGTGTGTTGTATGTTTTGTTCAAAAGCTGTTAGTGATTCTGTAAACCTAATGTGCTCTTAGCTGCATGATGTTTAGTGTGTGTGTGTTGCTGTGTGTATACATAAATATTATTTTAAGATAAATGTAATATATATGTACACATGTTATATACAACATATATTGCATACAGTAGCATTACATCAATCTATAAATCACTCAGTTTAGTATATCTGCAATATGATTGTCGATTTACTTGT
>NW_020870855.1:162076-164576 GCF_003789085.1 Penaeus vannamei
TTCAAAACAAAGTCGATGTGTTAATGGAAATGTTTATGAAGCAACAAGCAACCCTCAACAGTCTCTTTGAGAATGAGGAAGGTATGCCGTGGCGTTCGCCAGCACGGAAGTCCGGTAGGTCTGACAGCATCAATTCTTTGTCTGACGCATCTAGTCTCTCCCCCCCCCCCCCCTCCTTACCAGATTCCTCCTGACAACGTAGCCTCCCCAGACACATCTTGCTACCAACCTTTTCCCTTCTGCTCTCCTATCCCCCCCCCCCTTAACTCCCCCACCGAACCAAACTCACACACACCCATCGACACCTCCCACCTCCCCACACCGAACCTCACATGATCTCCAGCCCAGAACCTATTAAGAACCCTAGCCCTAAACCCCTCGTGAACCCCAGCCCCACGTCACCCTCCCCGGGTAATGCAACTACTAACCCAGCGCTACCCGAACCTGACGTCATCACCGGCTAGAGTTAAGCGGCACTGCAGGCGCGCGACCCTGCTGACGCAAGCGAGCCGCGCATTCCTCCTCGGCCGGCGGCGTCAAAATCCCCCCTCAAGACCCCACATTCATCAGCAACAGAGAAGATGAGCAACAAAGAAACACAGGTGACGCCCACGCGCAACAACACTAAAAATAGCAAGAGGAGAAACAAGCGGAATAACAGAAGGGAAAACGACAAGCAAGAAAACACAGTTCCCCCTCCACCAACCGCACCGAACCGCGAGTGGAGTGATGCAAAGTACCACCACGTGCCCGGGGTTCCCCAGCCCGACAGTAGTAACACGGCTCCTGTTGTGATAAATAATGACTACAGTCACAACCTTGTAAGACACGAAACGTCTAATCCAAGCAATGTGGATGCGGATGGGTTTACTCTCGTGGAAAAAAAGAAAAAAGAAGACAAAATAGAACAAAGATCTACCGCTAAACCTTTACAGGGGGCAGCTAAACCAGAGGTGTTGTACCTTTACATAACAAACTGCCACACAGACACTGAGGAAGCAGATATCACCTACTCGTTAAATTCCCTGAGGTGATTCACTGATTCTCTTAAAGGCAAAGCACTTGTAGCTGATGAATTTCTGAAGTCAGATTCCTTCCCCAGCCCCGTTAGAGTCTTTTTAAATAGAAACAAGTACAAAACCTCGCAACTCGAGCGGGATGTTTGACCAAATTGACTCGTCAACAATTGCGCCAGCTAACGCAAGACCGCGCAGAACACTTCCCAGCATTTGCCTTGCAAATGCATGCTGTCTTACAAACAAAGTGGACGAACTTGACGTCATAATGAAACAAAATTCTATCGATATTGCAGTAATCACAGAAACGGTTCAAAGACGATACATTAAACATAGGAACCATACAGGGGTACCACTTATTTAACAAAATTCGTCAGGGCAGGAAAGGTGGTGCCGTTGGTATCTACATCAAAGATACTATCCCCTGCATTACCATAAAATCCATCTGTCCACCAAGTGACGACCTTGAAACATTATGGCTCGCTGTTAGACCTACATGACTGCCTCGCGAAATCAGTGTGCTCGTAATCTGCGGGATATATTTCCCCCCAAGGGCGCCTCAGAGAACACATAATAGAAAATGTGTTCATCCTCCAAGCAAAGTACGGAAATCCCTTTTTTGTAATTCTTGGCGACCTGAACACTTTTTTCTGATTATGAAATCACCTCTGTACTGAATTTTAAGCAGGTTGTGTCATTCGCCACGCGTGGGAAAAATACCCTGGACAAAATCATAACAAATAAAGAATATTTTTATGAAGTCCAACTTCCCTGCCCCCTTTAGGCAATAGTGATCACTTGTCGCTGCTCTGGGTACCAAAGAAATACCAGGCACCCACGCAATTAAAGAGAACAAAACTTGCTCGTAGATTCCCTGATTCTAAAATCCGCGAGTTCGGATCATGGATTACTCATCATGACTGGGCCGACGTTCTCAACGCCCCCGACCCGAACACTAAATGCCAACTTTTTTATAAATCAATCTGGAACCAAGTTGACAACTGCTTCCCCTTAAAAAGAACTTCCACCCACCATCAGGACAAACCATGGGTCACCAACAGGAACAAAGACCTTATCCTGGCATGACAAAAAGCTTACAAAACAAAAAACACCGATGCAACAAAGTACTTGGCAAAAAAAAAAGGTTAGACAAGAGATAAGATCGGCTAAGAAAATTATCATAAGCAAATAATTGATAAAATCAGTGACGCAAATCCCAAATCGTGGTAGAGCCACATTCGGAATTTAATCGGTGACAAAAGAAGTTACAGTTTCCTCTCTCACATCAGCGAAATTGCCGACTCGCCAGAAAACGCTGCTAACATCATCAACTGTCACTTTGCGAACATCAACAAGCTACTCCCACCATTACAATCAGCAGAACTGCCAACTTACTTACCCTCGCGCCCTCTGCAAGCAATTGTCAGCGAATACGACGTGTACCAACACATAAAAAGGATAGCAAAAAGCAAATCTCCTGGCCC
>NW_020870855.1:169576-172076 GCF_003789085.1 Penaeus vannamei
GGAGGGAAGAGGGAGGAATAGGGGGAATGGAGACGGACGAATAGGGGAAAGGGAGAGAGATGAATAGGGAAAGGGAGAGGGCGAATAGGGAAGGGGAAGAGGAATTGGGGAGGGAAGAGAGAGAAATAGGAGGAGGGGAGATGGGGAATTGGGGGAGGGAAGAGGAAGTGATGAGGGAGGAATTGGAGGGAAGCGGGAGGAATAAAGCGGGGGAGAGGGAGTTAACGAAGGGATATAGGAAGGGGAAAAGGGAGGAAAGGAAAAGGGAATAGAGAGGAATAGCAGGAGGGGAGAGGGTAGAGCAGGAAGAAAGGAAAAAAAGAAATTGAGAGAGAGAAGACTTAGCCATAGGGGAAATGTGGGGAAGGGAGAAGGAGTTAGGGGAGGGAGGGAGAAAGAGAAAGGAAAGAGGGAGGAAGAGTGTGAGGGGATAAGTACGAACTGGGAAGGGAGAGGGAGAAATTAGAGAAAAGGAGGAAGAATAGGAGAAGTAAAAGAGGGAAAAGAGAGGGGATACGAAGGAAGAGAGGGGGACTAGAGGCGGGAATAGTGGAAGAAGCGAAGAAATGGAGGAAGAGAGGAATAGGGAAGAAAATGAATAAGAGCAGGATGCCGAGGTGTGTGTGTGGGGGGGGGTATGCTGAAGGAAAGCGGAGTAAGGGCGATGAGAGTGACGTCATAGTAGAAGGAAAGATGAGATAGAGTATAGCGGTTGGTGGAAAACGTTAGTCTATTGTGGAGGTGGACGAGGAAAAAAGGCGAAGGTGGATTGCGAAGGTGTAACAGGAACGAGGTGGATAGTGGGAGTGAGGTAGGAAGAGAAATTTGATGCATAAAAGGGGGAAGGAGAAAACCGAAGTGGATATGGGAGGAGAAGCAAGAAGTAAAGCAGACAGGGAGCTGAAGAGTAGAAGAAGTGGAGGAGAAACACGATGGAAGATAAATGTGGTCGAAAGAGATGAAGAAGGCGAATAGACGAATAGATTAGGAAGAAGGAGACGGAGGAATAGATAAAGGATGAGGAGGAACAAAAAAGAGAAGTAAAAAAGAAAATAAAATGGCGAAAGAGCAATAATGGCAGGAAATGAGGTAAAAAGAAGAGAAATAACAATTGACATGCAAGGAGAAAGGAAAAGACAAGATCAGAAACAAAAAAATGGTCTAAAAAAAAAAAAAAAAAAAAAAAATATATATATATATATATATATATATATATATATATATATATATATATATATATATATATATATATATGTGTGTGTGTGTGTGTGTGTGTGGTGTTGTGTGTGTGTGTGTGTGTGTGTGTGTGTGTGTGTGTGTGTGTGTGTGTGTGTGTGTGTGTGTGTGTGTGTGTGTAAAGGAACACGGATAACTTACCCTTCTAAATAATGTCGAAGAAATGGATAAAAGAGTAGATAAACAGAGTACATGGACATAGAAAATGATACAGATACTAAACTAAACAAAAAGGCAGACGAATAATAAAGATAACCAAAACCCTGATAAGAGCGGGTATGAAGTTTTGGCAAAGACATTTAAAGCTTTTTTTCGGCCAGAGAGTTTTGAAACATAAATGAGAAGCTCTAGTCTCCAGAGGAATTTCCAAGGATCATTAAATGTTTGGACAATGTGGGCGGCCGCTGCAAATGGGGGAGGCTGAGGCGCAGCAAGGTCGGAAGATGAATGGGAGGCTGACGGCTGATGCTGCGGCGGGAGACTTGTCCTCGGCGGCGGATGATTTCCGCTCCGGACGCTGTATGGAGTCTGGGCAGTTTGGTTTATGTATATGGTAATATGTTATGCCTAATATATATATTTATTATATTAATATATAGTATATATAATAAGATATATATATATATGTACACACACACTACACATTACACACACACACACACACACACACACACACACACACACACACACACACATATGATTATATATATATAGTATAAATATTATATATAATATATAANCTATGTCCCGGTACGTAGAGGGCAGACAGCTCGCCGGTTCACTGTAGGCACTGTTATCTGATTCGACGGGTACACTATCTTCCAAAGGCTTAATCATTTCTGCTGGTTACTATAAACTCTCTTTCACTATATTTCTCTTTCTGTCTATTTATCTCTCACGCACGCTCTCTTTTTCTTTCGTTCTATCTATCTATCTCTCGCTCGCTCTTTGTCTCCCCCGATCTCTCTGTCTTCTCTTTCTTTCTCTCTTTCTATCTCTCTCTCTCTTTCTCTTTCTCTTTTCTTTCTCTTTCTCTTTTCTCTTTCTCTTCTCTTCTCTTTCTCTTTCTCTTTCTCTTTTCTCTTTCTCTTTCTTTCTTTCTTTCTTCTTTCTTTCTTTCTTTCTTTTCTTTCTCTTCTCTCTCTCTTCTCTCTCTCTCTCTCTCTCTCTCTCTCTATCTATCTATCTATTCTATCTCTCTCTCTCTCTCTCTTCTTTCTTTCTTTCTTTCTTTCTTTCTCTTCTCTCTCTCTCTCTCTCTCTT
>NW_020870855.1:177076-184576 GCF_003789085.1 Penaeus vannamei
AGGTAGGAGAGATGAAGATGGTAAGAGGGGAGAAGGAGAGATGCAAAGAAGGGAGGGGAGAGGGAAAATGAGAAGGGAAAGGTGGTGGGAAGAGAAAGGGAGACGGCAAGAGGGGAAAGGTAGGACGAGAGGAGAGGGAAAGGAAAGAAGAGGAGACAGAAGACAGATAGCGAGAGAGAGAGAGAGACGAAGAGAGGAGAGAGAGAGAAGGAGAGATAAGAGAAGACAGAGATTGCCAGACAGATAGTGACAGAGAGAGAGAGAGAGTGGAGAGATCAGAGGAGATAGAAGCTGGCAGACAGATAGCGAGAGAGAGAGACGAGAGAGAGAGAGAGAGAGAGAGAGAGAGAGAGAGAGAGAGAGAGAGAGAGAGAGAGAGAGAGAGAGAGGAGAGAGAGAGAGAGAGAGAGAGAGAGAGAAGAGAAGGAAGAATCAGAGAGATAGAGAGACAGACAGATAGCGAGAGAGACAGAGAGAAAGGAGAGAGAAAGAGAAGAGATAGAGATGACAGAAGAGAGACAGATAGAAGAGAGAGAGAGAGAGAGAGAGAGAGAGAGAGAGAGAGAGAGAGAGAGAGAGAGAGACGAAGAGAGAGAGGAGAGAGAGAAGGAGAATCAAGAGGAGATAGAGATTGACAGACAGATAGCGAGAGAAAGAGAGAGAGAGAGAAAGGGAGGATAAAGGGCGGAGATTTTCATCAGGGAGGGAGGATGGCCGATTGAATGGGCGTCAGAAGGAGCCTATAGCGACCCGGTGTATTTGGGCGTCGCGGGATGAGCTGAAGACAGAATAAAGGGGGGAGGGAGGAAAAGATGATTTTCGATGAGAAAGAAGGATCTAAGATACCAAAAAAAGAAAATATTCTACCGTCAAGAGGTGAAGACAGAATAAAGGGGAAAGGAGAAAATAAGAGATTTTCGATGAGAGAAAGAAGGATAAAAAATATCAAAAATAGAAAATATTCTACCGTCAAGAATATTTGAGGGAATATTATCATTGTATTGAGAGTGAATAAGGTAGAAAGAATGACTTGAAATATATGAAAACAGAAGAAATATTCTACTACCAAGAATATTTTGGAAATAGTATCATTTTAATTGATATTGAATAAGACATACATCGCCATTTTTTGAATTTCCTTTCTTGATGTTTCTCTCTATTTATCATATATCTTCTACACATATGTATTTATCCTCTGTCGTAAGTAGAGATGACCTGAATAATTATAAGACCTCGACATAGAAGAAGGAGAAGGAGAAGAAAAGAGGTGAGAAAGAGAAAGGAGGAGAAGGAAAGAGGTGAGAAAGAGAGAGAAAGAAGGAGAAGGAAAGAGGTGAGAAAGAGGAGAGGAGAAGGAGAGGAAAAGAGAGAAAGAGAGAGAAAGGAGAAGAAAAGAGGTGAGAAAGAGAGAGAAAAGAGGAGAATAAAATAGCTGAGAAATAGAAAGAAAGGAGGAGGAGGAGAGGGAGAAATAGACAGATAGAAATATAGAGAGGGCGAGAGAGAGAAGAGAAGAGAGTAAGGACAATAAAGAATAAATATCCACCAAGGAGACAGAAGGAGAAAGAAAAAAAGAAACCTCACCACTCCAGACTAAGAATTAATACCTTCGTGTACTGGACAAGTGTTGGGTTGATGTCAGGACACAGAACACTACACCTTCACGTGCCCTTCACAATACCGGCACCGTACTTTTTTTTGTACATTCAGTTGTAAAAAAGTATATATATGAATAAAAAAATAAACAAATAAAATTAAATATGCATAGTTTTTTTTTCTGTACATTCAGTTGTAAAATAAAAGTAAAGTAAATTAGAAATGATAAAAAGGATTATTCTTTTTTTTTCATTTTCTGTACATTCAGTTGTAAATAAATAAATAAATAAATAAAAATTAAAAGGGTTATTCTTAGTTTTTTTTCTTTCTTTTCTGTGCAATAATTGTAAAAAAATAATAAATAAATAAACAAAAACAATTAAAAAAAAAAGGATTATTCTTAGTTTTTTTTCTTCTTTTCTTCTTCTTTCTGTACATTCAGTTGTAAAATAAAGGATTATTTATAGTTTGTTCTTCTTGAGACTTTTTGAAAATTACTCTCTGGTCTCTCTTTATCTATTATCTGTCTTTCTATCAATCTATGTCTGTCTCAATCTCTCTATCTATCTTTATCTATCTGACTGTCTCTATCTCTATCTATCTGTCTGTCTGTCTATCTATCTATCTGTCTCTATCTATCTGCCTGCCTGCCTTTCTTTATACTATCTTATCTATTCATTTCTTTATTAATTCATACCTTTAACTCCTGTCGTAAAACAAATAAAAATTTCTAAGGATACAAATTTTCCATACAACATTTAATTTTTTTTTACATTCAATATTATTATTTTTTTCTATTTTCATTTTTTTTTTTTTTTTCATATATATATTAAGAGTGCACGCATAAAAAAAATAAATAAATAAATAAAAAACAAATACCATGTGTAGTAATTTTTACACTAGCCTCTTATTTTTGAACGAAATATTATTCTGTAAGCATCTCCACGTGACTGAAAATGAGAAGTTAAAATGAAAGGAGAAATGTAGTCAATTCATGAAAGAAGGAATATGAAAAAATGCGCTAAAAGAACTGAATGAATAATTGATAAATGGGAGAAAAGGGACGATATCGTTGAGCAATTTTTTATCTTCCCGTACTTATATTTTTTTCTTTTTTTCTCTCTCTCTCTTTTCTTTCTCTTTTTTTCTTTTCTGTATTTCTGTTGTCGGTGTATTTGTCTGTCATCTATCTATCTATCTTTCTATGTATCCTTTTATATCTATCTATCTATCCACCTCTTTCTCTCATTCACGCTTATATTTATTTCGTTTTACTTATTGTTGCTTTGAGTATCTATCTATATCTTCCATCCCTCTTTCTATTTGTCTCTTCTCCCTTTCTCTGCCTGTTTACCTAGCTCTTCTCTCTCTCTCTCTCTCTATCTATCTATCTTTCTATCTCTCTCTATCTCTCTCTCTCTCTCTCTCTCTCCTCCTCCTCCTTCTTCCCACTTCCTCCTCCTTCCTCCTCCTTCCTCTCCCCTTCCTCTCCCTCTCCTTCCTCCTTCTTCCTCCTTCCTCCCACTTTCCTCCTCCTCCTCCTTCCTCCTTCCTCCTCCTTCCTCTCCTTCCTCTCCCTCCTCCCTCCAACACCCCGATTGTCTCTCTCGCTTTGCTTCCCTCCCCCTCCCCCTCACCCCCCCCTGCCCATCCCCCTCCCCCCCTGCCCTCCCCTGCCCTCCCCTCCCCCCCCTCCCTCCCCCTCCTCCCCCTCCTCCCCCTCACCCCTCCTCCCCTTCCCTTCCTCTTCCCGCGGCCCCTGTGTAACGCGACACGCCGAGGGGCTATAGCCTGCAACCCTGCTAATTAGACCTCAAAGGGCTGTCGGAGCTTATTAGCATTAGTTAGCAGCGTCCCGGCTGGACTATGACTGCCGCTTGCTCCTCCCTGCCAAGCGCTGTAGGAGGACGGCCTTGCACGTTAACACCACAGGGGGGGGGCGGGGGGGAGGCACAATGGGGTTGTGATGAGCGCTAATGTCTGCATATGAACGCCTATAAGCACGTGGGTAAATACATGTGGGTGTCGGACTTATGTGTTAATACAATGGTGCGTTTATGCATATGGTCTTCCAGGGATATGCATAATCCCACACAGACTCATATACACGCTTATATACATACATACATACACACACACACACACACACACACACACACACACACACACACACACACACACACACATACATATATTATATATATATATATATATATATATATATATATATATATATATATATATATATATATATATATATAATATATATATAACAAATACACACGTGCCTTTGGTTCCCCTTGAAAGTTGCCTTCAGCCCAAGCACGCCACTTCCAAGAGGATGAGAGAGAGAGAGAGAGAGAGAGAGAGAGAAAAAGAGAGGAATAAGAGAGAGAGAGAGAATTATATATTATATAATTCAGATCCTTCGTCACTGAACTACGTCTGCCCAGGAGCAAGCATCTAGAGCACCAGCAAGCACCTTTACTTTTTTTTTTTTTTTTTTTTTCAGAAAAAGGCATGGATACGAATGAATATCTTCACAATACAAGAGATGTATTTGACCGGTTTCGATTATATCTTCGTCCTGTATTTCTGAAGAAGATATATTCGGAACCGGTCAAATACATCTCTTGTATTGTGAAGATATTCATTTTCATTCATACCTTTAATACATTTGTCAACATGAATACGGTTCACATTTTAGTCTATTTAGAGCACCAATTAAATTCTGTCTAGAGCACCAGGAACACTTCAGTCTGTCTAGAGCACCAAGGACACTTCAGTCTGCCTAGAGCACCAGGAACACTTCAGTCTGACACTTCAGTCTGCCTAGAGCACCAGGAACACTTCAGTCTGTCTAGAGCACCAAGGACACTTCAGTCTGCCTAGAGCACCAAGGACACTTCAGTCTATCTAGAACACCAAGGCCACTTTCAGACTTTGCCTAGAGCACCAAGAGACACCAGGACACTCATCTGCCTAGGAAGCGACACTTCAGTCTGCCCTAGAGCCACCAGGAACACTTCAGTCTGTCCCTAGAGAACACTTTCAGTCTTGCTTCAGTCTGCCTAGAGCACCTGGGACACAATCAGCATTCTTTTAGAGCACCAGGAACACTTCAGTCTATTTAGAGTACAGAGGAAACCTCAGTCCAACGTATTAAGATTTTGTGTCGCTGCGTCGCTATACCAGGGTTTGGCATGGGCATTTTTGGCGGTATTTTGGACTGAGGTGTCATTTGCAGTTTGGTTGGTGAATGGAGATAGATAGATAGAGAATGGCCAAGAGGGGGGGAGGGAGGAAAGAAGGATGGAGAAGAAGAGAAGGAGATAGAGACAGAGAGAATCGAAGGAGCGATAGAGAGAAGAGTAGAGATAGAGAGTGACAAGAGGACAGATCAGACAGATTTTAAAGAGAGACAGAAAGAAGTAAGAGAAGAGAGAGAGAGAGAAAGAATAAGAAAGAAAGAGAAAGAATAAGAAAAAGGAGAGAAAAAGAGAGGGGAGACACGAGATGAAAGGAAAGCAAGATAATGAATCCGCAGGGAAAGAGAACCTCACCATTCACTCATACAACTAACTCAGAAATCAATTCGAAAATGGAGAACCGAGTCGTCATCTCATCCTCTATTCTTCTAAGGAGAGAATAAGTAATCTTCTGAAACACTACAGGAGGGAGATTTCAGTCCACTGGCAACCCTTACTTTACTTTTTTACTTTATCATTTAAGTGTCACTTTACATATATTTTTTTTTACTTATAGATGGCCAAAGTAGGTCGAAGCATCCTTGGTTGAGTGAAGGAAGGTATTGATGAAAATCTTGATAGATGTGTGATGATGATGATGGTGGTGGTGTGATGATGGTGATGGTGATGATGGTGTGTGATGATGATGGAGATGGTGGTTGGTGATGATGATGATGGTGGTAGGTGGTGATGATAATGATGATGGTGGTGGTGATGGTGGTGTGATGGTGATGATAAATGCGTGATGATGGTGGTTGGTGGGTGAATGATGTATGGTGATAATGTAATCGATTGAATGATGATGATGATGTAGATGATGACGAGGAAAATCAGTGATAGTGATGATGAATCAAAATCAAAACAATGATTAAGAATTAAAGATTTTTAAAATATTAATTGAATTCCATTTGTTACAAAGGATATTCTTTGCTGTGACTTGCTGTTTTATTTTGCTTCTAAATTACCCCCTGGATGCAAGAGACGGCCAGGGGTGCCATCCACTGGCAGCGCGCGCGGTTTCTATACAGGTCAGCAAGATTCCTAGACAAGGAATGCTAAAATGCTAACCACTGCACCAGAGAGAGAGGAGAGAGAGCAGAGAGAGAGAGAGAGAGAGAGAGAGAGAAGGAGAGGAGAGAGAGAGAGAGAGAGAGAGAGAAGAGAGAGAGGAGAGAGAGAGGAGAGAGAGAGGAGAGAGAGAGAGAAAGAGAGAAGAGAGGGAGAAAGGAGAGAGAGAGAGGAGAAGAGGAGAGAGAGAGAGATCGAAGACAGAGACGGGTAACCGCTGCACTAACAAACACACACAAAAAAAACTTACGAATCCACTTGATAACGAAAACGATGAAGGAAAAATTACAAGAAAATGAACGGTCGAAGATGACGGAGAAACAAGAGAGAGAGAGGGGGAAGAGAGAGAGAGAAAGAGAGAGGGAGGGAGGGAGGGAAAGAGAAGAGAAATAGAGAGGGAGAGAGAGAGAAAAAAAAGGGTGGAAAAGATATAGGGAGAGAGAGACACAGACAAAGAGAGAGAGAGAGAGAGAGAGACAGGACAGACAAACAACGAGAGAAAAAGAGAGACCCTCGATAACAAAGACCAGACGAAAGAGGACAAAGAGAAGAAGCGACGAAGTGGCTTGATGAGGTGAAGGGAAAAGCCAGGAGGAGGAGAGGAGGCAACAAAGAACAAGGTGAGAGCACCGAGGTGGATGATTGCATGGAGGGAACGCCGGGGAACGTTCACGGGAGAACAAAGAAAACGATCGCGGGCCTCATGGCGGAGGAGAGGAGCCGGAGGAACGGTTTGGGGGGGAAAAGAGAGGAAGGGAGGGAAGGGAAGGGAGAAAGGATGGGAGGGAAGGAGGAAAAAGGAAGGGAGGGGAGTGGGGTGGGGAGAGAGGATGGGAAGGAGAAGCCGGAGGAACGTTTGGGAAGGGGAGGAAGGGAAGGGAGGAGGGAGGGAAGGAAAGGGGAGAAAGAATGGGAAGGGAAGGAGGGAAGGGAAAGAGGAAGAAGGAAGGAGGGAGGTGGGTGGGGGAGAAAAGATGGAAAGGAGGAGCTGGAGGAACTTTTAGGGGGGGGAAGGTGAGGAGGGGGAGGGGAGGGAAGGAGGGGGGAAAGGGAGAAAGGGGAGGGAGAGGAGGAGGATGGGGAAAGCGGGGTGGGAGAAAAGGATGGAAGGGGAGCCTGAGGAAATGTTTTTTTTGGGGGAGGGAGGGGAGGAAAGGGAAGAAAGGGATGGGAAGGGAGGAGGTGGTTGGGAAAGGGGGAGGGGAGGGGTGGGGTGGGGAGGGTGGTTGGGGGAACGTTTTGGGGAAGGGAAGGTGAAGGAAAGGAGACGAATAGAGAAGGGAAGGAAACGGAGGAGAAGCGAGAAGAGGATGGTTGGAGAAACGTTTGGAGAAAGAAGGAGAAGGGAAGGAAACGTTTGGGGAAGGGAATGGAAGGGAAGGGAGAAATTAAATGGGAAAATAAATGTGGAAAAGATTAAGAGGGAGGAAAGAGAAAAGCAGGAAGAAGGAAAATAGAAAAGGGAGAGATGAAGTGAAAGATACAATATAAAGTGAAAAGGAGAGGAAGACAAGATTGGATAAAATTCAGATGAGAGAGAGTGATGAAAAAAGAAATAGGGAAAGAAAGAGAGGAGAGGAGATATATA
>NW_020870855.1:189576-194576 GCF_003789085.1 Penaeus vannamei
ATGCCATCTATCTATTTCTATCTATCCAGCTAAATAAATAAAGATTGTATATATGTGTAGTTATGCCATCTATCTATAGCTATCTATCCAGCTAAATAGATAAAGATTGTATATATGTGTAGTTATGCCATGTATCTATATCTATCTGTCCAGTTAAACAAATAAAAAATGTATGTAGGTGTAGTTATGCCATCTATCTATATCTATCTATCCAGCTAATTCAATAAAAATGTATATATGTGAAGTATACCATCTATCTATATCTATCTGTCTAGTTAAATAAATAAAAAATGTATATATGGGTAGTTATGCCATCTATCTATATCTATCTGTCCAGTTAGATAAATAAAAATGTATGTATGTGTAGTTATTCAATCTATCTATATCTATCTATCCCGCTAAATAAATAGAAATGTATATATGTGTAGTTATGCCATCTATCTATATCTATCTATCCAGCTAAATAAATAAAGATTGTATGTATGTGTAGTTATGCTATCTATCTATATCTATCTATCCAGCTAAAATAAATAAAGAATGTATATATGTGTAGTTATGCCATCTATCTATATCTATCTATCCAGCTAAATAAATAAAAATGTATATGTGTAGTTATGCCATCTATCTATATCTATCTATCAACTAAATAAATCAAAATATATGTGTAGTTATGCCATCTATCTATATCTATCTATCAGCTAAATAATTAAAAATGTATATGTGTAGTTATTCAATCTATCTATATCTATCTATCCAGCTAAATAAATAAAGATTGTATATATGTGTAGTTATGCCATGTATCTATATCTATCTGTCCAGTTAAAACAAATAAAAATGTATGTAGGTGTAGTTATGCCATCTATCTATATCTATCTATCCAGCTAAAAAATCAAAAATGTATATATGTGAAGTATGCCATCTATCTATATCTATCTGTCTAGTTAAATAAATAAAAAATGTATATATGTGTAGTTATGCCATCTATCTATATTCATCTATCCAGCTAAATAATTATATATTATATCTATATATATATATATATATATATATATATATATATATATATATATATATGTGTGTGTGTGTGGTGTGGTGTGTGTGTGTGTGTGTGTTGTGTGTGTTGTGTGTAGTCATATCTATATTCATCTATCCAGCTAAATAAAAGAAAAAAAATATGTGTAGTTAGTGGCTTTTTTGTTTTCTTAATTTCTGCGTTTGTTTTTTAATGAACGGTATCTATCATAAATACTGAGTTGATAAGGAGATCTTGCTGGTAATGATTTTACCTTACGGTCCACGGCTACAGTAATAGTATAATAGTAATAGTAAAAGTGTAGCATGATGGTGCAGTGATAATGCATCATAATGGTGTATTAATAATGATAGTGTAGCATGATAGTGTAGTAATAGTAATAGTGTAGCATAATGGCGTAGTAATGATAATAGTGATAGTGTAGTAATAGTAATAGTGATTTTGCAGTAATAGTAGTAATCATAGTGTAGCTTAATAGTGTAGTTATAGTAAAACTTTTACAGTTATAGTAGTAATATAAATCCATATTGATAACATTGGTAATATTGATAGTGTAGCATAAAAGACTAGTTGTGGTATAGCAAGTTCGGTATAATGTTACACAGGAGCTGGTGCAAATAGTATATAAAGATCGATACTGTCTGTATCTTATTATCTTATGGAATAGGTCTTATGCATATAGAGAGGTGGTGTCCTAAGGTCGAATGTAGTATGCGTTAGTGTGTGATTATATGCTGTAGAGATGAAGGAGGTGTGAAGAGAGCGTTGAGAAGGAGAGGGGAAAGGGGAAACGGGAAGAGGAAGATGGGTAGAGAAGGTAGAAAGGTAGGAGGAGGAAGAGAACGAGAAAGGGAGATGAAGAGAGGAAAAAAATTGAGAGAAGGTGTAGAGAAGGTAGAAAGGTAGGAGGAGGAGGAGAAGGAGAAAGGAAGGGAGGAAAAATTGAGAGAAGAAGGAAAGGGAAGAGAAAAAAAAGGAAGATATAGAGAGGAGGAGTGGATAGAGCGATAAGGGGAGGAAGTAGAAAGTGTGAAGCGAACATTTAAGAGCACAAGGAGGAATAGGAGAGTGGTTTTAGAGAGGAAGAAGATAAGAGAGAAGTGCAGAGGAGAAAAAAAGTAATATGGAAAAGGGAGGAGGGAGAACCAGGAAGACAATAAGCACAGCGATTAAGATATATAGAAAGAGTCGATGAGGAGAGAGAAGCAGGAAGCAAGAAGAAGGAATAAGAGGAAGAAGAAGGAAAGGAAAATGGAGAAATCGGAATATGAGGAGAGAGGAGGAGAACCAGGAAGACAATAAACGCAGCGATTAAGATGCACAGAAAGAGTCAATGAGGAGAGAGAAGCAGGAAGCAAGAAGAAGGAATAAGTAGTGACGAGGAGGAGAGAGAAGCAGGAAGCAAGAAGAGG
The DNA here is from genome assembly GCF_003789085.1 of Penaeus vannamei. NCBI lineage: Eukaryota > Metazoa > Arthropoda > Malacostraca > Decapoda > Penaeidae > Penaeus > Penaeus vannamei. The sequence goes on from NW_020870855.1 coordinate 192,022, forward strand.
AAGAAGAAGGGAAGGAAAATGGTGCCAAGAGCCTCGCTGGTGATACGGCGACCCAACAGAGCCCCGTGAAGACCCGCATTGTGAAGAGGGCAAAATAGGTCAAGTAGAGAGACCGAGGACAATGTATGCGCTCGTGACCTGAGGAAGGGAGAAGGGGGGGGGAAAGAGAGGACATGGGTAAAGGAGCAAGAGAAGGTAGAAATTAGGGCACAGGGAAGGGGGAGGGGGAAGAGAGGACATGGGTAAAGGAGCAAGAGAAGGTAGAAATTAGGCACGGGGAAGGGGGAGGGTGAAGAGAGGACATGGGTAAGAAGCAAGAGAGAAGGTAGAAATTAGGGCACGGGGAAGGGGGAGGGGGAAGAGAGGACATGGGTAAAGGAGCAAGAGAAGGTAGAAATTAGGGCACAGGGAAGGGGGAGGGGGAAGAGAGGACATGGGTAAAGGGGCAAGAGAAGGTAGAAATAGGGCACAGGGAAGGGAGGGGAAGAGAGGACATGGGTAAAGGGGCAAGAGAGGGTAGAAAATTAGGGCACAGGGAAGGGGAGGGGGAAGAGAGGACATGGGTAAAGGGCAAGAGAGGTAGAAATTAGGGCACAGGGAAGGGGGGGGGAAGAGAGGACATGGAGGGGCAAGAGAGAGGTAGAAATTAGGGCACGGGGAAGGGGAGGGGAAGAGAGGACATGGGTAACGAGGACATGGGTAAGGGGGAGGAGGAAGGTAGAGAATAATTAGGGCAAAGGAGGGGAGGGGGAAGAGAGGACATGGTAAAGGGGCAAGAGAAGGTAGAAATTAGGGCACAGGGAAGGGGAGGGGGAAGAGAGGACATGGGTAAGGGGCAAGAGAAGGTAGAAATTAGGGCACAGGGAAGGGGGAGGGGGAAGAGAGGACATGGGTAAGGAGCAAGAGAAGGTAGAAATTAGGGCACGGGAAGGGGGAGGGGAAGAAGAGGGACATTGGTAAGGGCAAGAGAAAGTAGAAATTAGGGAAGGGGGCAAGAGAAGTAGAAATTAGGGCACAGGGAAGGGGGAGGGGGAAGAGAGGACATGGGTAAAGGGGCAAGAGAAGGTAGAAAATTAGGCACAGGGAAGGGGGAGGGGAAGAAGAGGACATGGGTAAGGAGGCAGAGAAGTAGAAATTAGGGCACAGGGAAGGGGGAGGGGGAAGAGAGGACATGGGTAAGGAGGCAGAGAAGGTAGAAATTAGGGCACAGGGAAGGGGGAGGGGAAGAGAGGACATGGGTAAGGGGCAAGAGAAGGAAGAAAATTAGGGCACAGGGAAGGGGGAGGGGAAGAGAGGACATGGTAAAGGGGCAAGAGAGGTAGAAATTAGGGCACAGGGAAGGGAGGGGGAGAGGACATGGTGGGGGTAAGGAAATTAGAAAAGTAAATAAAGGCACAGAAAAGGAGGGAAGGTAAAGTGTACGATGTCCAAGAAGGGGAGACATAATGGACTGCGCGCCCGACGTCTTCAAGAAGTTGGTGGCGACTCCGTGCAAAGGCCAAGACGCCGGAAAAGCTCGAGAGAAACAACGAGACGGTACATAACACAATGGCACCCCGGGAGCAAGACGAGCCAGCGGAGCAAGGTCTGTTGCGAGGGCCATGAGCGTGCCATGCCACTCGAGGGGAAGGGGAGGGGGAGGGGAGAGGAGGATGGGAAGGGGAGGGAGGGGAGGAGATGGGAAGGGAAGGGGGAGAGGATGGAGAGGGGAGGAGGAGATATGGGAAGGGGGGAGGGGGAGGAGGATGGGAAAGGGAGGGGACGGGGAAGGAAGGGATACGAGGAACGGGAGGGAAAGAGGGAAATGGAGAAGGAAGAGGTAGGATGAGGGGGAGGAGGGAAAGGAGAAGGGAGAGGAAGGAAAGGAAGGGGAAATGGGTAAGAAGGAGAATGTGGAGGGGGGAAGAGGAAGAGAAATGAGGAAAGGAAAAAGGAGGTACCAGAGAAAGAGGAAATGGAAGCACAGGAGGGGGAAGTGGAAAGGATGATAAGGAAGGGGTTGGGGAGAAAGAGGAAGAGGAGGAGTGAAGGCGAGGAGGAAAGAGCACGGGGGGGAGGGGGAGGGGGGAGGCAAGGGGCAATGGGGCGGGAGGAGGATCCATGACCCGCAGGATCGAGCCATGACACACGAGGCGAGTAAGGGGTGTCAGAGCGACTATGCCGCGGCGGGGTCGAGGCAGGGAGAAGAGGATGCCACGCCGCGCATAGCATACGAGGGGAAATGGAAGGCGGGGGAGGGAGGGAGGAAGGGAGGGAGGGGAGGAGAGGGGACGAGAACGGCGGGCGAGGGGAGGAGGGAAGAGGGGGCGGGGCGAGCGGGTGCCAGTGCGGACCAGCCAACAGGCAAGACGAGCATGTTGAGGGTGACAGGGCCTGGCCAGCAGTAGTGGAGATGACCCCCCCGCCGCGCCGCCGCCGCCGCCACGCTTTCACCCGCCGACCCCAACACTCCGCTCACTCGCCCTCGCTCACACCTCGATTTGAGCTCCCCGACAAACGCCCACCGACGCCCACACGCCGCTGGAAATGGCGGCCGCCCTTCCGACAGCCCGGCG
>NW_020870855.1:211449-216449 GCF_003789085.1 Penaeus vannamei
CACGCACACACACACACACAACACACACACACACACACACACACCACACACACACACATATATATATATATATATATATATATAATATATATATATATATGTATCTGTATGTGTATCTGTTTATATATAATATATATAATATATAATATATATATATATTTATATATATATATATTATATGTAACGTGTGTGTGCGCCGCATTTGTGTATGTGTGCGTGTGTGTACTTATGTGTATGCCTTTGTGGGCTTGTGCGTATGCGTTTGTAGGTGTGCGTATGCGTGTGTGTGTGCGCGCGCTGTTGTGTATGTGTTTTTTTTTATAATACACACCAACTTATCTTCCAATCACTGGATGCACCTGCAGGCACCCCCCCCCCCGCCCCCCGCCGACCAGGAGCCGTGCGCGCCCCCAGCCGTGACCCCATCCGAAACCCCTTCCCGCACCCATCCTGCGGCCCGTCGCGATGCCAGCGGAAGCGAGGCCACACCCGCCGCAGCGACCGCACGGGACAATGTGACAAGCGCGCACCTTGCCGCTCCGACCGCACACACCTCCGCTGGCGCTCGTTGACGGACTCGTGGGGGAGGGGTGGGGGTGGGATCGGAATGTAAGGTGGAGGGGGAGGGGGGGAGGAGGGGACGAGGGGTTGCTGAATGAAGGGAAGGGACAGGTATGCTCGGATCCCGAGGCCCCCTCCCTCACCCTTCTTCTCCCTCTCCCCTCCCACCTCTCTCTCTCTCTCCCTCTCTCTCTCTCTCTCTCCCCACCTCTCTCTCTCTCTCTCTCTCTCCCCCTCTCTCTCTCTTCTCTCTCCCTCCCTCTTCTTCTCCCCTCCCACTCTCTCTCTCTCTCCCCACTTCTCCTCCTCTGACACCCCTCCCCTCCTGTCAACCCCCCCGCCCTCCCACTCATTCTCTTGTCTCCACCTCTTCACTAAATCTTTGTTGATTTCCTCACTTGTGCGTGTGTGTGTTTGTGTGTATGTGTATGTGTGTGCGTATATATATGCGTGTGTGTATATGTATGTATGTGGGTGTGTGCGTGCGTGCGTGTGTGTGTGCCGTGGGAGTGGATGTGATTTGTCTATTTTTAACTGCAAGGCAACATTTTCTTCTTTTATGAATTTTAGTGTTGCTGTGCTTCGTTGCCATCATTCGATCTCTCTGCTGGTGATTTGGTTAATTAAAAGGAGACAAAAAAGGGAGAGAAAGATGAATGAGGCACGGTGGAGGGGAAGGGGAAGGGGGAGGGGGGAAGGTTGGAGGGGAGGGGAAGGGGGAGGGGAGGGGAAGGGTGGAGGGGGAGGGAAGGGTGGGGAAGGTGGAGGGGGAGGGGAGGGGAAGGGTGGAGGGGGAAGGGAGGGGAAGGGTGGAGGGTCAAGTCAAAGTCGTACCATTCGATGAGATTCGTCTCCGGGGCAGGGTGGAGGGAATAGGGGAAGGGAGGTGGAGGGGGGGGTATAGGGCGGAATGGGTTGTGGGTAGGAGGTGGGGGGAGGGCTGTTGGGTAGGGTTGGGGCAGGCGGTACGAGCGCGTGCCATCTGCAAGGCCGAGGTAAGCATCGAATCAACCCATACGCAAATCGCCCTTCCGGACTCCATGTTGTTTAGACACCGTTCCTGCCTCCCCTCCCCCCCCCTCTCCCTGTCACTCTCGTCACTCCCCCATCCCCTTTATCCCCACCCTGTCACTCTCGTCACTCTCCCATCCCTTTATCACTCCCCTTTATTTCCCCCCCCCCTCCCCTGTCACTCTCCGTCACTTCTCCCATCCCCTTTATCCCTCCCCCCCTCCCCCTGTCACTCTCGTCACTCTCCCATCCCCTTTATCCCCCCCCCCTCCCCCTGTCACTTCTCGTCACTCTTCCCATCCCCTTTATCCCCCCCCTCCCCCCTGACCACTCTCGTCACTCTCCATCGCCCTTATCCCCCTCCTCCCCCTGTCACTCTCGTCACTCTCCCCATCCCCTTTATCCCCCCCCCCTCCCCCTGTCATTCTTCGTCACTCTCCCCATCCCCTTATCTCTCCCCCCCTTCCCCCGTCACTCTCGTCACTCTCCCCTTTATCCCCCCCCCTCCCCCTGTCACTCTCGTCACTCTCCCCATCCCCCCTTATATCCCTCCCCCCTCCCCCTGCTCACTCTCGTCACTCTCCCCATCCCCTTTATCTCCCCCCCCCTTCCCCCTTGTCACTCTCGTCCCACTCTCCCCATCCCCTTTATCCCCCCCCCTCCCCCTCTGTCCACTCTCGTCACTCTCCCCATCCCCTTTATCCTCCCCCCTCCCCCTGTCACTCTCGTCACTCTCCCCATCCCCTTTATCTCCCCCCCCCCTCCCCCTGTCACTCTCGTCACTCTCCCATCCCCTTTATCCCCCCCCTCCCCCTCGTCACTCTCTCACTCTCCCCATCCCCTTTATCCCCCCCCCTCCCCCTGTCATCTCGTCACTCTTCCCCATCCCCTTTATCCCCTCCCCCCCCCCTCCCCCGCCCAACGTAAAGACAATACGAGTCTTTTATCCCCGGGTTGTGTCGCCCCGCCCGCCACTCCTTTTTTATATACCCCTCGATTTTTTTTTCTCTCTCTCTCTCTCTCCCTCTCTCCCACTCCCTCTTTCCGTGGCACTTGACCGCGGTTAAGGTGAGGTTTTGATCGTATTAATATCATATCCGGTGTGGAAAGAAGCCAAAATGTCACCGATAAGTGGAAATGTCACCGAGGCATTGTTTTCCCGGAGGTTCGTCCGTCGAAGTCGCCCTCCTCCTCGGGCCGCCATGGACGTTGGACCGCAGGGAACGTGCGCGCGCCTTTTTCCTCCATTTTTTTTTCTTTTCATATATCGTGTATCTGCTTGTTTTCTGACAGACAACAATGTCCCGCCATCGATTTTTTTTTTTTTTTTTGCGTCTTTTCTTCCTTCCCCCCCCCGCCCCTCCCCCCTTTTTTTTCTTTCTTTCTTTCCTTCGTCATAAAGAGAGCCTTTTAAAAAATGTTTTTGTGCGGATCCCTTGTTTTTTTTTGTGATATTTCCCTCCCCTTTTTTCTCTCTTGTGTTTTGGAAGTGTTTTGCCAAAATGACAGAAGCAGGTGACATAAAAGGGGACACTTGACATGGCATTTAGTCATGTTTGGTGGTCTTTCTTTCATGGCAGCTGGATGGGAGGCGACTGTGACAGCTGGTTGTGTGTGTTTGTTTAACTGTTTATTACATTGCCAAGGTGTTGTAGACTGATTTCTCGTAATGAGGTGGTGGGATATACATGTAAAAAATCGTATTAATGCATAAGTGCCAATGCATATTCATGTTGTTTTATTTTATTTTTTTTATTCTTTTTTTTTTTTTTTGTATGTAATTTCGTTTTTAGAAATATTTGTGGAAAAGAACCGGACTGTAATTCAGCATTGTTACGATTTCCATCTCGAGGGAAGGCTTTGATCTGTAAGAATCTTTTGGAATAATTGTTCGTGAACCTGTAATTTGTGGACGACGGTCACCTCACCGCACTGACCGCAGTCTCAGCCCGCGCGCACATGGTGACCAGGAAGCCACACGCCTCCGCCCCCCCCCCCCCACTCCTGTACCCTGTCCACTTCGTATGTAGACCCCCCACAGCCCCCCCCCCCCCCCTCCTCCACGTACATGCCTTCCAATCGAGGCTCACCTGGCAGTTCCCCAGCATCTCTCATCCGACATGGATCACCTCCACCACAACCCGCTCCTCCACCAGCACCCTCCGCTCCATCCTCCGCACCTCCTCCCCCGCGAGCCCTTCCACCACCACCTTCAGGGCCTCCAGCAACTGCTTCGATGTCACGCTCAGCAGCGCCTCACGAGCCCGTGTTTCGGCCGAGACTTCTGTCCCTCAGAAGGCGCCAAAGAAGTCCTGCTGGACGTCCCCTCGCGGGAGGACCTCCGAGGGGAGCCCACGCCTGCCCCGGTCGCGCCCGCCCTCGAGCAGGGGATCGCCTGCCGCTTCTACTCCTTCCCCTCCCGAAGCTTTGCAGATCTGGTCTTGGGCTCCGGCCAGCACCCCAGGACTCCCCTCCCGCACCGCCGTGAGCAGCGCCCGCCGCCGACGGAGCAGGCCCTCCACCCGGCGCCCTCCGCCGCCGGCCTCGCCACCACCCTGCCCACCACCGTCCACCGCCACGCCATCCTCCACCACACGCCGCAGGAGTCCTGCGAAGGGGCGCGGGCTGCTTGCAGGCGGAGCGAGGCTGTATCGGCGGTCGGATGGGCGGGATGGGCGGACGGGCGGCGGCGACCCGCGATGATTTCGAGGACCGAAGCGAGAGCATGTGTTGCGACGACTCGAGCCTCGGCTGCGCGGAGAACTACTTAGCCGACAAGGACGAGGTTGGAATCGAGGACGAGGTGGAGGACGAGGCGTGTGATGTGAGTGACGAGGACGACGGAGGCAGTGGGCGCGCGAGGCGTTCCTCCAGTCACTGCAATGCCCAAGGCGACGACGACGGCGATGCTGACGAAGACATCATCATCGACGTCGAGACAGTTGATAACACCGATGACTTCCCGAGTCAGAGCCAGAGCCGCCCGCACGCCCACAACGAGCCAGTTCCGCTTGAATGCAACGCCGCCCAGGTGTCCGCGACAGCAATTAATCCCTTGATGACAGCTGACGCAGGTAAGATCTTGGAGGCGCCGTCAACGCCCTCCCGCCGATGTAAACAGAGGCGTGAGTCGACCCCTTCCGGCGCGCGCTGAGGTGGCCGCACAAATTAGCTTGATTCTGCCAATAGGGAGCTATCGCTTTCTCCTGTTGTTTGGGGTGGGGTGAGGGCATTGCTTATGGCAACCATGCAGAATAAACTCAGGACTAGTGTAATAACACACGCAAACACACACACACACACCACACACACACACACACACACACACACACACACACACACACACACACACACACACACACACACACACACACACACACACACACACAGATCCACACAAACGTCCATGTAATCCTTTGCATAACACT
>NW_020870855.1:223949-231404 GCF_003789085.1 Penaeus vannamei
TTATTAAAATTATTGTTATCAATATTCTTATTGTTATTAACATTATTATTAATGTTAATATTATCACTGTTATTGTTATTACCTCCGCCAAGAAGATTTTGTTTTGGGTAACGTTGGTTAGTTTGTTTCTTCGTTTGTTTGTTTGTCCGTTAATTAAGAGCATAATTCATAAAGTAAAAAAAAAATAAAATAAAAAAAAAAAATAAAATTTGTGTTTTTTTTTTTTGTTTTTTTTTTTTTTTTTTTTTTTTTTTTTTTTACAAGATCCGAATCTAGGAATTTTATAAATGATTGCATTAGTTACGCCCATTGCCTCGGTAATAAGGGGATAATGTTATTAATATCCTTACCTTTATTATCCTCTTAGGCGGGGGATTCGCTCTCCGGGTGCTTCTGGTTGTTGTTGATGTTATTTTAGTTGTTGTTTTTTATCTCTCTTACGATTATTATTGTTGTCATTATTATTAGTTTTATTTTCATTATTATTATTCATTGTTTTTTATTGTTATTATTATTATTATTGTTGTTGTTGTTATTATTATTATTATTATTATTATTTATTATTATTATTATTGTGTTATTATTATTTTGTTATTATTATAATTGTTATTATTATTATCATTATTGTTATTATTATCATTATTATATTTTAGTTTTTATTGTTATTGCTGTCATTATTATTATTATTTCTATTATTATTATTGTTGCTGTAGCTGTTTTACAAGTATGTTATTATTATTATTATATTATTATTATTATTATTATTATTATTATTGTTATTATTATATTTTATTATTATTACTAGTATTAGTAATATTGGTATTTTTATTGTTATTATTATCTTTTATGTTTTTGTTATTATTGTAGGTTAGTATTATCAATATAGGTCATTATTATTAAAATAATTAATGCTATTATTGATATTATTATTATTATTATTATTATTATTATTATCATAGTAATACTAGTAGTATTGTTATTATATTATTATTTATTATTATTATATTATTATTATTACTATTATTATTATTATAACTATTATTATTGTTGTTCTTGTTATTATTATTGTTGTTGTTATTATTCATATTATCAATTCCTTATTATTATTACATGATATTATTATTATTGTTATTGATATTATTCTTATTTTTATCATTTCCATTGTTATTATTAGGCGTTAATATTATCATTATTATCAATGGTATTATTTCAGTTTTTATCATTATTATTATTATCAATACTCTTATGATTATTATCATCATTAATTGTTATAGTAATGATAATAATCATATATCATTATCTTTGTTATGATTATTATTACTAATAATAATAATAATTATAATAATAATAATAATAATAATAATAATTATTATTATTATTATTATTATTGTTATTATTATTGCTGTTGTTGTTATTATTATGAAAATTATTGCGATGATGATAATGACGATGATAGTAATTATAACACAAATAATAATAATGATAATTATCATCATCATCATCATCATAATCGTAATCATAATCCTCATTATTATTATCATTATCATTAGAACTACCATTATTATTGTCAATAGTAGTGTTATCATTATTAATGATTATTGTAGTTATTACTTTTCTATTTCTTGTTGTAATAATTGTTATTATATTATCATCATCATTATCATTGTTATTATTATCATTATTACTCTCATATTATTATTAGTAGTAGTAGTGTTGTAATTGTAGTAATATTTTTATTGTTGTTATTGTTGTTGCAGTTTTGTGATATATTATTATGATTATTATTGTGATTGTTTTTATTATCATTATCATTATAATAATGTTATGATATTCATTATTGTTCTTGTTGTTGTTTTTGTTGTTATTAGTTATTGTTGCTATCATTATCAATCATTATTTGAGATATTATTATTGCTATTTTTATCATTATCATTGCGATTATTAATATAATTATCACTTTTACATTATCATTGTTGTTGTTATTGTTATTATTACTCTTATTATTATTATCATTATTATTATTATTATTATTATTATTATTATTATTATTATTATTATTATTATTATTATTATTATTATTATTACTATTATTATTATTACTATTATTTGATTGATCATTATTTTTATTATTTTTTATTACTGTAATTGTTATCATAATTATTATTGTTATTATAATCATTATTATTGTTATTATCATTATCATTATTATTATTATTATTTTCAGTTATTATGAAGGCTATTATTATTTTAATCACTTTTTTTCATTATTATCATTGTTATTTTTACTATTTTCATTATAATTATTATTATTATTATTATTAATATTATTATCACTATTTTTCAATTATTTTATATCATTATCATTCCTTATATTATCATTATTGTTATTATTATTATTATTATTATTATTATTATTATTATTATTATTATAGTAATTATGATAATAATAATAACAATATTTACTATTTCTATTATTACTATCACTTTTATTAGTATATTGATATAGTTATCATCATCCACATCCTCATATATATTATCATTATTGTCATTAATAATATTACCATTAACATGATTTTTCTTATTATTGACCATGTGGTTATTATTGTGTAACGTTTCTTTGTTGTCTGTTTTATACGCAATCTTCAGGTAATTCTGACGACAGCTTATTACGGGAACGAAAGAGAAATAATGCTTTTTTTACACTTTTTCATATTTTTTCGTCGTGGTTTTCACTTATTTTTTCATAGCGTGATGACACAACGATAAGGAATGGTAGTTGGAGAACAATGGTAGTTGGAGTGGTGGTGGAACACAATGGTAGTTTGGTTGGTGGTGGAACAATGGTTGGAGTGGTGGTGGGTAGTTGGAGTGGTGGTGGAACAATGGTAGTTGGAGTGGTGGTGGAACAGTTGGTGGTGGAACAAGAACAATGGTAGTTGGAGTGGTGGTGGAACAAGCGGTGGTGGTGGTGGAAGCGGAGGCGATGGTAGCCGTGGTAGTGGAGGTAGCGGTGGTGGTGGTGCTGGAAGTGGAGGTGGTGGAAACAGCGGCGTGACGTGGGAAGTGGTGGAAGCGGTGGTGTTGGAAGCAGCGTGTGGGAAGTGTGGAAGCGGTGGTGTTGGAAGCCCAGGCGGCGGGAGGCAGGGTGGTGGTAGCGACAGCAGGTAGAAGAATCCCCGCGCGAGATGGTTTTCCGTATTGTTGGTAATCGGCCTGTGGGATGACCGCGCCTGTGTTGGCAGTCCGGCTGGAACCTGGAAGTGGTGGCGATGGTGGTGTGTGATGGTGTTGGCAGCGGGAGGAAATAGCGATCGTGAATTGGACTGGTGATGAATTGGGGAGGAGATGCGTGGGAAGAGTGTTGTGCGCGAGATTCGGCTTTTTCTCTTATTTTCCTCTTTTCTCTTTTCGTCATTTTTCGCTTCGTTTTTTTTTTTTTAAGAGGACGAAGAGCCTTGGGGAGGGACAGAGAAAGGGAGGAGAAGGTAGGGAGGGAAATTGTGGCTCGTGGTGGGGAGTCGCACCTTTCAAGAGGGTGAGAGGAAACCTGTAAGAAATGGTTTACGTATGTGTTTGACTCGACATAGTCTATAGGTCATGATACATTCTATACAAGAAAATACATCCAGTGGGCTTAGGCGGCACAGGCAGCAAGGGTAAGACAGATACAGTGGGTTTGGTCGTGGTGTTCAGGAAATTTTCATCAGTGCTTTGTATGTTTTTGTCTCGTATTCTGACTTGTGTTATGTGAAGCGCCAGGACAGGTAACACGTGTGTTGATTTGCCATTTTAACACCTGTGTTCTTCGTAGCGTTTGGTGTGAAGTGTTCCCTTATGTTGCGATGTAGGACGGACCTATAGCATGTTCCCCTTGCGGCCCCGTGGCTAGGAAGACGAAACTCGTTACCGTTTGGTATAACGAGAGAAAAACAGGTAGGGTTGTGTACTGGTAGGCGTGACACGGTGCTAAAAGTGTGCTCCGGTGCGGACAGGTACATCAGCGTAGCATCGGTCGGAGCAGCTATAGCTCAGCACGTCCGGCGTGCGTGCTCGCCGCGCTCTGAATATGCACCCACTGCCACCCTATCAAAACTCTTTAAAATGATAATCAGGTCCGCTGTAATTTGTGGGCGGAGCCAAATAGCGAGCGGTGGTTGGTCAAGATGGCATGGAGGTGGAGTCTGACGCGAGGGGGCGGAGTCATCTCGGGGCTGCGGGGCGGCAGGGCCTCAGACGCCAGTTCTTGGGGAGACGCTATCCCTCTTAGACGTAGCGTGCAGACTCTGAAGCATTTGCAAGCACTCATGCACACGTAAACACTCGGTGTTCTCATACTAGCAGTGCTGTTGTTTGGTGCTCGGTGGGTGACGGCCATCATTAACAATATCAGAGCGGCAGGAGCGGGCCGTGTGTGTTCCCCGGAATTCGTTTCTCGGTGCAGTGTGTCAGTCATTCAGCAAGCGGCGTAGCGCATGTGACCTGAGTGTTGGTGCTGATGTTATGACGTCAACGAGGTCAACGGAACACAGCGGAGGGTCAGGACAGTGAAGATGGCACTCATAATGTGGCCCCGCAACGTGGACAGTGGCCAACTCACAGGTAGGACGATAAACTCTGCGGCCCCGCCATACCCCCTTTGGCGGGCATGGCAGAACCGCCCAAGTTTGTCGCGAAAGGCCGCATTTGACGGGGAAATTCACCCCAACAGAAGGGAGGAAAGAGCGGGCGAAACGCTTTAAAATTTCGCACGTTGTCTCTAGAATAAGTGACACGTGACCAGGTGTGACGCAAAGGTGCCGGGTCTGTGTGCTGTGGGTCACAAGTCGGTTCGCTGGACTGTCTTGTGTGACCAAGTTATCAGAATTAATTCGGTTCTTTTCGATTCTCGGGGGCGAGGGGTTGCACGAGCCGCCCAGGAGACGACCAGCAGGCTCATTTTTTATAGGACTGACGTGTTAGAGGGCTTGGTTTAGAGAATTTATTTTTTCCACATTCAAAACCCAAACATTTACTCATGTTTCAATTTAACCGCAGCTTACCGGAAAGGACATTGTACTCGAAGTATAAAATAATAAAGAGAAACTGAAACAGATAATGTAGACATTTTTTTTAGAATAGGATTATTAAAATGATATGTCTGTAGAGTGAAAAGTCTTACTGCCTAATGCATTACAAAATTACCTCTGCTCTATATGTTCTTCAGCATGAGAAGAGTGACAACATCACACTGACATCCCTGGTCGAAGTTCTCAAAAGATGAATGAATAATTAGATTCATTAATTAATAACCTATTGTATCCCAGTGTCTTATTATTGTTGCAATTACAAAGCGGTCTGTTCTCCAAGGTTCTTATATCACCAATATTCTCATCATAGGCATGTGATCCAGATGAAATGATAATCAAAAAGCGATTATAATGACACAGACTTACACACGTGATTACAAAGCTACAAAGCTCAGGATCATACATGAGTTCGAAGATTAGTTTATTTGAAAGTTCTTAAAAAAAAAAAATAAATAAATAAAAAATTGTGGTTTGCATCTTTGTCAAATTCCGCGTGCAAATGGCGTGGGAATTCGCACAATCAAAGATAAGTGAAGTGTTTGTGAATATTTGGTTGGCGATTTACTTAGTGTATCTATTATTATTATTATTATTATTATTATTATTATTATTATTATTATTATTATTATTATTATTACTACTACTACTACTACTACTACTACTACTACTACTACTACTACTACTACTACTACTACTACTACGACTACTACTACTGCTACTACTAATATTATTATTATTATCATCATCATCAACGTTATTGATATCATTATTATTATCACTGCTTATTATTAATATCCTTATTATATTATTCGTATCGTTATCATCATCATAATTACTGTTGTCCTGATTTTTATCATTATTAACACTATTATCATTATCATTATTACTGCTATCAGAAATCGTTATTATTAGTGACATTACCGGTACTTTCATTTAATTCTTATCAGATGAACAAGATTTAAGAAAATAATTCAGAGAACTGTGGAATTATTATTCATTAACAGTTTATTATTGATTAATTAATTATTAATTAAATAAAGATTGATTAACAGTTGATTAGAGTCTGGTATCCGAAAGACCCTACACACGCGCGCGCACGCATTCATCCTAATAAGGAGAAGTTTCGCTTGACCTGTGACAATGGAGGGATCTGTAGTTGATTGGCTTAGTTGCGATGGTGGTTAAACTAGTCAGGTATGTGTGATGATTACCGCTCTCTCTCTCTCTCTCTCTCTTTCTCTTCCTGTCTTTCTTTCTTTCTTTCTTTCTTTCTTTCTTTCTTTCTTTCTTTCTTTCTTTCTTGCTTTCTTTCTTTCTCCTTTCTTTCTTTCTCTCTCTCTCTCTCTCTCTCTCTCTCTCTCTCTCTCTCTCTCTCTCTCTCTCTCTCTCTCTCTCTCTCTCTCTCTCTCTCTCTCTCTCTCTCTCTCTCTCTCTCCGATCATCTAATCTTTGAACTGCATGTCATGTCCCTAAATTCGCAATATAAAAAAGAAGAGTTTTATTAGAGACAAAATTATTCATCACTCTTATCGCTGACCGAAAAGGAGACAGTCAAACATGCAGACTGACGTACAGACGGACAGACAGACAAAGACAGACCGAAAGAGACAGGAACAGGACAAGGAGGAAGAGGAAAGGAGAGGAGAGAGAATGAGAGGAAAGGAAAGGAGAGAGAGGATGGAGAGAGAGGAAGAGGAGAGGAAGGAGAGAGGAGAGAGAGGAGAGAGAGAGGGAGAGGAGAAGGAGAGGAAACGAGAGATACGAGACACTCAGACCGTAGACAAATGAGCGATGGGCGGCGATGAGAGGTTTCCCGGCCTCTCGCTGTCGTCGGCGTGCGAGAGGCCATCAGGGCGGTGATCAGGAGGAGGAGGAAGAGGAGGAAGGAGGGAGAGGAGGAGGAGGAGGATAGAGGAGGAGGAGGAGGAGGAAGATAGGAGAGGAGAGAGAGGAGGAGGAAGATGAGGAGGAGAGGCAGAAGAGAAGAATGAGGGGAGAGGAGGAGGAAGGAGGATGGGGAGAGGAAAGCAGGAAAGAGGAAGGGGAGAAGGAAGAGGAGGAAGAAGAGAGCGAGAGGAAGATGAGGAGGAGAGAGAGGAGAGAAGAGCCAAGAGAAGAAGACGGGACGTGGAAGAAAGAGAAGGGAGGCGGACGAGGGAAAAAGAAGGAGAAGGAGAAGAGAAGGAAGAAAGGAAGAAGGAAGAAGGTGAAGAGGAGGAGGAGGAGGGAGGAGCGAGGGTTATGGTTTCTTACTGTTTTTTGGTGGTTCTGAGCGGCAGCCCGAGAGGTGTTTCTCCGATCTTGGATGTCTCTCCTCGTGTCTTTGGCGCTTCTCCGGTTTTCCTTTTTTGCGATGGGACGATCGAAAGGAGTGTCTGCGTTGTTAAAT
>NW_020870855.1:241504-257476 GCF_003789085.1 Penaeus vannamei
TTCAGATGACGAGTGTAGGCAGCGAGTTGGGATGAGTTAAGATGAGTTGAATGTACGAGTTAGGACGAGTTGGAGATTGAAAACGAGCCGGGGAGTTTTTTTGAACGAAACGAGTTGAGACGAACGAGCTGAGAGACGAGTGTACAAGTTCGAACGAGTGGAGACGAGTTGAGTCAAGAAAGCGAGTGGAGACGACGAGTATAGACGAGTGGAGCCGACTAGCTGAAACGAGAATGCAAGTTCGAACGAGTGAAGACAAGTTGAGGCCAGACAACGAGTGGAGACGAAAGTTGAAGACAACGAGCCGGGACAGAGAGAAACTAAGAGCTCTTGTGTTATGTGCTTCGCTACTGGGAGTTCACAGGAGCTTGGTAAATTAGGGGGTCTGGGCAAGAGGAGGGGAAGGGGGGAGACAAGGGGATAGACTAGCAAGAGAACAAGAGGGTAAGAGGGATAGGTAAGGGGATGAGGTGGGGTAGGGGGATAGGGAGAAGGAGGTGAAGGGATAGGATTGGAGGAAAGGGGATAGAGGAGGGTAAATGTGGGGTAGGATGGGGGTGGGAGGGACA
This sequence comes from Penaeus vannamei, assembly GCF_003789085.1. Lineage (NCBI taxonomy): Eukaryota > Metazoa > Arthropoda > Malacostraca > Decapoda > Penaeidae > Penaeus > Penaeus vannamei. The sequence goes on from NW_020870855.1 coordinate 242,074, forward strand.
GAGATAAGAAGGAGAGGGAATAAGATTGGGGGAAGGGGTTAGGGAAAGTTTGGGCAAGGGGATAGGATGGGGAAAATGGGGGCATGGGTAGGGGGTAGGTAGTTGCGTGGGGGGAAGGGATAGAAAGCATGAGGTTTTGGGGGTAGGGAGAGAGGAAAAGAATGGGAGACAGGAAAGAGGTAGGGATAGAGGGAAAGAATAGGAGGCAGAAAGGGGTTAGGGATAGGGAGAGCGAACAGGAGGCAGAAAAGGGGTAGGGATAGAGGGAAAGAATAGGATGCAGAAAGGGGTTAGGGATAGGGAGAGCGAACAGGAGGCAAAAAAAGGGGTAGGGATAGAGGGAAAGAATAGGAGGCAGAAAGGGGTTAGGGACAGAGAGAGCGAACAAGAGGCAGAAAGGGTGTAGGGATAGAGGGAAAGAATAGAAAGTAGGAAGGGGGTAGGGATAGAGAGAGAGAACAGGAGGCAGAAAGGGGGTAGGAATAGAGAAAAAGAATAGGAAGCAGGAAGGGGATAGAGATAGAGAGAGAGAACAGGAGGCAGAAAGGGGATAGGGATGGAGGGAAAGAATAGAAAGCAGGAAGGGTGTAGGGATAGAGAGAACAGGAGGAAAGGGGGTAGGGATAGAGAAAAAGAATAGGAAGCAGGAAGGGGATAGAGATAGAGAGAGAGACCAGGAGGCAGGAAGGGGCCAGGGAAAGGTGGTGGGCAAAGGAAAGGAGTTATCTTAATTCACAGAGAAAAATCGTTTTTTCCTGTTCAATTAGATGACATTTTCCCATCAGTCTGACTCATAAACTTTTTTATTACCATTTTTTCATCTATAAATTTATTTTCAGTGCAACAACGAAGAGGAAAACATAAAAGATACAAAAAGGACATAGCACTAGTGGCAATGATAATGGAAGGAGGGAGAAGGAGGATTGAGTGATGCAATAGAGGCGTGTGATGCAGTGACAGCAGGGGGGGGGGGGAGGAGGGAGGGAGGGAGGGGGACGAGAGAGGGACGTGGGAGGGAAGGGTAAAGAGGAAGAGAGGGAGGGAGGGAGGGAGGGATGGGTGGGAGGGAGGGAAGGGTGGGAAGGAGGGGCGATGGAAGGGAGGGAAGGAGGGGAGGGAGGGGCGATGGAAGGCAGGAAGGGAGGGAGGATGGAAGGAGGAAATGAAGGGTGAAGAGAGCGAGGGAACGAGGGAGGGAAGGATAGAGGGAAGAAAGGATATTTAAGAGGAGGAAAGGATGAGTGTGTGTAAGATGAAGAATATGGGAAGCAGAACAAAATAGAGGGTAGAAGGTAAGAGAGATAGAGAGAAGGAGAGAAGGGCTGAAAAGAAAGAGGAGGAGGAGGAGGGGAGCAAGGAAGGGAGGGGGAGGAGAGCTGGGGTGGGGGGGGGGGGGTGGAGACTATGCACATACCGGTGTATTTGTCCCTTTTGCGTTCTCCAGAAATTACCGCCACATTCTTGCGTCATCGCTGTCTCCGTCATACGCATCACCATCGCCTCCATTTTCACCATCAGCTTCTCTGCCACATTCTCCGCTATTATTCCTCATTTGTTTTGTTTTGTTTTTTTACTTTTTTTTTCTTCCTTTTTTTTCGTCTTGGTTTCAGCTCTTATTTGTATTTACTTTTTTCCGTCTTTCGTCGTTCCTTCATGGCCTCCTCTTCCTTTTCTCTCTTTTGTTTCTCCTCTTCGCATTTTTAGTTTCGTCTCTTTCTTTTATCCACTCTGTCCTCCTTTTTATCCTTCCTCATTGTCATCCTTATGATCCCCTTCTTCATGTTTTTTTCATCTTGTCATATTCTCTACCTTTTTTCATCTCCTCTCCTTCCCTTCGTGCTCCTCTTCTTCCTTCTTCTTCTTTTTCTTCTTCTTCTCTTCCTCCTTCTCCTTCTCTTTTTTCTCCTTCTCCTTCTCCTCTTCCTCCTCCTTTTTTCTTCTTCTGCTTTTTCTCCTCCTCTTGTTCCTATTATTATTATTATTATTTTCCTCCTCCTCCTATTCTACTTCTTCTTTTTCTTCATCTTCCTCCTTCTTCCCTCCCAATTTTTCCTTATACCTCCTCCCTCTCGTCCTTTTTCCTCCCTCTTCTCCTTCCCTCCTCCTCCCCTTCCTCCTTCCCTCCCCCTCCTCCTTCCCTCCTCCATCTCCTCCCCTTCCTCCATCTCCTCCCCTCTCTCCATCTCCTCCTCCTCCTCCTCCCCTTCCTCCTTCCCTTTCCCTCCTCCCTTCCTTCATCTCCCCCTCCTGCCCTTCCTTCTCCTCCTCCTCCTCCTCCCTCCCCTCACCCTCCCCCCACCGTTACGCAAGCAAAATGCCTCAGGTTCACTCGTAACTCCGTCACGCCGTTACGCTGTCACTGTCATTAACACGTCCGTTGCTTCTTCTGCCACTGTTCAGCTGTTCTTCTGCTCTGCTTTTCCTTTGTTCTGCTGTTCTTCTGTTCTTTCTGTTCTGTTCTGCTCTTTGTTCAGCTGTTCTGTTGTTCTGTTCTGCTCTTTGTTCAGCTGTTCTGTTCTTCTGCTCTTTACTCAGCTGTTCTGTTCTTCTGCTCTTTGCTCAGCTGTTCTGTTCTTCTGTTCGTTGTTCAGGTGTTCTATTCTTCTGTTCTTTTTTGTAACTGTTCAGCTGTTCTGCTCCGCCTTTCTTTTGATCAGCTGTTCCGTCGGCTGCTCTTCTGTTCTGCTGATGCGGTTGCTGTTATATACTTGCTTGAATCCTGATTGTGGAATGTTAAAAGAGAGAGAGAGAGGGAGGGAGGGAGGGAGGGAGGGAAAGAGGGATAGGCAGAAAGAGAGCGAGGGGAGGGTAGAAAGAGAGAGAGAGAAAAAAAAAGAGACAGAGGGAGGAAGGGAGGGAGGGAAAGGGGAGAGAGACAAAAAAGAGAGGGGGGGGAGAAAGAGGGAGAGAGCGAGGAGAGAGGCAGAGCGAGAAAGAGAGAGAGAGGCAGAGAGAGAGAGAGAGAGAGAGAGAAGAAAGAGAGAGAGAGCGAGAAAGAGAGAGAGAGAGCGAGAAAGAGAGAGAGAGCGAGAGAGAGAGAGAGAGAGAGAGAGAGAGAGAGAGCGAGAGAGAGAGAGAGAGAGAGAGAGAGAGAGAGAGAGAGAGAGAGAGAGAGAGAGAGAGAGAGGAGAGAGAGAGAGAGAGAGAGAGAGAGAGAGAGAGAGGAGAGAGAGAGAGAGAGAGAGAGAGAGAGAGAGAGAGAGAGAGAGAGAGAGAGAGAGAGAGGAGAGAGAGAGAGAGAGAGAGGAGAGAGAGAGAGAGAGAGAGAGAGAGAGAGAGAGAGAGAGAGAGAGAGAGAGAGAGAGAGAGAGAGCGAGAGAGAGCGAGAGAGAGAGAGCGAGAGAGAGAGAGAGAGAAGCGAGAGAGAGAGAGAGAGAGAGAGAAGAGAAGAGAAAGGAAGAAGAAAGAGAAAGAAGGAGAGAGAAAGAGAAAGAAGGAGAGAGAAAGAGAGGGGGGGAGAGAAGAAGATGCAATAAAGAAAAAATGAAGGAAGAATAGGAAGAAAGAGTGAATCATATTTTATGGTCGTTTAACCGACACGCTTACAAACACAAGCCGAAAGAAAATGCTAATAATGACTCTGATGAAGAAATATTTTGAAGCTCCACGCCCGCCATTGACTAGGGTAGCACAGCCGTTCTCTCTCTCTCTCTCTCTCTCTCTCTCTCTCTCTCTCTCTCTCTCTCTCTCTCTCTCTCTCTCTCTCTCTCTCTCTCTCTCTCTCTCTCTCTCTCTCTCTCTCTCTCTCTCTCTCTCTCCATCCTTCTTCCCTTGGCATACTGAAGATTGGTGAAGTAATATTAGTTTGTCTGAATTCGTCTAGATTATGAATTCATCTTTTTTCATGATAACTGCCAGTGTTATAAAGATGAATGCAAAAATAAAGCCCACCTCTGCCACCATTTTTAATAGGTTGAACCCAAACAAGCACACATGCTCTCACTCTCTATGTATTATCTAATTATATCTTGCTCTCTCTTTGTTTTTGTAAAGAAAATCCATATTGCTAAAGTAAAAGGAAAAAATAGTGGTAGAAATTAATTTTTCTAGATATGTGTTATCTTCAGTATTACATGGTGAGTTGAGGGGAATAGATGTTTTTGTTTTGTGGAACTAGTGTACCAAAACCTCATTTACACACTAAAATAATCACTCTGTAATCACAGATGGATATATTGATTGTATTATCTGTTGAGTCTTAAGTTCATGCCAGGCCGTGACACCAGAATTATTGATAGTTGTTCATGGGTCGTGGAGGTTTACTGATAGAACATTTATCTAAACTCACCAGCTCAAGATACGAAAGATATCTCTTCTTGCTATCTGGAGTTTTTGAGGTCTCTGTCGGCAGACCCAACATTACCCTCCGGAAAGGTTGTCATTCGTTAAACAAGGTCCCCCTTCCTCCTCCCATCCTCGAGTACTTTCGCTTTCGTTCTCCCTCTCATTTGCTTCCTTTGGGGGCCATGGGGTCATTTTGCAGTAAGCCTAAGCCGTCTAAACCCCCCCAAGCAGCTACCTCTCACAGTCACTCGCCGCGCCCCCCTCCCGACGCCCAAGCAGCCCCTCGAAAGGCGCCCGCCCCTCAGCCAGGAGATCCCCCTCGACCTCGGACTAATTCCGAACACCAGCCGGTCCCGCAGGAGCTCCATGTCCCGGCCACGGACTCCGAACCCAGGGAGCAGGGGTCTCAGCCCTTACAAGAGGATCCTAAACCAGAGGAAGAATCTAAGCCACAGGAGGATCCTATTCCACAAGAAGAATCTAAGCCACAAGAGGAACCCAAGCCACAACAGGATTCCAACGAAGAGGATACTAAACCTGAAGAGGATCCTATCCCACAGGAGGATACAATAGCACCGGAGGATTCCCAACCACAGGAGGATCCTAAGCCACATGACGAGACTCAGTCACAAGAGGAACCCAAGCCACAACAGGATTCCAAGGAAGAGGATACTAAACCCGAAGAGGATCCAATCCCACAGGAGGATACAATAACACCGGAGGATTCCCAGCCACAGGAGGATCCTATCCTACAAGAAGATCCTAAGCCACAACAGGATTCCAAGGAAGAGGATACTAAACCTGAAGAGGATCTTATTCCACAGGAGGATACAATAGCACAGGAGGATTCCCAGCCTTCCCAGCCACAGGAGGACCAAAACACACAGGAAGACATCCTACCACATACGGATACCGCACCGCAACAGGACCCAAGCCCAGCAGAGGATACCACTGAAATACCAGACGAAGAACCAGCCGCCACGCCCACCGATTCGGACAGGTAAAGTGCTGCGACTGATTGGGCGTCCGTGTCCGTGTCTCCAATCCGTTCGTGCGATTGGTGTGTACTTTTGTTCGTGATTGGGGAAGGTTGAGGTGTCTTTGCAAAGACAATGATTTGTGATTAGTGATTTATTCTTTATTTGGTTTTATCTATTTGTCATTTTAAACAAAGGCTCGTGTTTTTTTCGATTCAGTATATGCGTTTATGGATATACGCAAGAAGAAGCTATTTTGTGCGTATTTAGAAAGAGAGAGGGAGAGAGAGAGAGAAAAAGAGGAAGAGATAGAGAGGGGGAGGCAGACAGACAGAGACACAGAAACAGGGCGACGAAGACACAAATAAACAAACACATAAGTAGAGAAATTAAACAAAACACGAATACAAACACACACACACACACACACACACACACACACACACACACACACACACACACACACACACACACACACACACACACACACACACACACACACACACACACTTAAGACGATGGCGATGATAGGCAAAGAGGTCGAGGTTACGAGAGCAAGATCTGTGATCAACTTCAGATCACGTGATCGCCGTTGATGGTGCGTCGCGTAATCAGCTGATAGTGCCATTTACAGTTTGTTGCTAATTAGATCCGAATGTGGGTGTTCGTTATTAAATGCTGTTGGGGTTATTGTGGTTTTATGGTGATGATGCTGTCATCATCACCACTACCACCACCATCCCTGTCATCATCATCATCATCACCATCATCACCACTACCATCATCATCACCACCACCACCACCACCATCCGTCATCACCATCATCACCACCATCATCACCATCATCACATCATCATCCGTCATCATCATCATCACCACCACCACCATCCGTCATCACCATCATCATCATCATCACCACCATCATCACCATCACCATCATCATCATCATCATCATATCCGTCATCACCATCATCATCACCACCACCACCACCACCATCCGTCATCACCATCATCATCATCATCACCACCATCCCTGTCATCACCATAACCACCATCATCATCACCATCACCATCATCACCACCACCATCATCATCACCACCATCATCATCACCATCATCATCATCACCATCTTATATATAGATATAAATTGGTGTATCTTTTACATCCGGTGTTGTAAGCAAGTGGCGTTTGCGTCATTGCGCCACTTACGTTTTTCCTTTTTTTTCGTTACATAAAGCTCCAACTTAGCTCTGTCGTGTATAATGGTCCTTGTGTCTCCTTTCTGTTCATCCTATTTCAGTTTCTTTTTAATCTTTCTTTATTACTTCTTTTTATGTTGTGTTTTTCTTCTTTTTTCCTGTTCTTTTATATTTCTTCTTCGGATTTTTTTCCTTCTTATGATCTATCTGGTTCTTCTTTTCTTGTTTTGTTTCATATTCTTTTTCTTTTTCTTTTCTTCGTTTTTTTCAGAGATACATCTGCTATTAGTATCATTATTATTATTAGCAGTAGTAGTAGTAGTATTGTTATATTTGTTATTATTGTTTTTACTATTATCATTATTATTATTATTATTATTATTATTATTATTATTATTATTATTATTATTATTGCTATTATTATCATTACTATTATTTTTTTATTATTACTATTATTGTTATTATCATTATCATTATTATCATTATTATTGTCATCATCATCCTTGCTACTACTACTTATTTTCTTTTTCGTCCTCCTCCTCCTCCTCCTCCTCCTTTCCATTCTCCTCCTCCTCTTTTCCTCACCCCCCCCCCACGGCTGCATCCCATCTCAGCAACTTCAAAAACTTTCCCCACCATAAAGTTCCGCCACATAAGTGCACTTAAGTGGCTTCAGACAAAAGTGTTACTCGGCCGCCCAGCCTGTACCACTTTCTGCACGCTGATTCCTTCCTTGCACCTGTACCATTCCACCATCACCACCACCATCATCATCACCACCACCATCACCAACACCACCACCATCATCATCACCACACCATCATTCACCACCACCCATCACATCACACCATCATCACCACCACCATCATCACCACCCATCATCATCACCACCACATCATCACACCACCATATCAGCACACCACCATCATCACCACACATCATCAACCACCACCATCATCACCACCACCACCACATCATCACCACCACCATCACCATCACATCACCACCATCATCACCACCACCATCATCACACATCATCACCACACCACCATCACCACACCATCATCACACCATCACACCACATCATCACAACCATCATCATCACCAACCACATCATCACCACCAATCACATCACCACCATCACCACCACCACCATCATCACCACCCATCATCACCACCACATCATCACCACCACATCAATCACCACCATCATCACCACACCATCATCATCACCACCATCATCACCACCACCATCATCACCACCCACCATCACCACCACCATCATCACCACCACCATCATCACCACCACCACCATCATCACCACCACCATCATCACCACCACCATCATCACCACCACCATCATCACCATCATCCACCACCATCATCACCACCACCATCATCACCACCACCATCATCACCACCATCATCACCACCACCATCATCAACCACCACCATCATCACCACATCACCATCATCATCACCAACCACCATCATCACCACCACCATCACCACCACACCATCATCATCACATCACACCACCATCATCACCACCACCATCATCACCACCACCATCACATCACCACCACCATCATCATCACCACCATCATCCACCACCACCACCATCATCCACCACCATCACATCACCCCATCATCACCACCACCATCATCACCCACATCATCACACCATCATCACCCATCCACCACATCCACCACCACCACCATCACCACCACCAATCACACACCACATCATCACCACCACATCCCACCACCATCATCACCCCACATCATCACCACCATTCACCAGCCATCATCACCACCATCACCATCACCACCATCATCACCACCACATCATCATCACACACCACCATCCGTCATCACATCATCATCACCAACCATCATCATCATCACCACCACATCACCACCACATCATTCACCACCACATCACCACCACCACCATCATCACCACTCACCATCACCATCACACCCACCATCATCACCACACATCACCACCACCATCATCACCACCATCACACCACCATCACCACCACCATCACCACCACCACCATCATCATCACCACCACCATCATCACCACCACCATCATCACCACCACCACCATCATCACCACCACCATCATCATCACCACCACCACCATCACACCACCATCATCATCACCACCACCACCACCATCATCACCACATCGATATTCCACAGCAGCATCGCTCAGCTGAGATGAATTTGCGTGCATTTCGTACATTTAGAGTACATCTGTGCGGTCTGGTGGTGTTGTTGGTACTGGTGTTTTTGTTGTGCTGATTGTGGTAATGATGATGATCATGATAGTGATTATGATGATTAATTATATGATTGTAAGGTTGATGGTTGGGATGATAGTAGTAATTGATATTATCATCATCACAATCATCACCACCACCACCATCATCATCACCATCACTATCATCACCATTATCATATATCATCACCATCAAACCACCACCACTACCACCACCATTCATCATCACCATCACCATCATCATCATCATCACATATCATCACCACCACACCATCACCACCACCACCACCATCACCATCCATATCACATCATCATCATCATCATCATCATCATCATCATCATCATCATCCATCATCACCATCACACCACCACCACCATCATCATCACCACCACTTCCACCACCACCACCACCACCATTATCATTATCATTATCATTATCATCATCATCACCACTATCATCAGCAGCAGCACTATTAACATCGTTATTATTATCAATGGAACAAAATACAATTGTTTTTATTCAGGTAAAAACCGGGCGAATAACACACCGCAATTTGATTTTAATTTTACCGTACATAATGTATGAATTGCAAGTATATATACTTAATTGCATATATGTGTGTTTATTGTACTCGTTTAGAAAATAACATTAAATTGCAGTATTGATTGCACGCGCGCTCAACACGCATGCGCAAGCTGTGATTAAGGTAGAATTACGAGTTTTATTTAATAAAGAATGGGGCTGGGGGGGGAGGGGGAGGGAATGGGGAGAGGGCATGGGTGGGAGTGGGAGAGGAAGAGAGAGGGAAAGAGAAAGAAAAGAGAAAGAAAAGAGAAAGAAAAGAGAAAGGAGAGAGAATGAAGAGAGAGAGAGAGATTGCCAGCCAAACCGAAAGAAAATATGAGAGACAGAGAGAGAGGGAGAGAGAAAGAGAGAGAGAGAGAGAGCCAAACCGAGAGAGAGGGGAGAGAGAGAGAGATTGCCGGCAAACCAAGAGAGAAAAAGAGATAGAGAGAGAGGGGAGAAAGAGAGAGAGAGATTGCCAGCCAAACCGAGAGAGAAAGTGAGAGAGAGAGAGATTGAGAAACCGAAAGAGAAAGTGAGAGAGAGAGAGAGAGAGAGAGAGAGAGAGAGAGAGAGAGAGAGAGAGAGAGAGAGAGAGAGAGAGAGAGAGAGAGAGAGAGAGAGAGAGAGAGAGAGAAGGGAGATGGTCCGCTACTTCCGGTGTCAAAGTTGGCACTGAGGTACTTCATCCTTGGCACACGCTGGCTGACACCTGCTGTTGGGTGTTCTTGCCTCTGTTGCTGGGCCGCATGTATCAAGGTCGGGCCGCTCTCTCTCTCTCTCTCTCTCTCTCTCTCTCTCTCTCTCTCTCTCTCTCTCTCTCTCTCCTCTCTCTCTTCTCTCTCTCTCTCTCTCTTTCTTCTCTTCTCTTCTCTTTCTCTTTCTCTTTCTCTTTTCTCTTTCTCTTTCTCTTTCATCTTTCCTCTTCTCTCTCTCTCTCTTTCTTTTCTCTCCTCCTCCCTCCTCTCCCTCCTCCTCCCTCCCTCCCTCCTCCCTCCCTCCCTCCCTCCCTCCCTCCCTCCCTCCTCCTTCCTTCTTTTTCCCTCTCTTACTTTCCCCCACATTCTCCATATTATTTTTCATTCTCACAGTACATCGGCCTCCACATCTTCAGTCCATCAATTTTATCTCGATGTTGATGATGATAAATTTGTTTTTCGAGTGAGCAATCTGTTACCATTATGTCCATTAGCTTCTCATTCTTAAACATTTTCACCGGCTTTGTACCTGTGATGTTTGATGTTCGTGGTGATGTGTAATGGGTTTAATAGTGACAGAGGTGGGTGTAATTGTGATGTTTTTTATGGTGATGGTGATGTTGTGGTGAGTTGAAATGTGTATTGTCAGTTGGTGATGAGGGTGGGATGTTGATTACCGGTTTGGTATTTCGTAAAAATGAGTTGTAATGAATTGATTATGAGTAATTGTGAGTGCTGGTGTTTAGCTGGGTCTAGTGGTTGGTGAAAATGAAGTGATGTGATGATGATGTGATGTTGTGGTGAGTTTGAAAGATGAAGTAATTATGAGTAAATGTGAGTTTTAGTTGGTGTTTAGGAGGTAATATCGGTTGTGATGTTGATGTGGTGAACTCGAAAGATGTATTGTCAGTCGGTGATGAGGATGGAAAATTGATTACCTGTTTGATGTGTCGTAAAGAAGATTCTTAATGAAGTCATTAAGAGTGTTAATTACTGTTTAGCTGGGTTGCTATTAGTGTTTGTGATAGATGGTGACTTTGAGATGTGTATTGTATGTGGTGATGAGGGTGGAACTTTTATTACCGGTTTGATGTTCCGTAAAGATGTCTTAATTAAGAGTCGTGATTAGGAATGTTAATTGATATTTAGCTGGGATTGTAATAGCGTTTGAAGTGAATAGTGATGTTGTAGTGAGTTTAAAGGATGTCATATCATCAGTGAAAATGGAAAATTTATTACTGATGTGATGTTTCGTTGCAATGAGTCTTAATGAAGTGATTATGAGCAATTATGAGAGTGTTAAGTCATGTTTAACTGAGATTGTAATAGTGGTTGTGATGAATAGTGATGTGGTGAGTCTGAAAGATGTATTGTCAGTTGGTGATGATGCTGTAAAATTTATTGATACGTTGACATATGTCTTAATGACCTGGTAATGAGTGTTAATTGATGTTAAGGTGGGCTTGTAATCATGGTTGTTGAGTTGGCGACAGCAATAGAAATGAAGACGATGATAAGTTTACTAATAATGATGATGAGGATGAGAATTGATGATGATGATAATGATAATTATAATGATGATGATGATAATGGTAATAATGATGGTAATAACGACAATAATGATAAAATGATAATAATGATAGTATTAATAATAATAGTGCAAATTATAATGTTTTAACGAAAAGGATAATTTTGGCGAAATGACGGGGATGCATTTTATATCAGTGACAAGAATTATAGTAATAACACTAGGAATGTTGATGGTGATAATAGTTATAAAGAGAGCAAAGGTGATGATGTTCATGCTAATGCTTTCAATAACATGCACTTGTTGTTATTTTGCTGTTGTTATATTGACAACAGTAGTGATAATATTATCAGTGGCAAATCTGTGTGCGTATGTGTGTGTGTGTGTGTGTGTGTGTGTGTGTGTGTGTGAGAGAGAGAGAGAGAGAGAGAGAGAGAGAGAGAGAGAGAGAGAGAGAGAGAGAGAGAGAGAGAGAGAGAGAGAGAGAGAGAGAAAGGAAAGAAAGAAAGAAAAAAGAAAAAAAAACATTTGGAATGGAAAACAAGAAACAAATCCATTTTTCTAACCTGTTATCTCTTGTATTGGTCGGTATTTATGACTAATTTGAAAAAGCGAGCCAAGAAATTTTAATGAACTTGGAACCCGAATCAGCATTAGCACCTGCGATCGAATGGCCTTGTTGCAGTTGTTGTTCGTGCTGTGTTGTTCGTCTCGTTGTTGTTGCTATGATGTGACTGTGGTTGTGATTCTCTTTAATTTGTCTTCATCCTTGTTATCCGTATCATTATCAGTATCATTATTATCCTTCTCATTATCATTGTCATCATCATCATCATCATCTCTTCTCCTCTCTCTCTCTCTCATCTCTCCTCTCTTCTCACTCCTCTCTCTCTCTCTCTCTCTCTCTCTCTCCTCTCTTTCTCTCTCTCTCTCTCTCTCTCTCTCCTCTCTCTCTCTCTCTCTCTCTCTCTTCTCTTCTTCCTCTCGTCTCTCTCTCTCCTCTCTCTCCTCTTTCTTCTCTCTCTCCCTCTCTATTTTCTAATCCTCCTCTCTCCTTCTCTCATCTCTCTCTCTTTTTTCTCTCTTCTCTTCTATTCTCCTCTCTTTATCTCTCTCTAATCCCTCTCTCTCGTTCTCATTCTCCCTCTTCTCTCTCTCTCTCTCTTCTCTCTCTCCTCTCTCTCTCTCTCTCTCTCTCTCTCTCTCTCTCTCTCTCTCTCTCTCTCTCTCTCTCTCTCTCTCTCTCTCTCTCTCTCTTCTCTCCTCTCTCTCTCTCTCTCTCTCTCTCTCTCTCTCTCTCTCTCTCTCTCTCTCTCTCTCTCCTCTCTCTCTCTCTTCTCTCTCATCTCTCTCTCTCTCTCTTTGCTCTCTCTCTCTCTTCTCTCTTCTCCTCTCTCTCTCTCTACTCTTTCTCTCTCTCTCTCTCTCTTCTCTCTCTCTCTCTTCCTCTCTCTCTCTCTTTCTCTCTCTCTCTTCTCTCTCTCTCTCTCCCTCTCTCTCTCTCTTCCTCCTCTCTCCCTCTTCTCTCTCCTCTCTCTCTCTCTCTCTCTCCTCTCTCTCTTCTCTCTCCTCTCTTCTCTCTCTCTCTCTCTCCTCTCTCTCTCTCTCTCTCTCTCCTCTCTCTTCTCTCCTCTCTCTCTCTCTCTCTCTCTTCTCTTCCTCTCTCTCATCTCTCTCTCTCTCTTCTCTCTCTCCTCTCCTCCTCTTCTCTCTCTCTCTCTCTCTCGTCTTCTCTCTCTCTTCTCTCTCTCTCTCTCTCTTTAATCTACTCTTTATTCTCTCTCTATCCCATCTCAACCTCTCCCTCTCCCTCTCACCTCTCCCCTCTCCCCTCTCCCCCCCCCTCTCTCTTCTCGGCTTCTCTCATCTCCCTCATCTCTCTTCTCTCTCTCTCTCTCTCTCTCTCACCACCTCTCTCTTGTCCTCTCTCTTCTCTCTCTCTCTCTCATCTCTCTCTCATCTCTCTCTCTCTCTCTCTCTCTCTCTCTCTCTCTCTCCTCTCTCTCTCTCTCTCCTCTCCTCTCCCTCTCCCTCATCCCTTCTCTCATCTCCCTCTCCCTTCTCCCTCTCCCTCTTCCCTCTCCCTCTCCTTCTCCCTTCTCCCTCTCCCCCTCCCCCTCCCTCCCCCTCCCCGCTCCCCCCCCCCTCTCTCTCTCTCCTCTCCTCTCTCTCTCTCTCTCTCTCGTCTCATCTTCTACTCTCTTTCTCTCTACCTCTCTCTCTCTCTCTCTCTCTCTCTCTGTTCTCTCTTTGCTTTGTTATGCCAAGAGATGTGTTGAAGCCCTGTCAAAGATCTAAGAAATTGTTACGTATTTTTACGCAGTTTTAACACATATTTTAAATCCTATTTTTTCATTCTTTTTTCTTTATTCCTTGTCTCTCTTGTCATTTCTATCTTTGTCTAGTCTTTATTCCTTTCATGTTTCGTGTCTCTGCTTCTCTGTCTGCCTCTCTCCTTCTCCCTCCCTCCCTCCCCTCCCTCCCTCCCTCTCTCCCTTCTTCCGTCTCCCTGCTTCCCTCTCCCTCTCCCTCTCCCTCCTTCCCTCTTGCCTTCCTTCCCTTCCTCCTCCCCCTCTCCCCCCCTCCTCTCCTTCCCTCCCCCTCCTCATTCCCTTCATTCCCTCCCCTCCCACTCTCTCGGCCTCGTTATTTCCCCCTCACGTTAGACCTTTAACCAGAAGTGGAACAGAATCCAGAAATTAACAGAATCCAGAAATTAAATGGATTATTTATACAACTTTCAGTAAAGCAAATACTTTTTCTTTTTCTTTTTTTCCTTTTTTTCAGCAAAATCCCGAATTCCAAATGTTGTTTTTTGTGTTTTTTTTCTGGCTTATGGCGATTGTAATTGCAATTTTTAATGAGGTTTGGTGTGATTAACGCCATTGCTAATTGATTTACAAAATGATATATCATTTTGTTTATGTGAATTATATGTGTGATTGAGGGATTGGGGGAGAGGTGAGAGGGAAAGAGACGCTTAAGGAGGGAGGGCGGAGAAAAGATATAAGGAACTGAGAGAGAGAGCACGAGGAGAGGAGTGGTAGCGAAATGCGAGCGGGGGAGACTGAGAAGCGAGGAAGAGAAGAGAGGGACGGAGAGAGAGAGAGAGAGATAGAGAGAGAGAGAAAGAGAGAGATGAGAGAGAGGAGAGGACGAGAGAGACGAGAGAGAGAGAGAGAGAGAGAGGTGTGAGGGGGGGGAGGTGTTCGCACTACACCATACCAATACAAATTAACGATACATAAGTAGTGATTACAGGATGATGATATGGATATGAATATGAACATCATTATCATTAGCATTATTGTTATTGTGATTCTATTGTATAATGTTAGAGAGAGAGAGAGAGGGGGACAGACAGAGAAACATTAGACAGACAGACAGATATACGAGAAAGAAAGAAAATGAACAGAGAAAGGAAGAGAAAAGAGAGTCAGAAAAATCCAAACCACCCAAGGGTGAGTGCCCCCGCAGGAAATAAGAATGGCCCGTAAGAGAGAAAGGGAGGAGGAAAAAGAGAGAAAAGAGACAAACACGCCGAGAACCGTTGTTTATTTTGGACGAATCACCTTCGCGTTCTGGGTGCAACAGCTACAAAGCGAAGGCAACTGAAAATAAATAATTGATGGATGGAAATTAGACATCGCCCGTCTTTCGTGTCTCTCCTTCGTTCCTCCCCGATCTCCGTCTGGTCTGTGCTGCATGATCTCTCTCGTGTCTCTGTGTGTCTGTCTCTCTCTCTCTCTCTCTCTCTCTCTCTCTCTCTCTCTCCTCCTCTCTCTCCTCTCCTCCTCTCTCTCTCTCTCTCTCTCTCTCTCTCTCCCTCGCTCCCTTCCCCTCTCCTCTCCCTCTCCCCT
>NW_020870855.1:257576-272576 GCF_003789085.1 Penaeus vannamei
GGCTTTTTTTTAGTTTTTTTTGTTTTTTTTTTGGAATTTTGGGTTAGTTCTTTGTAGGTTTTTTTAGTGCGATATTCGTGATCTGTTGAGTTCCGGGATGTGGAGGTGGGGAGGACGGTGGAGATGAAAGATTAAGAAGGGAAGAGAGAGACAGTCCGTTATTTTATGATTTGATGGTAGGGAGGGTAGGAAAGAGAAAATGGGGGATATAGAGAGGTAAAGGGGAAGGACGAGAGCAGGAGAGATGAGAGAGAAGAGAGAGAGAGAGAGAGAGAGAGAGAGATAGAAGAGATGTAGAGAGAGAGAGAGAGAGAGAGAGAGAGAGAGAGAGAGAAATTCTCATTCATCGTCTATGTATTGATGTTACATGTTGTGAAATTCAAGCTCGGTTTAACCAGGGTATATTTCACGAGAATCCGTGTGTGTGTGTTTGTGTGTGTGTGTGTGTGTGTGTGTGTGTTTG
This sequence comes from Penaeus vannamei, assembly GCF_003789085.1. Lineage (NCBI taxonomy): Eukaryota > Metazoa > Arthropoda > Malacostraca > Decapoda > Penaeidae > Penaeus > Penaeus vannamei. Next base: position 258,040 of record NW_020870855.1, read on the forward strand.
TGTGTGTGTGTGTGTGTGTGTTGTGTGTGTGTGTGTGTGTGTTTGTGTGTGTGTGTGTGTGTGTGGGCGCGTGCTCACGTGTCTTTTTATAAGTGTCTGTGTAGGTGTGCATGCTTTCGTCTGCGCGGTGAATTATGTCTGTATTTCCATTTGTCTTTTGCTTTCAGTTTGTCACTTTATCTCCTCGTATTATATTTTTTTCCACCATTTTATTCCCTTGCCATTTTATTTTCTTCTTCCGCATTATCATCTCCATTCTACTACCTTCTTGTTTTTTTATTTCCCATTCCCTTTTTTCCTCTTTATTTTTCTTCTCCTTTTCTTCCTCCCTTCCTCTCCGTTTTTCCCTCTCTCTCTCCCTCCTTCCATTCCTCTCCTTTTCTCCATCCCTCCCTCCCTCTCCTTTCCTCCTTCTCTCCCTCTTTACGTCTCCCCCGCTCTCCGTCTCTCCCTCTTTCCTTTTCTTCCGCCCTCCCTCTCCCCTTTTCTCCCATTCTCCCTCTCCCCCGCTCCCCATTTTTCCTTCTCTTCGTTTCTCCTCCGCTCTCTTTCCCCTCTCTCCTCCTCCTCTCTCTCCTCTCTCCTCCGCCGTTCGTGCCCTTCCCCCCTCCTCCTCTCTCTCTCCCTCTCTCCTCCGCCGTTCGTGCCCTTCCCCTCCCTCCTCCTCTCTCTCTCCCTCTCCCTCCGCCGTTCGTGCCCTTCCCCTCCCTCCTCTCCTCGCGCCTGTGTGTTGGCGAGCAGCGAGCGCGCCTCGCCTCGCGCCGGCTTCAACTCGCCTCTTCGCCGAAACTTCACTCGTTCCACATCACCCAGCACACACACACACACACACACATACGTACTCACACACATATACACACGCGCGAGCACACACACACACACACACACACACACACACACACACACACACACACACACACACACACACACACACACACACACACACACACACACACACACACATCCGTGCACACATGCTCACACACGCTCACACACGCACACACATGCACACACATGCACATTGTTCTTGCCACAGACTCCGTGTTGGTATCATTTCACAATTCGCTGTGGTACCGCAGCGCATACCTACCGGACTTACGCATGCACGACTGCACGGCCGTAGCGGCTGGGTGGGGTGGAAGGGTGTGGAATGATGGGGGGAGGGAGGGGGCTGCGCTACGCCCAGGCATGTCACTGGGACGCCCTTTAAACACACGCCTTCGCGGCATCGACCGTCACTTACGCCCACACGTCACACGGGACGACGTCAGCGCTGCCGCCCACGCTCGCCCACCCACACCTGAACGCTGGCGGGAGGGAGAGAAAGAAAGAGTGAATACAGGCCGCTCGCTACGTGTGAGTTTGCTGTGACTCAACTCACATCAGCTCCCCCTTCCCCCCCCTCCATTTACCCCTTTGTTCCCCCTCCTTTCTCCCCCTTCTATCTCCCCCTCCTTCCTCCCCCTCCTCTTTTCATCCCCTACCCTCATCTCTCTTATCTCATCCCCAGTCTGCTCATATTCCTCATTCATTATCTTGTATTTCTCCAGTTACTATATTTGGCATCCTTCCACGTTTCATCATTTCATGTTCTGTATCACTACTGTCATACTCTCCCACTCTCATACTCTCGCAATCACTCTCATTCTCTCTCTCTGTGATATCAATCCTCCTCTTCATAACCCCATAATTACACCTTCCTCCATCTCTCTGTCTCCTTTTCCTCTTCTAACATTCATATATTTTGTCCTCATTTCCTTAACAACGTTTTCACACTTTGCTGTTGGGGGTAGTTTATGATGCTGATGACACCTTGTTAGAGGGGGGTCATTTTTTCATCTTGTAGTCCACATGGTTTATTACAGTGTAGTCTTGGTGTGTGACTGCTTCAAAAGGTGGCAGGGAAGTTGTCTTTGGGTCCCTTCCCCTCCCTCTTCACCTCCCCCCATTATTGCTCATACTTGTTCTGTCCAGTTTATGGCATCTTCTGTGTGGTTGACCCATGCCCCATCCCACCCATGCCCAATGCCCACCCTCTTTCCTTCTTCCCTTCATGCCCCATACCAAGCTCCTTTGTACCCCTGCTTATGTGTATGTTTAGGGAGGTCTTTTATATACCATGAAAAACAGGGGGTGGGGATAGATGTCTGTTATGGATGGAAATATGATGACAACATATTGCTAAAAACACAGAAATATTCTTGTGCTAGTATAGCATCTGGTTGACTTATGAACATACATACTATGACACACTGAGACTTATGTACACCACCTACACCACCGTTAGACTTATGTGCTTGTGCGTGCAAGCATATATGTGATAAAACTGATAATGCTATTTCTTTTTCAGGAAGTGCGTGATGAGCGAGGAGGAGTTCTTGCTGAAGTGGAACAACCACCAGACCAATTTTGTCGACGTGTTCAATGAGCTCCTCCGCGATGAATCTTTCGTGGACGTGACCCTGGTGTGCGGGGGGGAGGCAGTCCCAGGACACAAAATGGTCCTGGCGGCTTGCTCCCCCCTGCTACACCGCATCCTCCGTGACAACCCCTGCAAGCATCCGCTGGTCATCCTCAGCGATGTGCCAGCCAGGGACATGCGGGCCATGATGAAGTTCATCTACCAAGGGGAGGTGAGCGTCTCCCAGACAGAGTTGGCCAGCTTCCTCAAAACGGCAGATAACCTCCAGATCAAGGGGCTGGCGGAGGACAAGGAGAAGGAGAAGGAGGAGAGAAAGAGAAAAGACAAGGACGGTGACAAGACCGAAGGCAGAGTCAGCAATAAAAGACAGAGGACGGCGGAACCCCGGACCACGGAAAACTCCTCTCCCCTCCCCTCACGCTCACACAAAGCACTCAATGATTCTCACTCTTCTAGTCATAAGAGCAGGAGCAAAGCCTCGGCGGAAGAACACACACCCAGGGTTGGGGGGGGAGGACTACACATGCCTGCCTCCAAACACAACTCATCAAAGAACTCCAGCTCAAAATCACCTCGTGACATTCCCTCTAGAGTTTCCAATGCCTCCGAGGAAAACAGCCTCCAGCACGCCGTCAACAATAACAGCGTCACCGAGGATGTTTTACCCAAGGAGGAGATGGTAGATGTTTTTTTTTTTTTTTTTTTTTGTGTCCCCCTTTTCTTTGCTTGCTTATTCTCTTTGGTGCCTCATCTGCTAAATTTCTTGATGTGTCTTTTGTCTCATCATTGCTTTCTTAAACTTTCTATGTATTACCATATTGAGATTATATCGTTTGCAAACATGTATGCATTTCTAGATCAGAAAGAAGATAACATCAACATGAGTAGATTTTTCTTGTTTCATCTTTTCATGCTGTCTTTATATTGGATGCTAACCTAACAACTTTACCCATGTGTTCCACTTTTACAGACTGTAAAGACAGAACCTCTGGACTACCCAGGAGAGATGGTGTGGACCGAAGGTCATGGCACCATAAAAAGTGATATTTTAGAAGACCCTCAATCATTAATGCCTTTGGCTGCAATACCCGGTGCACTAGAGGGTGTTGCAGCTGCCCTCGCTGCCTCCCCCAACCTCCCCGTCATGGAGTCAGGTTAGTCACTGTTGAAGGTGGGACACTCATTGCTTTTAGTTATTAGGGGAGATATTTTTCATGATAAAGAATTTAACTTGCTCATTTGTATTAAAATTTAATTTTAGACTAAAATTGAACTTTGAAAAGCATTTTTTTAATGCAAAGCAATATTAATCATTGGAGTTCCTCTTTTTCTTTAAGGTGAAGACAGCCGGGGTGATATGTCTACTGCCTCAGATGAACTCAATTCAAATGCTGTAGGGGTGAGTACAAGAGATGTTGAGCATAGGAAGCCATGCTTAATCACAGAAAAATGGATGATGCTGCAGTCAAGTAGAGAACTCAAATACAAACACAGACTCAAACTCCATCTCAGTGCTAATGAGAATATGAAGATATGTCATGGAAACTGCTTGAATTCATCCTTTTTTTAAGGTGATCATGGCTTTTTGTGGCAAGATTTATGAAAATTTCAGTATAATAGTTTAAGGCAATAAAGAATGAGAAATGGTATATTTTACAAGGATTATCTTTCTCTATAAAACTATGCTAAACTTATCATAGCTTTTGCACATTTCTGAATTTATTGCATTGTTTGTTTGTATCTTTTAATTCTCTATTTTATGCTTGTAAAAAAAAAATAGTTTTACCCATATAACAGTTAATTGACAAGTTTAAATTCACACTACAAATTTGTGTGTTTTTGTCTTAAACTGTTATTTCTGCATTAATTTAAAAATATCTTTTGTGAGGTAAAGATATATGTAATAGTAAGAGTAGGGCCTCTCTCTCTCTCTCTCTCTCTCTCTCTCTCTCTCTCTCTCTCTCTCTCTCTCTCTCTCTCTCTCTCTCTCTCTCTCTCTCTCTCTCTCTCTCTCTCTCTCTCTCTCTCTCTCTCTCTCTCTCTCTCTCTCTCCTCTCTCTCTCTCTCTCTCTCTCTCTCTCTCTCTCTCTCTCCTCTCTCTCTCTCTCTATATATATATATATATATATATATATTCCCCACCCCCCTCCTTTTAGATAGATAATTACAACATGAGCACAGAACTCATGTTCGGGAAATAGTAGTGTGAATTCATTTCAACAACTCTTGACCTAGTAAGACATGAACATCATTCAAAGATTTAAATGGAGAAATATTTATAAAAATGCTGGTATACCTTGATTACTCTGATGTTATGAAAGAAGATTCCCAAAGTGCATTCATAGTGGTGGTGGTGTATTTCAGAATGGCACAATAATGCATGAGATAGTGCATGGCAGAGTCGTACTGTCTCTCCATTATACAGACTCTTATCAAATAAATAAATAACCTAAGGTGAAAAAGTTTTTTTTTTTTTTTGTGGAAGGATATTTTGCATTGTCTTGTTCTCTCTTGTTTTCTTCTTTGTTTATGTCTTTCTGTTCTGTCTGACAAACCTGCACACATACACAGATGCACATTGAAATATGCATGCACACACACACCCATCAGAATATACAGCATAGACATTGCTTAACTGTATCTGTAAATGATTAGATTTCAACACCTGTATAAGTTTGATTTGCTAATTTATATAAATGATGCTGTTTATTTTTCTGTTATCATAATACCATTAGGCAGGGTATGTGTGTCTGCTTCTTTATTATGTTAGTAATGTTGAACTCGTTCTTTATTTTTATTATTAAATTATGATTATATATTTTTTTCCTTTTGCTATGCATTCAGTATTTGTTACATCAAATGATGTTTGCTTTGGAGCCCATAGAAATGATGAAGTAGTCCGACTCGCTTGTGTGAGGAAAATGACTATACATGACTGAAGGTACTCAGGGGAGGGCATTGTAGCTGGTAACCACAACAGAACAGAAATGAAGAATGCAGACAGACGGCCATGTCAGACCAGGTCTTCCCAACATAATGCTTATTTCAAAAAGTTGTGGTATCACCTACCATTCTCTCTACCAGGGTACCTGGGTGCAGGGTAGTCTAGCCCAAGGTACTGTTCGAGACAGTGGGACAGTGCCCCCACCAAGTCTGGTGCCTGCAGCAGCTCCACTGCCACCACCAGTGACTCCAGCTGCCTTCACTCAGCAGCAACTGGAAGAGCCCCAGCAACAGCAGCCTCTCCTGCCAAGCCATGCAAGTCCTTTCAGAACCAGTACCATTACTCTGCCTCTCAGTCTACCAAGTACCACCACAGTCTCAGCAGCACAGCTGGAGAGGCTTCCAGAAGTACCATCCTCCTCAGCTCCACCACAGTACTTCACAACAACAATCACAACAAACAATAACAACAGTGCCCACAAATGCAGACAGTGCTCCTTTGTTACCTCAAACCCATACACATTCACTCGACACTTGCGCATCCACTTGGGCACCAAAGAATTCCGCTGTCGAGTCTGTGCCTTTGCTTCCTCAAGAAAAGATTCCCTCATCCGTCACTTCCGCATGAAGCACTTGACAGGGGAGATGTCTGTGTACCATGACCTGGACTCCAGGGACATTGAGGAATTAGCCTTGGTCAGAGGAGTACCTGACAGTCTACGATTAAGGCCTAATCAGTTTTAAAAAAGTCCTCAGATGAATACATACTGTGCTGCTAATACTGTACTGAGTACTTCTAAGGCTCCATGCCTCTTTTTTTTTTCTGAAGTTTCTGATGATTATACCTTACTCAGGAATATTATGATGAATCAAAATCAACCAAAGGAACAGCACATATCATGAACCAAAGGATTAGAAACTATCTTGTTCTGTTTTATAAGGGATCATTAATACATTCCCAAAGATGACACTGAAACCATAATAAGGCTGAAATATTTGTTGTTTAGATTATTGTCCACTAGGATAAGGGAAGTCAGTTTTAAGATTTTTCATCACCTGAAAATGTCAATATTTTCTTTTGAGTTTTAAATCAGTAATTAAGTTATTTGTATATTTATACACAGAAAAGTTCCTAGTAAGCACTTAGTTCTCAAGTTTTATTCAAGACATTGTTTCTTGAAATCTTGGTAGTTTTCTTTTATACTGTATTTTTCTGATGTTGAAAGCTTTGTATGAATAAGACAATTTATTTTTATAAAGAGGAGTGCATGAATTACCCTTGAAAACATGCATAATATGATATATTTGTTGATTGTCCCATTTTGTATATATATATTTATAAATAAAGAATAGAAGCAAATTATAACTTACTGTTCTTTTATTTTTGATATGAGCAGAGTTGTAGAATAAATAATTTGAGAGATACTAAAATATTTACACAAGGTTATGCTTTAGCATACAATAAGTGCTAAAGACTAAGATTATTTGGGAAATGATGACAATATATATTTCAATTAACTGAAAATAATTCAAATTTTTTACTTTAAAAAAGTGATATGAAAGTGCTATTTTGTCCCAGATTCTTGGGTGAAATTAGTGTCTTAGTATTGAGCCTCATTTTATAAAGTCACATTAAAAAGATTAAGTTAAATTATATGTATATCAAGTTTTTGTTTACATTTAATCTTTCAAGTTAAATTAAATAAATGGTGAAGTTAGTAAAGCTTTGTCTTTGCATTCACATATATTCTTTCACAATATTGTGGCATCAAGAATATAAATACATACTCACACTCTTTGTCACACACATGCTTATGCCTATACTCTGAAACACTCAGAATCTCATACACACTCAAAATATCACATAAATCATACAAACATGTAAAGCTCTACATGCATGTGTGCATGTGAGGAAGTATCTGTGTATTTGTTACTTTTGTGTGTATGTGTGTGTGTGCGTGTGCGTGTGTTTGTTACTTTTGTGTGTATGTGTGTGTGTGCGTGTGCGTGTGTTTGCGTGCGTGCATGTGAGTGAATGAATGAGCTATCTTTCAGGGCAAATATTGCAAAGTTGCATATGTTTACTAAAAAATCGGTAAAAGACTTGCATCTAATTGCTGGAAACAGTGTTCTAGAAGATGATTCTTTCTTTCACTTTCCCTTCCATTCTCATTATCACCCATGCCATACCTATCCTCTCTCTTCCTCTTCCTCTTCCTACCTCAACCTCTTCCTCCCCTTCTCTATTCCCTTCCTCTTTCCCCTCTCTCTACATCTCCCTCCCCCTCCCCTTTCCACTCTCTACCTCTCCCTGTGCCTCTTAGTTTATACCTCTCCTTCCTCCCTCCCACTCTCTTTACCTATCCCTTCTCCCCCCCCCACTCTACCTATCCTTCCTTCCCCCTTCTCTCTCTGTCTCTACCAATATCTTCCCCTTCCCCTCTTTATACCTCTTACGTTCCCCCGCCCTCTCTCTACCTGGCCTTTCCCTCTCTTCTTCCTTTCTCCCTCTCACCCACCCTCCCCCCCTTCTCTCTCCTCCTCTCCCTCCTCCCCTCCTCCCTCCTCTCCTCCCTCTATCTCCTCCTCTCTCTCCTCTGTCCTCTCTCCCCTCTCCCCTCTCCCCTCTCCCTCTCCTCTCTCCCCTCTCCTTTCTCTCCCTCTTTCCTAGTCATCCCTCTACAATACACAGCAAAACTGCAAGTATATTATTAAACCAATGAAAATGACTTCATATATGTAAAGTAATAGATGCACTAACCTAAAAGTAATTAGTAAGAAAGGATGACAATACTTTTTTTTTTTTAATATGTATCAACATAATGGTATTAAGATATCACTATTTGCATAGGACCATTAATCACCAAAGAGAGGAAGTATGTGGCAATGTGCAATTAAAGAGTTATATTATATATGGCTTAAGACTATTAAGCACAGTACAATCTTGATGTATATTATTTTCAAAATGATATTATATGGGGAGTAGCTTGATAGAGGATTAACCCAAAATGTCACTTAAGATTTAAACAGTATATTTAAAACAATTCAAACAATGATGTAAAGGATGTTGTTTATTCTTATTAGCATTGTGTATATGTGCAGTATCTCTTTAAGTACTACTTTGTATAGTCTGCAGTACACTATGTCCTTGTAAGTAATGTAAAATAAATTTGATAAATAGTATTAAATGTATTATTTGCCTAATTTTTGATACATGGTTCTTCAAGAGCATTATTTTACTATAAAGTTATATGTGTAATCATGCTGAAGTGTACATATTTGCGAGTTATTTGATTAGTGAAATCAGTTTGTAAAATTTTACTAAATTTATACATATGATAGTTGTTCATCATTTTCCTTTATGTTGAAGTATTTTATCATTATGCAATTATTTCTTTGGTAGTATTTACAGATTTTGACATTTATAAGATTTACTGTGAGGATATTGAAGTACATTTTGAAAAATAGGGAAAAGAATAAATTCTTGATTAAATCTGTTCATGTGTTACCATAACTTATGAAATTGAGAATTTGAGAGTCCAGTTAGAGAATTTGCTGTAAAAGTTCTGTTATGAGAAACTATTTATGTATTCCTTGTAATAGATGATACAGCATTATTTAAGTAATTCGGGATATGCAAAAAGGTTCTAGGTCAAGAGTTGTATTAGAATGAATAGTATTTTAAGATTCTGTAATTCATAATTTATTTTACTATATCTGTAGGTTTTTCTATAAATTATTTATATTATTATTGTTGTTTTTTAATTGAAATGTATGTGTGCTTTTCTTTTAGAAGCATGTCATTAGAATATTAATAATAATAATAATTATAAAACAAACTTGTAATAACCCCACTTTCCCTTTTCAGGAGCTGGAAGATGGCGATGAGGAGAATACAACAGTAGGTTCTCCAGGTAAATTTAGAGGAGGACGGAAAGCGTGTTGCTTTTGTGGCAAGACATTTTGTGATAATTACACCCTGCGACGACACATGGTAACGCACCTCTCCCGGGAGCGGCAGTTTGAATGTCCAATGTGCAGTGCGGCGTATTCGCGGAAAGATCACCTCATGGCCCACATACGAAGGAAACATCCAATACCGGACGATGTAGAAAAATTAGACTTTAATGCAGGGCAAGCAAGTTAGAAGTAATTTAATACTTAAGATATCCAATTTATTATCATTATTTTATTATAGCTCATATTATTATTATAGTTATTTTTTGTCATTATTATTTTCTTATTATTTTTCTTTTTTATGTAATATTACAATTTATCTTTTTGTATTTGATTTTTTTTTCTTTTTTTTTTTTCTTTTTTTTTTTTTGTATATATAAGTGTCTAGGCCTACTCACTGAAAAAGTTATAATTATACGTAAATGCCAAAGGCCGCGACACTTATATAAACTCATCCCTTTGCCATTCCAAGCTTTTCAGGGGCACACCTTCCTGGTGCTGCATGGTGGTTAGTAGTCACTGTATTGCAAGAACATTATGATCTTGAACTTCGATGCACAAGACGTAACGAGAGGATTCTAATTTAGGAGTGTTTGCAGTTCATTAAATCTTGAAATGCATTGCAAGATTGTATTCCCTTTTTTTCTTCTTCTTGCTCCTTATCTTACAATATCATGTGAAGCAAATTGTATTGTGAGGTGATTTCATGAGAAATATATTCTTAAAGAATTCTAACTTAGAATCCTTGCAATGAAATTTAGGATATTAGCGTTGCAGGATGTGTTTCATCCTAAGGATGATGTCTTGACCAAAAGAATAAAAAGGCATATGTGAGAAGTTGCAACACAGTTGTGTGTTGCATTCAGGAATTTCAAGAAATCACTAGTGCTTGTTATGCATTGCAGGTTGAGTCTGTAATTTATTATAAGGTAAATTCGCCAAGTGATCTTTCGAAGCCCAGCAAGTCAGCTTGTGGGTGAAATGTAGCAGCCATTGTGTTGCATAAAGAATTGCAGGATAAACCAATGTGATAGCTTGCTTGGAATGCATAAGCCACGTACTCCATTCCCCCTCCTCTACACACCACCCAAAACCACTCCATTAGCGATTACCCTCATGTAATTTGAGGCTGAATTGAAACAGACTCTTTTTCCATGTTATATTTAGACCAGTGTTAACCCCCCTCCCCTGGCCTCATCTCATTCTTACCCCCCCATGCACTCATACACACTAACCTTCATTCCACAGCAAAGTGATTGTTGTCTTTTAGCCTTTTTTTTTCTTGTGTTTTTCTTTTTTCTTTTTTTTTTTTTCCTTTTTTTTATGTAGCAAACCGGGCAATTGAACAAGGAGAAATTTAGATTTTCAGTATAAATCTCATAATTCATGGGTACATCAGGTGTTTTCACAAAGTACATCTTCACAAACTTCCCTGTGCATTCCTATGTTCTGTCAAAGGTCTCCATCCAGATTTTATTTATTTATTTATTTATCTATTTATTTACTTATTATTATTATTATTGTTATTGTTATTCTTATGGGATTATTTTCTCCAAGATGGATAAAGGTAATAATTTATGAAGTTGGATATATCTTTGCAAACCTCGGAATATCCTGCTCTGTGTCGCACCCCGTGCTAGTATCATGTCCCTTACTGTGATGAAGAAGTAGAAGAAAAAAATAAAAAGCGATACTATTTCTCTTAATTTTCATAGATCCCTTATAGGGAGTAGATCTTATATTTCTTAAGTTTCTGTAGTTACAATAATGTCAGTGATACAGAAACCAGAAAACACATTGACTGTGACTATGATGAATGTACCTTAATTCCTTAATCCTGAAGATAGAGATGTATTTCAGATTTTATAGAGAATCTCCTCATTTCTTAGAACAGCCATTGGAACTTTCTGTAATGACCAGTCTGTACTGTATTGTTAAAGGGTAGAAAAAACAAACATATTTTTACATTGTAACCTCTATGCCTAAAGGATATCCACTTCCTAAAAAAACCTCTTACCTTATAAATATATATATACATATATGCCATATTTGGTGCTCTTGTTGAGGACAGTTTTCAAAGTATTTGTACATTGTTTCACCAATCTTTCCACAAAAGAATCTGGATGGATGGCTCTAAGCGGACATGAAACCGACACCAAGAACCAAATCCTTACAAAGACCGCCACTTTGGGTAGTTGGGAGAGTTGCTGCTGCTTGTGAGTAAAGGACGGAAGTACAACATTACTTCCTGTTTATATTTTGATTGGTGCAAAACCAATACAAGTATGTGATGTATTTCAGGCCTAATGTGAATAGTTTTTGCAGCCACAATTTCTTTTTGGATTTGGTATTTGGGGTCCTCTGAAGTATGAAAATAATAAATATTAATGATATTTAAAAAGAAAGAAAAAATACAAAGCAAATCTTGTCTATAGATCATTGGTTGAAGGTCAGAGTGAGCCACTACCATTGAGAAACTTTTATCTTTTTTTTTATTTTATTTTTTCATTAATATTTTCTTTATGATAATTTTTCTATACCCACAACGAGGACCAGGAAATTGTTAAAGATTCCAATGTGTAGTGTAGGGTCCTGTTAAGAGTCGCGGCGCCAGGTTAAAGTTGCCTTTTCGTTTTTCCCTAGTGTAAAAGGGGGGCTATAGGCGTTTTACGTGTGACTGATGCTCATGTTCTCAATGGCGTTGGGCCATTCTTACCTCTCCAAGCTCAAGAAATATTTTCCTATGTGATTTGTATACTGAGAGGTACTTTGCTCGAAGATATTTTTTTTTATTTTCTAGGAGACATCCATCAAAAATGATCCAAAGAATGTGTTTTTCGTGCTTTCTTTTACTTCTTTTTTCTGTATTATTTTTTAAAGGGTGTGATACTATATATTTTCTTTCTTTTTTTCTAAAATGATTATTTTTTTATCGTGGCATAAAGATTGATGGTGCTGCTTATCACTAGGGTGAAAATTGTTATGAAAATTTATCATACTGCAAAATTTGTTTTACATGACTTGTGAGAAATCATATTAGGATTTCTTTAAATCTTAAACTAATCATTGTTCTTCAAGATGAATTAAAAGTGCATTTTAGACAGCAGGAGTATCAGTTTTGTGCAAAGTATTCACACCTGTAAATATACACATTTAAATCTTGCAATTGATTTATAATATATTTATCCAGATTCCAATGTTTCTGGAGAGCTCACATAAGCTTGCTTAAAAAAGACATGAAAACTTTTCATATATAAGTTTATGTATTAAAAATGTGTAGGAGTTACATAAAGGCATTCAGTTTCCCTTTTAGAGAGAAAAAAAAAATTATATATTAAGAGCTTCAGTCCCATTGAATGCCTTGAAACCTTGCAAAGTGCAAAGGAGTAATTTTTGTAGTTACGGTTTAACACACCCACCACCAAAATGCCTACTTGTGATTTACTCCCATGCTCTTATACCAGCACCTTTAGCCGAACATACCCAGAAGCAGCCAGTATGGTACAGTACAATTTTGTTCTGACTTTGTTCAGGAAGCCATATATGTGGTTGAGATTTATATGATTGAAGTCTTGTGCGGGGACGATTTCCTCTCATAAGGGGGGAGGGGGGTTCCTTTTTCTCTTTCCAGTCTTAATATCTTTTTCTCTTTTCCTTTTCTCCCTCTCTCTTCAGCCTGTCTCACTCTCCCTTTCCCTTTCTTCCTCCATATCTTGTGCATCCTTTCTTGTTTTTCTTTTCCATTCTTGTCTGTCTGTCTTTTTCCTCTTTTTCCTTTTTTCCCCCCTCTCCCTTCCATTTTCGGCACAGTTGTGATTTAGTGACTTACTCCTTATTTTTATATTTAGCTCTTACTCATTCTGGGACACAGTGTTGATTTTATATATATTTTGAAAATTTAATTGTATGATTTTTAAGTGCTGAAGCTCGTCTGTTAAGAGATTGGAAGCACTTTGTAGCCAAGTTACTGTGCCATATCTCATTCAAGACATTGAATAACAGTATCTGTGATCAAGGGATAATTTTCACAGTTTCAGATCAGTCAAACAGTAATTTAATGTGTCCCCATAAGGCTCATAATCTTAAATCTAATCACTCATTTTAAGTAAGACAAAATGGTTGTTTATTTTCTCCTTATTTAAATGTAATCAAATTGTATCCAATACCTGTCTGTTAGTGTGTGTACATGTGCGTTTGTGAGTTAAATGTGTGCATGTGTGTTTGATTGCGCGTGATCATGAGTGATTTTTTCCTCAAGTCTCACTGTGGTATTTTCAAGTTATGCCTTTCATCTACCCCTTGACAGATCCATAGGGGATATAAACATATACAGCTCCTCTTTGGCAGTATCGTTAATACAATTGTTTCATTTATGAATGTAAATTATGGGAAAATTTACCTTGTGTGTGTTTTTTTTTTTTTTTTTTTTTTTTTTTCTTTTGTTATTCTTTTTTTTCAATCACCCCCAACAAGGAAGAAAGAAGTTTGAGCATAGGACACTGAAAAGTGTTGGATGAAAAGTGCCGACTTGATTTGGATATGCCATATGTTTATTTATATTGCTAACTTAGGTTGGTAGCTCAAATATGTAGTAAGTTCAAGGTAGATTCTTTATATTTTAGATAAGATAGATTCATTTATTCTTCCTTTTTTCATATTCTTTTTTAAAAAATAATTGTATATAACTAGAAACTTTTGTGCACTTGTTTCTTAAAGTTAAACTGGCAGAAAATTAGAATTTAAGAAAGTGAGAAAGAAGTGCATATTATTAGAAGGCATATCAAAGTCAAAAGATTTTAGGGGGTTAATGTAAAAGAATTAAATTCATCAATTTGGTTATAAACAGTATACTTTTTTATATACATTTTGAATAAGTTCTGCCAAACAAAACATTGGGTCCCATGAAAGGTACTTTAAATCAAAATTTTTGTTCCTCAAATGCAGTCAATAGAAGTGAGCTGGGATGTGCCTCACTGCCTAACTAGTGTGATGTCTGGAGTCACGAGTTTCTGGAGGACCTTCGTCTCTGTGCCTGCTGCGACCTCACAAGCCAATGTCAAGGGTCTCATCGACAGAGACATAATTTATTTATTTGTAAATAGTGTAATGTGGGGTCAAAACATTCTTCTATATTTCTAATATCGAAGTGGAGAGGTTTCACAGTGTTCTTGTCTTTTACTTCCAATTGTTGAACCACATTTTTTTCTTGCCTTTT
>NW_020870855.1:285076-286121 GCF_003789085.1 Penaeus vannamei
ACGAGCTCGGGCGTGTAACCTTGGCAGTGTTCTCAGATAAACGCGAACCGAATAACCTCCTAACCTTCTTCCGACGAATTTCTCGTTTGGCAACACTGGGTTAAGATGCTTTGTTTGGGTGAGATTTTTTTTTCTTTTCTTCGTCTGTGTTCTTATATATGTTATTTATCTCTTTCTATTTAACGTTAGTTTATTTGAAGTTACTTTTGTATCATTGTGGCGAGGGATTTGCCGAAGGTCGCCCTGATTTGTTGTTGTTTTGGTGTATTTTCGCTTTCTCTTTTTGCTTGTTGTTGACACCTCTGTGAAACGTGCTTATTTATGTATAAAAGTAAACGTCCTAGTAACGCTCTACTACTACTCTACTACAAATAACATCTAAGCCCGTAATCCATATTGTTTTTTGTACTTTTATAACTTATTTCTAGTGAAACATTTTTTCACTGCATGGCATATGGTGCCGACGAATAAAAAAAATACAGGTTGCCTCTGAACCACTGTCATTTTCACAGCGTATGAATGTCACCTCTATAGACCCAGTCTCAACGTTTGTATTTTATTTTTCCGAATCTAATTTTCAGTTTGCTGTACATATTTCATTCGTAATTAACTTCTTTTCTTTTTGTTCATCATTTACTTCTTTTTCCTTTGCTTTATATCTATGTTTACATATCATTAAGTAACCTAATATTTTTCACAATATGGAGAAAATGGCGATAAAATTAACACCACATTACTAAAAATTGGACGTAGAAGCAAATACATGATCAAAAATAAACCGCACGAAATCTATAACAATAGAAAAAAAATCAAACTTAGCAGAAGAAAAAGAAACCTTACAATACTGTATGAAAAACTTTCCAACGATTTATTCATTCATAATTTACTGTTTATTTTGACAGCTCCATGACGGCGCAGAAAATCGTATGCGTCTTGTCATCTGCATTGGCGATGATGTCATTAAGGGCGAATTCAGAAGGTCAGCGAACCGGTGGAGCCAAAAGCGGCTGTTGTTGTGAGGGAACCGGTAGCGCGACAATTGTAG
>NW_020870855.1:300091-307591 GCF_003789085.1 Penaeus vannamei
CCGAGAAAAACAGAAATGCAGAAAAGGTTTTGATGCTGATAACGAATGTTCATCACACATTTTACTGATAAGTCAGACAAAGCGACTTCCCCCCCCCCCTCCCACCTCCTCCCTCGACTCTCCTCGCCTCTCCAAAACATGTGACCGACTTCAAAAGAAAAAAAGAGAGAGAAAAAAAATGAAAAACAAAAATAATAATCAAAGTCTAAAGTCAGGTTCTTTAAGGAGTTTTCTTTACAGGTTCTTTGTGCTCGTATCCCCCATTTTTGCCTTCTGGGCCCGCCATTGTCTCGCCGAACCGGAATTCGAAAACAGCTGATCTCTGAAAATATTTACCTGTCTGGATTTTGCATTTCCTCGTGTATTGTCACCGTCTTTCTCTCTCACTTTTTCTTTATTTTTTCCTGTCTTTACATAGGTGAAAAGAACGATCTGGTATAGGTTCTTTACTCAGAATGAAAATATTTAGATACTATTGAATGTAAAAATAGTATTCTCCGGCGCTTGATTCCAATAAAAACCTAATTCAAAGTTCATTTATCAGATTAAAAAGTTAATACAGATTGGATAAAGTTATCTGAAGAACAAAAGAAGTTAGACGAAGGAAAAGAAGATAAAAGAACTTAATAGGAATAAATCGATATGATACTGGGAACTCGTCTTTTTCTCTCCCCCATCCCTTTTCTGTCTCTACTTGTCTATTTGTCTGTGAGTGCAATATGACCTTAGATGTCTAGCCTATTTGTTTGTTCTAACCATGAACTATTCTGTCAGTTTGTTTGTCTGTCTGACTGAATGTCTGCCTCTCTCTCTTTCACTCCATCTCTATTTCATTCGTGTCTCATGCATATCTATAAATCTGAAACTGATAGCCATGTATGTTGTAATTTTGTATGTATTTCCTTGAAATTTGCGATATGAAATTTCTTTCCTTTTCAATGACCATCGATTTTATTCACTCCTTTCTGAACATGTTTCTACTCTCTCTCTCTCTCTCTCTCTCTCTCTCTCTCTCTCTCTCTCTCTCTCTCTCTCTCTCTCTCTCTCTCTCTCTCTCTCTCTCTCTCTCTCTCTCTCTCTCTCTCTCTCTCTCTCTCTCTCTCTCTCTCTTGTCTGTCTATTTATTTTGCGAAATGCAGATATTGTATTTATTCGGTCCTCATTTGCAGCTCACTGATAACGCCACTCTTTCACGAAGCAATTCCATTTTAGTGTCGTATCTCTTTGGCATCTCTCCACAAGTGCTGAAAACGCGGGCTCGGTTTCCCTTTACAGCTCGCACCCTCAGCGTCTTCCATTATGTCAAGAATGTTCATGAAGTTTTCTGGTTCATTATTTCACGTGTTTATATTTTTGTATATATATATATATTTTTTTTTTTTTCGCTCTATATCTTTCTTATTTGAAAAAAAAATCTTGATTTCTTTGCGTTTGGTGTACAATGTCCCTAAGGGCGTATCATTGTATATATCATTATTTCCATGCTATATTATTTTGTTTATTTGATTATTCATCCAGTCGAAAAACATTCCTTACCAACTTACATCTAAAAAGGAAAGAGATTCCTGAGTATACTTCACAATGAAGATCGTGGACAAAAGCAAATCTTAAAAAGAAAATAATAACGATAAAAAAGACACGTGACATAGAAATAAGCGCACCCCCCCCCCAAAAAAAAAAAAATCCCCTCATAAGCAGAGATCGAAGACCCTTCGGCAAACTTTCATCTTTTTTCCCCAAAAGCTTCGAGAAACATTTTTTCCCGCCATCCCTGAGGTTATTATGTTGATGTGGAAAGTCATGCAACTACTGGTTATGAAATCTGTCCATAGGGGCTACGGGCACAAGTACATTTTTTCAGTAAGGGGATACGAGCAAGTATATATGCATATGTTTTAACAAGAAGTGCAGATGCTGTTAATAAAATGGTAGTGATGAAGATCATAATGATAATTGTTGATAAAAGACATACTAATAATGGCAATAACTATAGTAGTAATTATTGTTATTATAATAAAGATAATAATATTGATAATAGTAATAATGATAATAATAATTATCATAATGGTAACAATGATGATCCTAGTAATACCAGTCATGATAACAGTAATTACATAAGAATTATGGAAGTGAAAATGGAATATATAATAATAATGACAGTGATAGTGATCATAAATTATTTCAGTGATAATGAACATGATATTGATATTTATGATATTCATTATAATTATAATGACAATAACGATAAAGACAATAATGAGAATGCTAATGATAGTGATAATGAAAAAATGGTAATGATAATTACAATGAAGACATCAGCAGTATGAATTACTAATAACCGATAACGTCAACAACAATAACTACCATAACAATTAATTTACACCAACAACGAACACTATTTAAAGAGAGAAAAAAAAGTCAAAATGGTTTTGGCGCAAAATCTGGTTCAGTGCTTCTCGAATATCTGTCAGAAGAAGGCGCTGACACCTGACCTTCCGTTATCGCACGTTGATTAATAATATTTGTGAGATAGTTTTCGAATAAAAAAACAAGGTTTCAAGCCGGGTATGTTGGCTGTGTTTCTTTTGTTGTATTATTTATTATTATTATTATCATCATCATCATCATCATCATCATCATCATCATCATCATCATCATCATCATCATCATCATCATCATCATCATCATCAATATCATCAATCATCATCACATCATCATGTATATTACCATTATAATTTACAATTCCTTCCCAAAAAATATAATAATAACATAGAATGAAAGAAAGGAAATAACCTGAAGTAACACAAGTCGATGTTTTGGCAAGGCTGAGCGACCAAGGTGCCATCTAGTGGCAGTTTCTCTCTTAAAATACTGTTTTTTAAGTCACGAGTCACTGAGTTCGAGAGCGTGAACTGCCTAGGTTAACTGACCGTGATTAAGGCTTCGGTAAAGGCAAAGGTTACGCTGAAGTTAACACGTGTAGGAGTGACTTTGGTATTAATGATTATTTCCATGCTATTCATTATTTATTACGTTTCTTGATTATCCTTTGGTATTGCATGTTGTAGATGATTATCTTTATG
Organism: Penaeus vannamei; assembly: GCF_003789085.1. Taxonomy (NCBI): domain Eukaryota; kingdom Metazoa; phylum Arthropoda; class Malacostraca; order Decapoda; family Penaeidae; genus Penaeus; species Penaeus vannamei. Next base: position 303,175 of record NW_020870855.1, read on the forward strand.
CTTCGTATTACATATTAGTTCGTTAAATGCTAGTCTTTTGTGCACATTTGCCATATTGTCAGATGCTGGGGATTACGATCGATTTCCCGCCAAAAAATCCGACGAGACAAGGATATTCGATATGCGTCTAAACGAATACCTCTGCGTGTATGTGCTTGTATGAATATGAGTGTGTGTGTGTGTGTGTGTGTGTGTGTGTGTGTGTGTGTGTGTGTGTGTTGTATGTGCTGTACGTGTATTAACTATATGTATTGTGTGTGTGTGTGTGTGTGTGTGTGCTGTATGTGTATTAACTATATATTCATGTACCATTATTTATTTACATTCATATTAAAGTTTATTTTAATATTCATCTAAAGTTTACCCTTAAACTAAACAAAAAAGGCGCCTTGGGAACATCCTACGCGCCCGGTAGGAATAATACGGCCTCAAGGATAAAAGGGGAAAAAACGTGAGGGAGACTGCCTGGGTCTCAAGATGGTATCGTGGAAGGATGCGGAAAAGAGGGAGGAGGACAGGAGAGAGAGAGGGGGGAGAGGAGGGAGCGGGTGCGAGAGAGAGAGAGGTGGGAGGGGGGGGAGGAGAGAGAGAGGAGAGACAGAAGGACAAGACAGACAGACAGGACTGAGAGGACACAAGGAGCTACTGGGGCGTGCTAACCTATGGACAATGGCGACGTGTTGGTTTCTGGCAAAAAAGAAAAAAATGAAGGGAACTGCGATCGATGGCTCGAATACAATAACAAAAATAAGAAAAGATGACAGCCTGCGTGCGAATGTAAAGAAAAAGATAGGAAACCAATATGAAATGTCTATAAAAGGATTGAAAATAAAAGATAAATGGTGAAGATGATTGTAGTGATGAACCGTCGACTTTGCGATCCGTTACCGACGAGAATGAATAAAAAAGTAATAATGTCAATTACAATACTTGTTGCTGAGTAATGAATGTGGCTGGAAGTGAGTAAATGAGTATCTATAAAATTTTATGAACATTATAGCTTTATTACATGTGTATAATTGTAGTGACATTCTGTGACTTACGGAGAACAAACACTATCCAGGCAGGAAAAATTACCAAGATCGCCACAATAATAATAAGGATTAATGAAACTAAAGATAAATGGAGATATAATATAAATGGATAAAAGGATAAAAAGAACTATAAATCGTGAAGCATGCAAATCAGACACGTGGAAGCGTGGTATGGCGAGACCCATGATGTAAGGGCCATATATATTATCGTATATAAACGTGTCTTAGACCAATCAGCAGAAGCGTAACAGAATCAACCAATCTGGTGATTTGTTTACACTTTCCCGGCCAATCACGTGGCGTGTACGAGGAATCGCCATTTTCAATCAACTTCCCGATTTTCGTTTTATGAACTAGTGGTCGGCCTTGGAGTCTCAGCATCCCATATAAAAAAGAGGTTAACACTGCACTCTCCATATATGCAACGTGAACATGTATATGGTGTGTTCAGTTGTAAAATTTGTTTGTGTGTGTGTGTAAGTGTGTGCGTGTTAGTGTGTGCGTGTGTGTGTGTGTGTGTGTGTGTAAGAGAGAGCTTCTGTCTGTTTGTCTGTGCGTTCGTACGTACGCGCGCGCGCGTGTGTGGTATGTATGTGCGCGGTTGTGTGGTGTGTGTGTGTGTGCGTGCGTGTGTGCATGCATGTGTGTTTGTGTGTTTCTGTTGAAGGGGACTAAAACTGACCATCCAGAAAATGACAACAGGCATTTGCGAAATCAATTCTTGCAAGTCTGATTGCATTAAGATAACACATATGACGTCTTATTTTACTATAGAAACGGCTCTTGGGGAGTACCAGCTTTAAAAGATGTGAAGTTACGCAAGGATTAAAATTCGATACTCAACTTTTGTCTCCTCCTTCTTTCGCTTTCCCACCCTCTCCCTCCCTCTCTCCTTCCACTTCGTCTCCTCTCCACCTCCTTCTCTGCCTCAATCCCTCCCTAATTCCGCTCTCCTTCCCTCTGCACCCTCCTTGTCTTCCTTCCCCCCTCCGTCTTTCCCTCCTTCATTCCCTCCAGTGTTTTTCCCTACCACCTGGCCTCTCTCCCTTCCTGCCTCGCTCCCTCACTCACTCCACTCTCCTTCCCTACCATCCTCCCTTCCTCCGCTCCCCATTCCTCCCCTCCCTCCTCATCTCCCTCACCTCCCCTCAACTCCCTCCCACCTCCCCTTCTCCATATCCCTCCCTCCTCCGCATCTCCATCCAAACCTCCCTTGCTCCATCTCCCTCCCTTTTTCTCCACTTCTCCCTCCTCATCTCCCTCACCCCTTCTCCAACTCGCTCCATCTCCCTCCCTCCCCCCTCCCTCCTCATCCCCTCCACCTCCCTTTCTCCATCTCCCCCTCCCCCCCTCTCACCACTCCCTTCCCTCCCTCCTCCCCCCCCTCCTCATCCCCCTCCCACCTCCTTTCTCCATCTCCCTCCCTCCCCCCCCTCCTCATCCCCTCCCATCTCCATCTCCTCCCTCCCCCCTCTCATCCCCTCCACCTCCCTTCTCCATCTCCCTCCCTCCCCCCCCTCTCATCCCTCCCACCTCCTCCCATCTCCCTCCCCCCTCCCTCCTCCCCCTCCCCTCCCTCCCTCCCTCCCTCCCCCATCTCCCTCCCCTCAAATTCCATCTCAAGCCTAAGGAGGGGCCTCGAGGAGCCGCCGCCGCCATCTTGAGGGTGAGTCACCGCTGTCATCGATGGGGACCTCTTTTCGCGCGCGTACCTTGAGGCTTCTCAGGGCGTCTTGTCGCCTTCTTGAGTTTTATTTTGTATTTATTTTTGTAGTTATATATGTCTCTTTCTCTCTCTCTCTCTCTCTCTCTCTCTCTCTCTCTCTCTCTCTCTCTCTCTCTCTCTCTCTCTCTCTCTCTCTCTCTCTATATATATATATATATAATATATATATATATATATATATTATATATATATATATAATATATATATATATATATATATATATATATATATATATATATTAGTTTTGTTATTGTATTATATTTTTGGTTCATCTTTTTTGTTTGTTTTGTTTCATTTTCACTTACTTTGTTACTGTAGTTTTCGTGAGTTATATTTTGTATTTATCTTTGTATAATTTTTATTGTTTTTATTTATCTATTATGATATTTCTCATTTCTTTTTTTCATTTATTTTCTTATTGTGGTTTTCTTGAATTTTATTTTGCTTTGATTTTTGCATCATTTCATTTTTGTGTGTTTGAATTACATTTTTCATTCATCTTTTGTTATCTTCTTTCTTATTCTTATCTTATCTTTTATTATCTATTTTTATTATATTTTATCATTTATTTTCTTTTTATGATGTTTGTTTGTTAGTTAGTCTTTTGTTCGTTTGTCTGTGTCATTCAAGTTTTTTTCTTCTTGTTAATCTGTGTTTTTTTACGGTTTTATTGTTATGTTTCCTTTTATAAAGTTTATCTATTTTATGCACTTGCCTTTCGTCTTCTATCTATACCCATTCTTTATTTTTCCTTTCTTTCCTTCACCAATTTCTTAGAAGTCTTCACAATCCTTACTTTATCGCTGTTTTTTTCATATCTATTTTCCCTATTTCTATTATCCTCTTCTCCCATTTCCCATTTTCTTTCTCTTCTCAACTTCTTTTCATTCCGTCATTTATCAACATCACTTTCACCCACTTTGCTTCACCATTATCATATTTAGCTTCACCATCACTTTCTTATAGCTTCACCATCTTCACTTTTAGCTTTCACCATTTTCACTTCCTTCCTGGGACTCCTGGCCACTTAGCCCCTCCCCCCCCCCCCTCCCCACCACTAATTACTTCTTTTTGTATTTTTCCTCTTATCTTTGATTCCTTGTCTCCACCTCTATCTCTGTTTTCTGCTCCCTCACTTGCTCCATCTCCCTCCCTCCTTCCTCCCCTTCTCTCCTCATCTCCCTCCCCCCCCCTCTCCAGCCTCACCTTATCCCTCAGTCTCATCTCTTTCCACTTTTCCTCCCCTTCTCCTTTCCCTCCCCTCCTCTTCTCTCCCTCATCTCCTCCCTCCCTCCTCCCCTCCCCTCCTTCTCCCCCCCTTTCCTATTCCCCTCTCCTCCTTTGTCCTCCTTCCCTCTTCATCCTTCCCCCTCCCCTCCTTCTTCCCTCTTCTCTCCTCCTTTCCCGTTCCTCATCTTCTTCCTCATTCTCCTCTTCTTTTCCTCTCCTCTTCTTTCTCTCCCTTCCTCTCCCCTCCTCCTCCTCCTCTTCTCTTTCTGCTTCCTTCCTCCCCTCCTCCTTCCTCTTCCCCTCTTCCTATCCCTCCTCCTCCTCCTCCTCCTCCTCCTCCTCCTTCCCTCCTCCTCTCCTCCTCCTCCTCCTCTCCTCTCCTCCTCCCCTCCTCCTCCCTCCCTCCTCCTCCTCCTCCTCCTCTCCT
>NW_020870855.1:315091-320091 GCF_003789085.1 Penaeus vannamei
TTTCTCCCTGCTCTACTCCCCCCATTTTCTATCACTATCACTTTTTCTCTCCTATCCATTTCCCTCCACCTGTTTTTTTTTTTTTTTTTTCTCTCACCTCCTCTATCACCAACCCTTCTTCTCCCTCTCATTTTTTTCACTCTCTCTGCTCCTCCTTCCTCCTCCCTCCCCCGTCCTCCTCCCCCTTCTAATCCTTCTCCTTCCCCCTCCACCTCCACTCCCCTCTTACCTCTCCTTTCCCTCCACCCCCACCCCCTTCTCTCCTTCCTCCTCCTCTCTCCCCTCCCACCACCTCTTTCTCCGCCCTTCCCTATTTTTTTCACTCGCCCCCCCACCCCCCGTCACGCCCAAGGTGGTCTGGTCACCCCTCTCTTTAACGTCAGGATCTGCATACGACTCAAGTCAGGTTTTCCTAAGTCTCTCCCTAAGACCTCCCGAGGTGTAGAAAACGGGCCTTCCTCTGAACAGCTGATCCGAAGTCTTGTCTCTTGGGTTCCAAAATGTAGTCGTTTGAATTTAGAAATACTTTATACAAGCACTATATGATTATATAAACAATTAATACGAGTGGTAAGTCATTATCATAGGGGGAAGTAAATTGAGAATTGAAATTATGATAAATTAAGAACTACTGCCACAGAGGTATGATGTATATTTATGAATCGCTGGTATTATCACCATATTAGTTAATAAATCCAAAAACAAATTTATAAGTGCATACATATAATAAAAGATAAGAAGATAGTGCAAAAAGCTAAAATAAAGCATGATAAAAAATAATAAATCAGATACACGAAAAAATGCTATATCATTATATACCTACCTACAAAAAAAATATATCATTCCTACAAACTTTCTCCAAACACAAGAATGTCTGGAACTCGAAGACAAACCCAAGATTCACATTTGTCTTGAGTTTTCTTGAAGACCCTAACTTATGAATAGAAGTTTGTATCTGTTTAGAGATTGGGGAAGGGAGAAGAGAAAATATTCTTATTTTTCTTTTTCGCAAAAATGCGTGCATGTGTGTATGTATAATTGTGCATGTTTGCACGTTTGTTAACATATCTATATCTATGTATTCATTAAGAATTCTCTCTCTCTCTCTCTCTCTCTCTCTCTCTCTCTCTCTCTCTCTCTCTCTCTCTCCTCTCTCTCTCTCTCTCTCTCTCTCTCTCTCTCTCTCTCTCTCTCTCTCTCTCTCTCTCTCTCTCTCTCTCTCTCTCCCTCTCCCCTCTCTCTCCTCTCTCTCTCTCTTCTTTCCTCTCCCTCTCTCTCCCTCTTCCTCTCTCTCTCTCTCTCTCTCTCTCTCTCTCTCTCTCTCTCTCTCTCTCTCTCTCTCTCTCTCTCTCTCTCTCTCTCTCTCTCTCTCTCTCTCTCTCTCTCTCTCTCTCTCTCTCTCTCTCTCTTCTCTCTTCTCTCTCTCTCTCTCTCTCTCTCTCTCTCTCTCTCTCTCTCTCTCTCTCTCTCTCTCTCTCTCTCTCTCTCTCTCTCTCTCTCTCTCTCTCTCTCTTCTCTCTCTCCTCTCTCTCTCTCTCCCCCTCCCATTCAATCTATCTATACATATGTATGTATGCATATATGTATTTGTGTATGAATATATCAATGTGTATATATCAGCAACAGCCCCTATGAATTATGAATAATACTTGTATCTAATTACCATGATTTAGAATCTTCATTGTCGGAAAGATTTAAAAACAAATGATTTCGTATCCAGAAATTTCTGGAAAATTATTCTTTTTAAAAAAGAAGTATTGATAGCAGACCGATAATTATCTTCCGAGCAATGACAGGTTCCAAAGTTTTCAATTAATTTTCCAGAAAGGGATCAAATTCCAGGTTCTTAATTTAAACACGAGAATAGTTTCTTGATTCCGTTTTTTGGCAATTAAAAAGGGAGAAAATATTTTCGTTGTTGAGAAGAAGAAAAAAAAGATCGCGAGAGTTATTTCAATTATTTGTTAAAGGTGCTGATAGTAGTGATAAAATGTATGTGTTGTGTGTGTGTGTGTGTGTGTGTTGAGTGTGTGTGTGTGTGTGTGTGTGTGTGTGGTGTGTGTGCGAGTGTGTGTGTGTGTGTGTGTGTGTGTGCGGGCGCATTTGTGATTGTACATGTATGGTATGTGTATGTGTCTATGGGTAAGTGGGTGCATGTGTGTGCATTTGTGCGTGTGTGTGTGTGTGGGGGGGCATGTCTGCATGTGTATGTATCTGTGTGTGTGTAAAGTATATATTGAAATTATAGTTCTTTATCCATTCTCATCGGTGTTAAAAAGGATAATGATACTGAAAATAACGTAGAATATATAAAACATCAATAAAAAATTCTTTCTCACTCTAGTGGTCATATCATGTTACATCACCCTCCCTCCCTCCCCCCCCCCCTCCCGAAAAAATACCATACATAGGGTAAAGGTATGTCCTCCCCCCTCCCTCCCTCCCCCCTCCCCCTCCCTCTCCCCCCCCAGATTCCAAGGCTTTATATGGACCATCCCTCAAGGAGTACGTGATGCTTATGGGCTACAGGCGTAGTTGTTTTTTTTTGTTTTCTTTTTCTTTTCTTTCTTCAAGATACTTTTTTACTGTTATTCGATTATTTATTTATCTGTTTTCTAATCTTTTATTAATGGAACAGAGGCGATAGAATGTGATAGCTAACAGTGAGAATGAACAGAGATAATTTTACTGCAACCGTCATATATTTCTTTGTTCTTCCAATTCTTTAACGATCTGAACAGTTATAAAAGCTAAAAAATAAGAAGAAGAAGAAGAAACCAAAGACAAAATTAAAAGAAAGTAGATAAACCATAATTAGGATGAAGAGGACAATGATAATAATAATAATAATAGTGATGGTAATAGTGACACGATATTACAGATTCCAATTAAGTCAACAAAGGGCATCCCTTTTATGCGACCGAGTTGGCATTAATGATAATAGTGATATTAATGATAATGATAATAACAATAAGAATAAAGATGATAATGGCAATAATGATAATGTAGTAGTAGAAATAATTATAATAATAATGATATATGTAGTTGTAATAATGATATTCATAATAATAGTAAAATCATTATTAACAATGACAATGATAATAATAGAAATAATATTTAAGAATAAGAAATACATAAAGAAATACGACATTTTTTTCGTACATCACCAATATTAGGCAGATAAGATCACATAGACTACTTAACCTTCATGAACCCGGTAGAGGTGGAGGAGAAGGAAGAAGAGAAAGAAGGGGAGGAGGAAGAGGAAGTAGAAGAGGAGAAGGAGGAGAAAGAGGAAGTGGAGGAGGAGGAGGAGGAGGAGGAGGGAGGAGAGAGGAAAGGGAGGTGGAGGAGGAGGAAAGGAGGTGGAGGAGGAAAGGAGGTAGGAGGAAGGGAGGTGGAGAGGGAGGGAGGAGGAGGAAAGGGAGGTGGAGGAGGAGGAAAGGGAGGTGGAGGGGGAAAGGAGGTGGAGGAAGAAGAGGAGGAAAGGGAGGAGGAAGAGGAGAAACGGAGGAGGAGGAAAAGGAGGTAGAGGAGGAGGAAAAGAATAAGGTAGAGGAGAAGGAAATGATGGAGGAGGAGGAGAAAAAGTAAAAGAAAGGAGAAAGGAGAAGTGGAGGAGAGGAACATACCAGGAGGGAAAGGAGAAGAAGAAAAGGGTGCAGGGAAGAAAAGAGGAGGGAGTGAGGAAGAGGAGGAAAGGGAGAAGGAGAAGAAGAAGATGAGAAGGAAGAGCAGGAGGAGAAGGAGCATATACAGGAAGATAGGAAGGATAAAAAGAAAAGGAAAGGAGAGAAAGGCGAAGAGCGAAGGAGGAGGGAGGATAAAAAAGGTGTTGAGAAGATAAAGAAGAAGGATAAAGAGGATGAAGAAGATCCGAAGAGAGAATAAGAGGAGGGAAAAGAGAGTGAGAAGGAGAATGAAGAGCGTGTGAAGAAAAATGAGGATAAGGGGTTAAAGGAGAATGGTGATGAGGAGGAGGAAGAGTGGACGGAGAAAAGGAAGGAAAAGAAGGGCAAATGGAAAGCGAGGACGTAGGAGGAGATGGGAGAGAAGAAATGGGAATAAGAAAGAAGGAGAAAGAGAAGAAAGGGAGAAAGACGAAGTATGAAGAGAGAGAAGAGAAGAGAAGAGAAAAATCATAACAATGAGGCGCATCTCAACATTCTTTTGTTGCGTGAGATTTGGCTCCTTATAGACCGGATTTATTGCTATTATTATTATCATTATTTATCATTATTATTATTTATTGTTATATTTTATTGTTATTATTATTATATTATATTATTATTATTATTATATTATTATTATTATTATTATTATTATTATTATTATTATTGTTATTATTATCTATTATTATTGTTATTATTATTATTATCATTATTATTATTATGATTATTGATTATTATTATGATTATTATTATTTTATTGCTTATTATTATTATTGTTATTATTATTATTATTATTATTATATCGTTATGTTATTATTATTATTATTATTATTATTATCATTATTACTATCATGATCGTTATTTCTGCTATTATTATCATTATTGTTATCGTTATTATTATTATTATTATTGTTATTATTATTATTATTATTATTATTATTATTATTATAGTTATTATCATTATTGTTATTATTGTTATCAATATTACTAATATCATCGTTATTTTGTTACCATTATTATCATTGTTATTATTATTATTATTACTATTATTATATTATTGTTATCAATATTATTATTATTATTATCATTATTATTATCATTATTATTATTATTATTATTAGCATTGTTATTATAATCACTGTTTGTGTGTTATGTTTGTGTGTTTTTTTCTTTTTTCTTTTTACTGATGAGACACGAATATTTTCATTCATTGTTCTCACTATGATCATTGGTACTATTACTACATCGGTATAATCGTCATTGTTTTTTTGCAGTATTGTTGCCGTTATTTTATTACTATCATTATTATTAGTACTGTAAGGATAATAA
>NW_020870855.1:337591-348544 GCF_003789085.1 Penaeus vannamei
AGACTGCCATAACAGGTGGCGCGGAGTGAGCATGTGCCCAAATACCCACACTGACCACCGCCACTTGAGTAGCAATTATTGACAGGGACGGTGTCTAAATTTGGCGTCCTGAGCTTGCGCCTAAACACACTGCATGTGCGTTTGTATGTGCTTCTTATTTGCATTACTTGTCCCTGTAATTAAATGTTTAGTAAGCATAATAGTTATGATTATTGTTATGCGGTCTATGTTGTTTATGTCGTTTGGTTTACGATATTACGTTCTTCATATTGATTGTTACATTCCATTTCTCTTGAAATAAAACTAAACATTTTCCCGGATTAGATAAACATCCCACACACTTCCTTACCAGAATAACCACAAATACCAACAAACAAACAAAAAACACCCTTATCTCCACATGCACACATCAATCACCTTATCTCGCCCCTAATAGTCACTGATAGGTCGTAGCAAAGAGCGAAGAGTCGTTAAAACGTAGCGTAGAGGTTCCATAGTCATAGCCAAGGTCGTTACTATGTCCGGGTTGTTCTGTCACACAGTCTGCTCCCTGTCGCTGTCACGGGGGCTGGCGCTGCGATTGCCACGGCGGTCGCTCAGTCATGAAGGTGGCTCGGCTTCTTTGCGTTGGTGTTGTTGTTGGTTTTGTTGTCGTGGTTGTTATTATTTTTGTTGTTTGTTGGTTTGTTGTGGTTGTTATTATTATCATTATTATTATGATCATTATTATTATTATTGTTTTTTTGTTGTAGTTATTGTTATTGTTGTTATTGTTGGTTTTGTTGTCGTGGTTGTTATTATTGTTGTTGTTGTTGTTGCTGTTATTGTTGGTTTTGTTGTCGTGGTTGTTATTATTATCATTATTATTATGATCATTATTATTATTATTGTTTTTGTTCGTGGTTATTGTTATTGTTGGTTTTGTTGGTTCGTGGTTTGTTAGTATTATCATTATTATTATTATTATTATTGTTTTTTTGTTTATTGTTATTGTTGTTTGTTTTTTTGTCGTGGTTATTGTTATTGTTTTTTGTTGTGGTATTATTGTTGTAGGTGTTTGTCTTGGTTATTATTATTATTGTTGTTATTGTTGTTTTTATTGTTATTATTATTATTGTTTTGTTGTCGTTATTGTTATTGTTATCATTATTGTTAGTAGTAGTAGCAGTATTACTATTACTACAAGTATTATTATTATTACTGTTATTGTTACTAGTAGCAGTAGCAGGAGGAGAAGCAGTTGTTTACTTATTACTGTTCTTATAATTGTTATTATTATTTTTATTATCTTTGTTAATGTTATCCTAATGATCATTATTATTACTTTTATTATCATTATTATTGTTGTAATTTTCATAATAGTAGTAATGATAATGGCAATGATAATAATAGTAATAATGATAATAATAAATATGATAATTATAATGATGATTATTATTTTTGTTGTTATTGTTATTATCATAATCATTACTGTTGTTATTATTAATACTACTATTATTGTTGTTTTTGTTGTTATTATTATTATCATTATTGTTATTATTATTATTATTAACATTACCATCATCATCACCAGCATTATCATCATTATTTCCATTTGGTATTATAATTTTATTATCATCATTTATTATCATTACTTGTTATATTATTATCATTATGATCATTATAATTATGGCCATTATTGTTGCTGCTCTTTTTCTTATCATTATCATAATGCTGATGATGGTCATTATCATCATTATCATTATTATTATTTGTGATAACCACTCATTAGTGAATGACTCATTATACACAACCTTGGGATAAAATTTCGTTTATTTATTTATCGTGTCATGATAGTATCAAGTATAAACACTTATAATCAATAATGTCATGTCATTATATCTGATAGTCAATACCTGTGTCTATGCCTATTATGAATGTAGTATATTCTGGAGTATGGTAAATGACAGGCTTAATATATTTACATAGGCGATACGAAGGTAATATTTCGTCGATATTATAATCGATAATATGACAGTCGTGTTACAATTTTGAATTGTCTTTACAACGGTTATTTGCCTCCATTTCGTTTATTTCGTATATTTTTTTTCCTTATATTTTTCGCGTTGTTAGAGTTGTTTGTTATAAATAAACAACAAAAAAACACTCCATTTTTTCTTCCTTTTCTGCTAGACATCTCATCTAATCATGCGAGACTCAAGAGAGGGTCTTATTTCCTCTCCTCTCCTCTTTCCCACTTCCATTCCCCTTCCTCTTACCCCACCATTTACCTCTCTTCTCTACTCCCCCTGTTTATCTCCCTTGTCCCTACCCTGCTATTTCCCTTCTCTTCTCCTCTACCCCGTGAGTTCCTCCCCCTCCCCATCGTCTGTTCTTACCCTACTCCCCTCCCCTCCTTCCTTTCTTATCCCTTTCCCCTGCCCCACTACTTCCCCTCCTGCTTTCCCCCCGTCCCCTTCCCCTACCCCATGAGTTCACTCCCTTCTCTTCCCTCGCTTCTTACCCCCTTCCCCTACTACGACTTCCTTCCTCTCCTTTCCTTCCTTCCCATTTTACCTCCCCTCCCTTGACTCCCCTTCCCTATCCCCCTTCCTCTTCCCCTTCCCCATTCCCCCACCCCACTACATCCCTCCCCTCCTTCCCCCCTAGATATTCCCCCAAGACGCCCCTTTCCCCCAGACAGTCGCCTCTAGACACTTATGCAATCTAGGGAAAGTCCCCGCCAGTCCCAGACACGGGGTCTCGCCAGTAGGAAACCATGTCGATTCGGACCTACAGCCTCAGTTGAGTCGTCCGCCGTCGGTCGTTCTCCGTAGGAGAAGTCCTGAGGAAAAAGGTCCGAGAGGTGACGATGACATGCACTTGAGACATCCTGCTGCGTCTTTGCGAATTGGTGGCTGGTGGGGGAGGGGGGGGGGGGGGTTGATTTGTTTGGCTGTCTGTGGTTCTGATTCGGTTTCTCGCTCTCTCTAAGCCCCCTCCTTCTCTTCCTTTGTAGTCACTTGTAAACAGACACATACACATGCATAAACACATTGACAAGCATACGTATGTTTATACACATGCCATATATATATATATATATATATATATATATATATATATATATATATATATATATATATACATACACATATATGTGTGTGTGTACATATAGACATGTGTGCGTGCGTGCGTGCGTGCGTGCGTGCGTGTGTGTGTGTGTGTGTGTGTGTGTGTGTGTGTGTGTGTGTGTGTGTGTGTATCTATGTATGTATGAGAGAGAGAGAGAGATTAATTTCAGTTCAATTACGGAGACAAGCCTAGAGATAGACCTATTAATGCTGATAGAGTTGCAGATGAGGTCGAAGAGGATGATAGATAGATCGATAGACGAAAAAGTGCATGTCAACATCTGTAACGATTATTCTGCTTATAAATGTTTTTTATTCCTTTTATTTCCCATCATCGATCTTTGTTTGGTTACTTTTCTATTCATTTCTAATCTAGGTATATTATTCTCTCGTTATATTTTTTACGGATCATCTCTCTCTCTCTCTCTCTCTCTCTCTCTCTCTCTCTCTCTCTCTCCTCTCTCTCTCTCTCTCTCTCTCTCTCTCTCTCCTCTCTCCCTCCCTCCTCTCTCTCTTCTCTCTCTCTCTCTCCTCCTCTCTCTCTCTCTCCTCTCTCTCTCTCTCTCTCTCTCTCTCTCTCTCTCTCTCTCTCTCTCTCTCTCTCTCTCTCTCTCTCTCTCTCTCTCTTAGTAACACCACTAACAATAATAAGTACGAACTAACAAAATTGAGAGAGAGAGAGATACATGCATAGATATAGTATATGCTTTACAAAAATCCCTTTACTCGTATATCGATAATGCCAATTTCTATCTCTTTATCAAACTGCAGGTATGTACATCTATACCTACACCTTTTATTATAGATCTATCTGCATTTTGTTTGTTTGTTTGTGTGTTTGGCTGGCGTGAAGGTGTTGATATCACGTGTTGACCATATATTGATCTGTGCTTTGATGACGTCACTCTCAGCGAGACGTAGATATGCCACGCCCATTGAATGCTTCTGCTCCACTTTTAGCGATGTTTCTTTCTCTATCTGTCTATCTATTTCTCTGTCTATCCTTCTGTCTATTTACTTTCTCTCTCTCTCTGCCTCTCTCTCTCCCTCTCTCTCTCTCTCTCTCTCTCTCTCTCTCTCTTCTCTCTCTCTCTCTCTCTCTCTCTCTCTCTCTCTCTCTCTCTTTCTCACTCACTCTTCTCTCTTCTCTCTCTCTCTCACTCATTCTCTCTCTCTCTCTCACTCATTCTCTCTCTCTCTCACTCATTCTCTCTCTCTCACTCATTCTCTCTTCTCACTCACTCACTCACTCTCACTTCTCTCTCTCTCTCTCTCTCACACTCTCTCTCTCTCTCTCTTCTCTCTCTCTCCTCCTCTCTCTCTCACTCTGTCTCTTCCTGTGTGTGTTTCCCTCTTTCTGTCTTATTTCTCTCTCTTTCTATCTTATCTCTCGATTTCTCGATTATCAGAATAGACAGAGAGAGAGGAGAAAAAAGATGAGAACGAGATGGGGAAAAAGAGACAGGAGACAGAGACCCAGAAGGCGAGAAAGAGAGCGAGAGAAAGGGCGAAGGACAGGGAAACAGAAGGGACAAGAGACGAACGTACGCAAAGCCTTCACGGCTATTTTTATCCCGCGACCTGCCATCCCCCCCCCCCTTGCCTCCCCCTCCCCCCTCCCCGCCCCCTCGCGCCTGGAATAGCTCTCTACTTTTGAACTTGAGTTTATTTCTGGAAAACAAATTACGTTATCGTTTGCTCTTGGGATGGCTTGGCTTTCCGTGGTGTCTCTTTCCTTTTGTTTCTCTTCTTTATCTTCCTTTCCCTCTCTATCTCCTTCTTTCCCTCTCGTAATCTCTCTCACCTTCCCTCTTTCCCTTCTCCCTTCCCCCTACCTCCCTCGTCCTCCCTCCTTCACTCTCTCCTTCACTCTCTCTATTTCCATCCCTCCCGCCCTCATTCTCTCCTCTCTCTGCCTCTCTCTTCCTTCCCTCTCTCCTCCTCCCTCCTCCCTCTCCTCTCCCTTCCTTCCCTCCCTCTTCCCTCCTTCCCCCTCCTCCCTCCTCTCCCTTCTCCTTCTCCCTCCCTCCCTTCCAACCCCCCTACTCTCCTCCGCTCTACTTCCCTCCCTCTATTCTCCTCTTCTGATACACAAAAGGTATCGTTTTTCGAGTCTCCTATAACATCTTGGTGTGGTCTTCCTTTCTTGAAGGTGTGTAGATGCGTAGTTTAAACTTTAAACTAAGTTAGTGTATTCGTGTCTGTTTATGGTAAGTTTATATAATCGTGTTTGTTCTGTGCTTTTTTTTGTATCCGTTTGTGCTTAGATTCTGTGCTTGTTTTGTGCTAACGTTTCTTTATGCGTTTGTTTGTGCAAGTTTAGTGCATTCGTATTTGTTTGTGTTACGTTTGTATATTTGTGTCTGTCTGTGTTTAAATTTGTATATTCGTGTTTGCCCATCTGCAGTTTTACATCCGTCTGTCCCTGTGTGCCTTTCGTTTATCACTATATCGTATAACAATGATTCACCTGAAACCTATAACTATTTGTACTCTCTATTGCACCCTCATACAGTTGTTGCGCCGAGGAGGATCGTCCGTTGGCGCTCTTGGTTCCTCCTGTGTGTGCAGAGCGAGGTCGTTCTCGTGTGGAATTCTCTTTTGCGCGTTTGCTTTTAAGAGGTGTGTTGCTTTTTTACTTTGTCTGTTGGGTTGGGGTTTCTAATCTTTTCTCTTCTCTCTCTTCTGTCTCTCTCTCTCTCTCTCTGTCTCTCTCTCTCTCTCTGTCGGTTTCTCTCTTCTCTCTCTCTCTCTCTCTCTCTCTCTTCTCCTCTCTCTCTCTCTCTCTCTCTCTCTCTCTCTCTCTCTCTCGCTCCCTCCCTCCCTCCCTCCCTCCTCCTCCTCTCACCTCTTCCACTCTCGTCTCTCCCTCTCCCTCTCCCCTCTCCCCTCCCTCTCTCTCTCTCCCTCTCTCCCCACTCCCCCCACCCTCTCTCACTCCTTTCTCTCTCTCTCTCTCTCTTCTCTCTCTCTCTCTCTCTCTCTCTCTCTCCTCTCTCTCTCTCTTCTCTCGCTCTCTTTCGCTATCTATCTTCTTGTCTTTCTTAGCTATCACTGGGGCACTGAACAAGAGCGTGTTTGACCTTAAAGTGAATGGACTCTTGACACCGTGGGGGGGGGGGGGCAGGCGAGGGAGGGAGAGAGAAGGAAAGGAGGGGGTAAGGGGAGGAAGGAGAGATATAGAGAGGGGAAGGCGAGGGAGGGAGAAAGGGGGGAGAGGGTAAGGGAGGGAAAGAGGAGGGAGGGGATCTAAGGGGAGGAAATGGGAGGGAGTGGAGAGGGTAAGGGAGAGAGAGGAAAGAGAGATGGGTGAGGGCGAGGATAAGGAGAGGGCGTGAGTAGGAGGGGGAAAAGGGGGAGAGTAAGAGGTGGGTGATACACATGAGGAAAAAGATAACTGAGATTGCTATGCGAAATGCTGAGAGAGAGAGAAGGGGGGAGACAAAGAGAGAGGGAGAGAAAGAGAGACAGAAAGCGAAGGAGGAAGGAAGGAAGGGAGGGAGAGAGAGAGAGAGACAGAAAGAGAAGGGAGTGAAGGAAGGAAAAGGAAGGAGAGGAGAGAGCGATGGGAACAGGACGAGATCGGAACAGAGGTGGAGAGAGTGAGAACATGAGAAATGTGATAAAGTAGGGAGAGAGAGAGAGGGAGAGAAGGGTAGAATGAAGGATGAGGGAAAGGGAGAGAGATGAAGTCAAAAAGGAAATCGATGAATCTTCCTGTAAGACAAAGACAGGAAGACAGAGAAAGAGGAACAGGCAGACACAAAGAGAGAAGTAGACCAAAAGAGTAACAAGCAGACAAACAGACATAAACGAGGCTGGCAAACACACAAGACTCAGAGGAACATTGGCAGACAGACAGACGCAGAGACAGACAGACAAACGCATAGCCAAATTAACAAGCATACAGACAGACAGTGAGACACATAGACACAAAAAGACATACAGACAGACACAATAAAAGGCAGACAGATGATATAATCAGTCACAGACAAAGGTACACAAAGGTAGACAAAGACAAACGGCGTGTAAGGAAAGAAATGGAGAACGAAATTAAAGGAAAGATAGATAGAAAGAGAAAAAAGGAAAAAACGAAGGAGAAGGTGAATGATTATAGAATACATATGAAGAAAAAATGAATAAAAGCGAAATAAGGAAAGAGAGAGACGATTATCAGGATTATCTGACTATTTTAGAACATAAATCAAGAAGAAGAGGAAGGAGAAGGAGAAGACAAAGAGAAGGAAGAGGAGGAAGGAAAGAAAGAAGGAAAAGAAGCTAAAAAAAAAAAACACGAAAAAAGGACAAAAATCGGAAAGGAAAATAGAACACAATATGTATGTTCTTAGAGCGGTTGCCAACGAGTGTTAATCGTCTGAGAATTTTTCCGTGTTGCTTGCCAGTGGGGTGGGGGTGGGAGAGGAGTGGGGCGGGGGGAGAGGGGAGGGGTGGGGTCCAAGCACAAGCAGGCACGCGGAAGACATTAGAGGTGTGGCTGAGGTCGAATGCTTGTACGACCTTAGATGAAAAAATAAGGAAACGCGAGGATAGGTAAAAAGATTAATTGTTATATATATATATATATATATATATATATATATATATATAATATATATATATATATATATATATATATATATATATATATATATTATATATATATATATATATATGTGTGTGTGTGTTGTGTGTGTGTGTGTATATAATATATATATATATATATATATATATATATATATATATATATATATATATATATATATATAATATACATGCAGAGAGAGAGAGAGAGATACAGAGAAAGAGACCGAGAAAGAAAAAGGAAAGAGAGAAGGAATGCGAAAGACCAGAAAGAAAGAGATGAGAAGGACAAAGCGAATTCCAGGACGGGCGCCTTGCCGCCTTCAGAAGAGAGACAAAGAAAGGCATTCGATAGAGAAAACAGTATAACCTCAACAAAAACAAAAACAAAAATGCTATTGGTGTTAGTATTAGTGTTCGTAGTACCTTTCGTAAAATAGTACCTTGGTATTATTCTTATCGTCTCCATAAAGATTATCATTTCTATTGATATTATGAATATTATCCTTATCATTTTCATTATAATATAATGAATATTATCCTTATCATTTTCATTATTATGGTTGTTAATATTATATTATTGATGTTAGTTATCATCACTGATATATAGTGACGTTTGGACAATTTTATAACGTATCACGAACAATTACGTAATGATAAAAGATAACAACATTGATAAAGATAATGATGATAAACGTACAGTTGATTTCATTTTATCTTTTTGTGGTTCTATTTTTTTTAATGATAAAGGTAATTATGATCAATGTACAGTGGATTTAGTCTTATTTCTTATCGTTTGTTGTTGTTTTATTTCTTTTCGTTTCCTTCTTTTCGAATTCAGAAAAGTCTCCTAATTAGTTTCGGTAATGATCAGTTTGGTTTTGTTGCTCTATACATATTTTTTAATCATCTTTTTCATGTCTTTATCCGTTTTCTTTTGTGCTCTCAGTCTTTGCTTTTTTCATTGTGTGTTTTGATGTTTTTGTTTTTCTTTCTGCTTGAGACGCAAAGATTCCAATATTATATTTTATCTCATCGTCATTTCTACCAATAATCTTATATTTATGGTTTTCCCCTTTATGCTTTTCTTTTTCTTTTTTCTTTCTCTTTGTATTTTTGGGCTTTTTTGGTCTACATTTATCTCCTACATTTATTTGATTATCCCATGTCTGTTTTTTCCTTTTTCATAACCATTTGTTCATATTTGCTCATTCTCATATTTCCCCAAATATTCTTCTTAAATATTCCTTCATTCCTTTTTTTATTCATTCTTTCTCATATTTTCCCCACATATTTTACTCATATTGTCCTTTTCCTTCTTTTCCCTTTCTTCAATCCTTCTCCGCCCTCCTACTAATATTCTCCTCCTATAATTATTTTCACCTCTTCATTCCTATTTTCTTCACTCTTTCTCGTATCTTTCTCTCATATTCTTCTTCTTCTTATGTTTATTTCCCCCCATTTTCACCTTTCCTTTTCTTTCTTTCCCTTATACCCCTTCCTACTTTTCCCTTCTTTCTCCTATACCCCTGTCTTATTCTCCTCACATTTTCTTACTATATTCTCCCCTTTATTCTTTCTTTGCTTTTTTTTCCTTTTCTTCAAGCCTATCCCACTCCTAATTATACCCACTTTTTTCCTATATTTATTTTTCAGATTTTTTCAGTCTTATTCTCCTCACATTCATTTTCTCGTATATTTATTTCCTCCTTTATTCTTTCTTTTTTATTCTGCTTTTCTACAACCCTATCCTCCTCCTACTTATACGCTCTTTTTCCTAAATTTACTTTTCCCTTCTTACTCATATTCCGCTCTCTTATTCTCCTCACATTCTCCTTCTCCTATATTTATCCTCCCCTTAATCTTTCTTTCCTTCTTTTATTTTCCTTTTCTTCAATCCTATCTCCCTCCCAGATGTCCCTCATCAAAAGAAAAAAAAAACGTTACGCTCGTATTACAAAATTCAAATACCAAAAACCGTTACACTCACATAGCCCGACGCAGCTCCTGGTGTTAAATCCCAAAATTGCTCTTTTCATAGACTATTCTCAGAATCAGTAAATCAGGGAGCCAGCCTCACACCCTCCATGATGAGTGGAGTTGGGAGAGAGGGGTGGAAGGGGGACGGAGAGGTTGTGGTGGAGAGGGAAGGGGGGAAGTGTGGTGGAGGGGGAAGGTAGACAGTGTAGTGTAATTGCAATGTGGTGGAGGTGGAGGAGGGAGGGAGAGTAGTGGAGAGGGGGTTTATGGTGTAGTGGAGAGGGGTCGAAGGGAGAGTAGTGGAGAGGGGGTCTATGGTGGAGGAGGAAGGGAGAGTAGTGGAGAATGGTGGAGAGGAAGGGAGAGTAGTGGAGAGGGGGATGGTGGAGGAGGAAGGGAGAGTAGTGAGAGGGGGTCTATGGTGGAGGAGGAAGGGAGAGTAGTGGAGAGGGTTATGGTGGAGGAGGAAGGGAGGTCCGAGTTATTTGGAGGGGGAAAAGGGACAGGTTGTAGTGGAAAGGGAAAGAAATGGTTAAGGAAGAGGGAGGGAGGAGGGGTTAATAAAGAGAATAGAAAGGTAAACTGGAAGAAAAGGGGACATGAGACTGTGGTGGATAAGAAGAATTACAAGAGGAAAGGCTGTGGAAAAGCAGATCAAAAAGGAGTATAGGACACAGAGGTAAAACAAAAAACAAAAAGAGGGTGACTGTTGGAGAAAAAAGAGAGAGAGAGAGACATGGAATAGGGCGTAGTGATAGAGCTGAAGAGAGGAAGGAGAGAGGAGGAGATAGAGAGAGAAGGGGAGAGGAGGAGATAGAGAGAGAAAAAGGGAGAGATGGCGGTAGAGAGAGAAGAGAGATGGCGGTAGAGAGAAAGGGGAGAGGAGGGAGATAGAGAGAGAAGGGAGAGGAGGGATAGAGAGAGAAGGGGAGAGATGATTCGAGTGATGCAGCGCTCACGATCCTGACGTATCAATTCTAGGATTATGATGCATCAGCGGTGTTGTTGTCTGTTTTTTCCTGAACTGCAAATGGCCGAAGTTTGGTTGGTTGTCGCTGTTCTTGAATGTCTGTTTGTCTTTATGGTGTTTCATACTTTGATATAGATCATAGAGTATTATTACTATTGTGATAAAACGCCAATGCTAATGGTAAATGGTAATTATCATTGTGTGGCAATAATGTGATATTATAAGGATAATTAATGATAATAAATTTATGATGATAACAATAAAGATAATGATCATTGGTGATATGATACCCGACATCATAAGTTATGT
>NW_020870855.1:353644-373644 GCF_003789085.1 Penaeus vannamei
TTGCTGTAGCTGTTGTCTGTGTTGCTAGTGCCTGTGCTGTGGTTATATGCGCTGGGTGTATGTGGTGTGCTGGTGTAGGTGTTTTTGTGTTGTGTGCTGTGTGTAGTTGCAGATCGTGGTACGCACAAATTAATGTATTGATGATGGTGCGACTTGAATTAATTTGTGTCGATATGATGGTGCGTGTGTCTAGTGCTGTTATGCTGATGACCTAGATCGAACCACTGCTAATCAGCTCAGTGTATGCTGACTGTAGTCTAAGCACGAAACGAGTATAACAAAGCCCCACGAATTTTACGCTCCACATCCCGCACGTTTTTTCACAGGACCACAAGCAGACAAGCTCCCTCCCGGCCCCCACACCACTCCCACACCTCCCCACTATAATTTATACACCCCAGTAACACAGCACCACAAACACACACACACACACACACACACACCACACACACACAACACATATATAATAATATTATATATTATATATATATATATATATATATCATAGTATATTATATATATTGCTGCATGTACAAACTATATAACTATATGTATATTTCTATATGTCACCCCCTATACATACATACATATATATCTATATCTATCTATCTATCTATAATCTATCTATCTATCTAATCTTATCTTATATCTATCTATCTATCTATCTATCTACTTCTTATCTATCTTATCTATCTACCTATTCATATCTATTCCTATCTATCTATCTATCTATTCCTATACTACTACATACTATATAATATATATATTATTATATATATCTTATAAAATTTATTTATTTATTATTTATTATAAGTGTTGTTAATGTGTATATGTGTGTGAGTGTGTGAATGTGTATATACCTATATGCTTGGAAATACATACATATACATACCTATTATATATATATATAACATATATATATATATTATATATATATATACTATATAATAATACATCTAAATACAGCTAAACGAACGTATGGGACGTAAAGATGATATCCACGAGAATTAATACATGAGCATCGCCTTCTTGTCCAGCTTTTGTAAATCTAATAGAATGTGTGAGAGTGGATCTGTGGTATTGGTCGGTGTACATGTAGTGTGAGAGGGTAGGGTAGGATGAGAGAGTGGAAGCGATGGGGGGGTAATGGGATGTGGAGGGTGATGGGAGGTGAAAGAGTAGTTGAGGGAGGCGGAGGAGATGACAGGGAAGACGAACAGAAGTTAGGGGCAAAGAATGTGTGGAGGGTTGAAAGAATGAGGTGTGTAGACTGGATGGATGGTAGGTGAGTGTGATGTGTGTGAGTGGTGGTGGTGGTGGTGTTGTGTGGTGTGTGTGTTAGTGAGGGATAAGGATGGAGATGAGAGGCACGCACGAGAGAGGAAAAGAGCAGAGCAGTGAAAATATAAATAATAACATATTAAGAATAATGAAAAGAGTAAGTAAAAGGGACGCAAGAAACACATAATAAAAAAATTTAACCCAAAACAGTGGGAATAAATTAATAATTAATATAATATTAAAAACATAGAAAAACAGAATGAATATAACTATAATCTAACAAATATAAAATAAATAAGTACAATGATTAAGACAAAAGTATAATATCAGTACTAAAACGAATATATATTATTAATGAATTATATAAATCGTAAACATAGTATTAAACAGATTTGGATAGGGACCTGTATATAGGGTAATAGCCACCAATAACCAAGTACACAGGGAAGGCACAAAAGGACAAAAATGAGGAAAACACGCAGCTAGAAGGACGAGAAAGGAACATTCCTCAACCAAAATCAATGAATACAATCTGTAAAAACAAAAACCGGCGGCATGACTCTATCAAGAAAACGCGCCAAAAGAAAACGTTGGTTAGACCCTTCAACAACGCCAATCAAAAGTAAAACGACAAAAGCGGAATCATAGCCGCCAAGAGAAAATATTCTAAGACTCCGGAACAAAGGCTAATTCTGAAGATGCCAGTAGGGCGTTCAAGAGGGTCACGTGAATAGAAACCGGATGAATAGAATCTAGGGCTACTTACACGCCTCCCTTCTACCTCTCTCTCGTCTCTGCTCGGACCCTCTCTTCATAGTATCACGGTCAGTCTACTCACTCGTGTCTCCTTCCACTCAACATCACTCTCTATAATCACATGATATACTTAGCGTATATATTACCATACTAGTACTTATGATATCTATATATATATATAATAACGTTAACCTATTGCCCCTATCTGCTCCAATCCTATCTGTCTCCCCATCGCCTCACCTCTGCCCGCTACCTCTCTGCTCTTGCGCATTCACGTGTGGTGACGCATGGGAGAGTGATTCCTCACCGCTACGGCTCCCTCCGCGCCCCTGACATTACGCGACAGATCACTGGCAGGGGAAAGTGATGTGCAACTGGGAGACATCTAGGAAGAAGAAGGGGAGATAGGAGGAAAAAGTAAGTGGTCACACACAACGACTGCGCCAACAATGTCACGACCCCCCACCCCACCCCCTACCCCCTCTTGAATAGGGGGAGATGGAGATTAGGAGAAAAGAAGGAGGGGAAAAGGAGGAATGGGAGAATAGGAAGAAGAAGGAGGGGAGAATAGGAGGAAAAAGGAGAAATGGGAGAATAGGAGGAAAAGTAAGTGTCACACACGACTGCGCCACACATGTCACCCACCCCCCAACCCCACCCCCTCTAGGGTATGGGGGGGGATGGGAGATTAGGAGAAAGAAGAAGGAGGGGAGAATAGAAAGGAAGAAGAGGAGAATGGAGAATAGGAGGAAAGGAAGGAGGAATGGGAGAACAGGGGGATAAAGAAGGAATGGGGGAATAGGAGGAAGAAGGAAGGGAGAAAAAGGAATAGGGGAAAAAGGTGATAAGACAAAGGGAGTGAAGGAGGGGGTGAGGTTGAGGTAGAAAAAGGAGTATAGTATAGAAGAGAAAGAGGAATAGAGAGGAGAATGAGAAAAAGTGTTAAAACTAGAAATGAATATCGCAGGAAGTTAAGAATGAGAACAAAAAAAGAAAAAAGAAAAACAATATTGATGAACTATTGTAAATAATAAAAGCAACAAGACAAAAAGAACCAGAGATTGAGAGAAAATAGAGACAAAGAGAGAGAGAGAGAGAGAGAGAGAGAGAAGGGAAAAACGGCACTGAAAAAAAGCACTGAAGTAAGAAAGAGGAGGAGGAGGAGGAGGAGGAGGAGGAGGAGAAGAGACATGCATTCTTGACTCATAATAATTCAAGGTCAGTAGGGAAGGAGAAGGCAAGGGGGAGAGAAGAAAAAGGGAAGAAGAGGAAGATGATGATGAGGAGGAGAAGGAGAGGAGGAGGAGGAGGAAGAGGGAGAGAAGAGGGGAGGAGGAGGAAGGAGGAGGAGGAGGGAGAGGAGAAGGGAGGAGAGGAGGAGAAGGAGTAGGAAGAAGAAGAAGAAGATGATGATGATGATGATGAATGATGATGATGATGTGATGATGATGAAGGAGGAGGAGGAGGAGGAGGAGGAGGAGGGAGGAGTAGTGAGAGGGAAGGGGAAGAGAAAGAGGAGGCAGAAGAGAAGGAATAGAGGAGGAGCAGAAGGGAGCAAGAAGAGAAGAGGGGCGAGGGAAGAGAGAGAAAAGGGAGAAAGAAGAGAGAAAGAGGGAGGAGAGGGAAAAAAACGAAAATAACCCGGATGGAGGGAGAATAAGGAATACAAGCCAGAATGGGAAAGAAAATCAACCAAGAAAATGAAGAATATGCCAAGAGGGAGGGAGAAAAGCCGAAGATGGAGGGAGGAAAAAACAAAAGGATGGAGGGAAGAGGCGAGGAAGGCGTGGGGGGAGGTAGGGGGAGGGGGGAGGGGCGTCATTTGTTTGTCTCTAAGTGATGATGGTGGTGACCGTGATGGTGTTGGAGATTGTGCTTATGGTGGCGCTGATGGTGGTGATTGTGATGGTGTAGGGGATAGTACGTAGGATGGTGGTGATGATAGTGATGGAGTGATGATGATAGATGGTGGTGATGCGGGGAATATGATGACGGTGATAATGACTGTGAGTATGGTGATGATAGTATGGTGATTGTGATGGTAATGGTAAGGAATGTGATAATGATGGTGATGGTAGGATTCATTGTGATGGTGATGAAGGAGATTCTGACGATTGTGGTGATGATGATGTAATGTGGCAATGGTGAGGATTATGGTGAGAATGGCCATAGTACCATAATGATAATGATGAAGATGATGATGGTTTTATCTAAAGAGAAAAAAGGAAAATAAAAAAACATCTTCGTTCGGTGTCTTACTGGAGCACAGGCTCTCTCTCCTCTCTTTTCTTCCCCCTCTCCCCTCCTTTCTTCCCTCCCTTTTCCTCCCCCTCCCCCCCTCCCTCCCTCCTTCCCTTCTACCTTTCCTTATACTTCTCCTTCCCTCCTGTCCTCCTCCTCCCATGCCTCCCGCCCTTACCTTTCAACCCTCCCTTCCCTCCCTTTCCCCCTCTCCCCCCCTCCCTGTCCTCCCCCTCTCCCTCCCTCCCTGTCATCCCCTCTCCTCCCTCCATTTCCCCCCTCTCCCTCCCTCTCCTTTCCTCCCCTCGCCAGGAAATGCCATAAGACCGGTCTGCTTCTTCAACATCCCCCCCCCCCCCATTATCCCCCCCTTCCCCCACCCGAAGGGTATGGGGAGGGGGGGGGAGGTTAGGGGGGAAACGGAGCACGGAATATTTGGTTCTTCAGGGGATAAGGGACTAAAGTGAGTATGAATGATCGATATAATTGCGTAAAAAAGTATAAAAAAAGTATAAAAGAAAGCAAAGAGGTGGAGAAGGGGGAAATAAAGGATGAGTACTAAAGAAATAAATAAAATGAAGAATAAGAAGAACGAGAAAAGGCATGTATTTGTTGAAGATAACTGTATGTTGATTTCTATACACTTTCTTATCGGAACTGCGGAGAATATAAATGTATTTAGATTTTCCTTCCGGTTGTATACGTTTGTAATTTGTTTATTTATTTATTAATATTATGAATTAATTTAATTAGATGTTTCGTGATGATGAAATTGATTTCCGATGAATCTGGCCATTGGAAATTTTTCTCTCCTTCCTATTTTTTCCTCCTCTCCTCCTCCTCCTCCTTCTTCCTCCTCCTCCTCACTCTCTTCCTTCTTTCTTTCTCTTCTCGTCCTCTTCCTCCTCTTCCTCCTCCTCCTCCTCTCCCTCTCCTCATTGTCCTCTCTTTCTCTGCTCGTCCTCTTCATCCTCTCTCTTTCTTCCTCTTTCTCCTCTCTTCCTCTGCATTCCCCCTTTTCCTCCTCCTCCTCCATTCCCTCCTCCTTATCTCCCCTCCTCTCCTCGCTTTTCCTCCCCATCTAAATTCGTCCCTTCCTTCCCTTTATCATTCTCCCTCTCTCCCTCCTCTTCTCTCCCTCCCTCCCTTTCTTCTCTCTCCCTCCCTCCCTTTCCTCCCCTCCCCTCCCTCCTTTCCTTCCTCTCTTCCCTCCCTCACTTTTCTCCCCTCCCTCCTTCCTCTCCCTCTCCCTCCCTTCCCTGTCTCCCCCTCCCTTCCCTCCCCTTTCGCTGTGCCTCGTGTTTTTCATGGCTTTCCACCCTCCCGTCTCTTCCCCCTTTCTCTCCCCTCCCTCCTCATCATCATCATCATCTTTTACTCTTTCCATCCTCTCATTTTTCTAATCTTTCATTTCTCTATCCCCCTCTCTCCATCTCCCCTCCCTTCCGTCTCCCTTTCCTTATCCTTCCCTCCTCCATTTCTCTCCCTCTTCTCCATCCTCCTCTCCCTCTTTTTCCTTCTCCTATCACTGTCTTGTTTTGTCGCTCTCCTCTCCCTTCCCTCTCTCTTCTAATCCTTCCATCCTTCCTCCCCTCCCTCCTTCTCCTTCTTCCCTCCTTATTCCTTCCCTTTCCCCTCCTCCTTCTCCCTCTCCTCTCCTCCCTCCTTCCCCCTCTCAATCCTTCCCCCTCCCTCCCCTTTAGTCCCCCACTCTCCTATTTACTCCCTCTCCCTCCCCCTCTCTATCCTCCCCTTCTCCCCCTCTCTCCTACTTACTCTACGTCCCTCCCCTCTCAATCTTTACCTCCCTCCCTTTTAGTCCCCCACTTTCCTGCTTTCTCCCCTCCCTCCCCCTCTTAGTCCTTCCCTCTCCCTCTCCCCCCCTTCTCTCCCCCTCTCAATCCTTCCCTCTCCCCCCCTCCCTCCCTCTCATCCTCTCCCCTTTCCCCCTCCTCCTACAGTGTGTGACTCACCATCTCTCTCCCCCAAATCCTGTTCTGCATCACGCTGTCTCCTCCTTTGTTTATATCATTTTTTTTCTCTTCCATCTCTTTTCCTTGTCCTTTTCGTTCTTTTTCTCTATCTCTCTTTTTCTCTATCTCTCTTTTTTCCTCATTTCTCTTTCTCTCGCTAGATGTTTACGTTTTTGTCTTGCTTTCTTCTCCGTTATTTGCGTTGTTTTTTTATCAGTCTGTGTTTTATTCTCTCTTTTTAGCTCTCTCTCTCTCTCTCTCTCTCTCTCTCTCTCTCTCTCTCTCTCTCTCTCTCTCTCTCTTCTCTCTCTCTCTCTCTCTCTCTCTTCTCTCTCTCTCTCTTTCTCCTCTTTCTCTCTTCTCTCTCTCTCTTTCTTTCTCTTTCTTATCTCTCTCTCTCTCTCTCTCCTCTTCTCTCTCTCTCTCTCTCTCCTCTCTCTCTCTCTCTCTTCTCTCTCTCTCTCTTTATTCTCTTTTCTTTTTCTCTCTTTATCTCTTTTTTGTTTGTATGTCTGTTTGCTCTCTCTCTCACTCTTATTTCTCTTTCTCTCTATCTCTCTTTTGTCTCTTTCTGTCTGTATGTCTGATCTAAAATCTGCCTCACTCTCCCTTTTCCCCTTATACTCTCCCTCTTCTCTCTCTCTTCTCTTCTCCTCCTCCTCTCTCCTCTCTCACTCCCCTCTCTCTTCTCTCCTCCATCTCCTCTCCTACCTCTCCTCCTCTACACTCTCTCTCTCCCTCCTCTCTCCCTCTAACCTCTCTCTTCCATTCCTCTACTCATTCTCCCTTCCTCTCACCTCATCACTCTCCTTCCTCCACCCTCCATCCCTCCTCTCCCTCTCCTCCCTCTTTCTTCTCTCCCCACTCTCCCAAAACCTCCCTCCCTCCCTCCTCCCGTCAGCGCACTGACTCTTGCCTCTCCTTTCCCTTCTCCCTCTGCTTTCCCCTTTCTCCTCCCGTGACTCACTTCCCAGCGCAACTCCACGCTTTTCCTCCGTCTCTCCCCCATTCCCTTCCTCTCCTCTCCCATTTCGTTCCCCGCCTTCCTCTCTTCTCTCTTCCCCTTCACGGACAGCCGTGCCATACTCTTTCTCCCTTCCTCCATTCGTCCACTTCCCTACTCCTTCCCTCTCTTTTCACAGGTCCCCTGCCTCTCCTCCTCCCTTCCCCTCTCCCTCCCAGGAAAACTACGCACCTTCCGTACGACTTTTTCGTCCCTCTCTCCTTCCCCCCTCCCTCTGCCTTCCCCTCTCCCTTCCATCCCTCCTTGCCCTCTCCCTCCCCCTCCCCCTCCTCCCTCTCCTTCTCCTCTCCCTCTCCCTCCCATCCTCCCTCCTCTCCTTTCCCCCCTCCCTCTCCTTCTCCTCTCCCATCCCATCCCCTCCCACCCTCCCCTCCCTCTCCCATTCACCCAAAACTCCCCGCCGCTGAATGTGAGGTTCATAATAAAGTCATTTTGATAACTCGCTCATAAGGAATGCACAGATACCCGGAGAGTGGAGGGGAGAAAGTGGATTGGAGAGGGTGGAAGGGAGAGAGTGGAAGGGAGAGAGAGTGGATTGGAAAGGGTGCAGGGGAGAGAGTGGAAGGGAGAGAGAGTGGAAGAGGAGAGACTGGAGTTGAGAGAGTGGAAGGGAGAATGTAGAAGGGATAGAATGGAAGGGAGAGAGTGGAGGAGAGAGAGAGGAGGGGAGAGATTGGAAGGGAAGAGAGAGGAGGGGAGAGAGTGGCGTGCCGAGAGTAGACGGGAGATGAGTGAAAGGGAGAGAGTGGAGGAGAGAACAGACAAGGAGGAAAGGAGTAAAAAGAAGCGTGTCGTGTGCACAAGACCTTCATCAAATTACTCGTCTTTTGCGAGACTTTGCGAGACTGGGAAAAAGTTTTGGCGGGAAACTTCCATTGCTTTTGCTTGCGCCGGCTGCTGCGTTTTTGTCTTTTATGGGATACGGACGGAAATATTTTCAAAACTTTCGTCTTGCAAAATAATGGATGCTCTGCGGGAGGCTAGCCCAGAATCCCATGGAATTCGGTTCTTTATTGATATATTTTTCGTGTTTTGTTTATCGTTGTTCTTTTTGTCATTATGATTGTCATTTTCAATATTTATGATTTTGTGTTGTTCTGTTCGCTTTGTTATCATCTTCGACATCATTCCCATCATCATCTTCATTCGTTTCGTTATCATTAACATCATTGTTATGAAGAAAATTTTTGTTGCAATAATTGTTATTGTTATTATTATTTTATTATTGTTGTTTTTCTCATTTCTATTGTTATTTCACTATTATGATATTATTATTGTTGTTATTATTGCTATTTTTGTTATTATTATTTGTTATCATTACAATGATAACGATAATGGTGATGATCAAAATAATAATATCAAGCATGATATTAATGATAATATATAATGATAATAAATAATGATAAAATATATATTAAGAATATATAATAAATGATAATGAATAATAACAAGAACAACAAAAATGATAATGATAATATAATAATAATGATAATAATGACATAATTAATATAGATAATAATGATAATAATGATAATAATAATGATAATGATGATGATGATGAATAATAGTAATAAAATAATAATTATAATAAATAAATAATAATGATAATAATAATAATAATAATTATTAATAATTATATAATAATTAATAATAAATAATAATGATAGTAATAATGATAATAATAATAATGATGATGATGATGGTAATAAAAATAATGATAATGATAATAATAAAGATGATGAAGATAATGCTATTAATAGTAATGATAATTGATAATGATAATAATGATAATGATAGCAATGATAATTATCATAATGACAATGAAAATGTGATGATAATGCTAATGATGGTGATGATGGTGATGATGATAATTATTAGTATTATTGTTATATATATATAATAGTAATAATAATAATGATGATTATTATTATTATTATTATCATCATCATCATCGACATTATCATTGTCAAACTGTAATCCTTGGTGTTACTGTTAAAATTGTTTTTAGGGATAGCAGTCATTTTACCTTAGAGACTTTCTAATTTGTAATTTCATACAAAGACAACATCACCGAAAGTAATGCTAGCAAAAGGAGAATGAATAAGTAATATCAGTAATAATAATTTTTTTTTTTATTACTTTTCTTTCACAGTCATTTCTTTTACAGTTATGTTTATGTTTTTTTCTCTCTCTCTCTAAGTTTTTTTTTATTAGTTTCTCTCGTAGCGGAAAATGTTTACTAAGACAAAGATGCATCGTAAGTGTTGAGAACGTTCCGACTTTTGTGGGAAAATCTTGACTTTTAATTTAGTTCCCGTCAAAGTTAAAGCGTTAAAGAAAACGGGAGATGACTCCCATCAGAACTGCAGTGTGGAAGAAAACGGGAGATTGATGCATTGGATCGCTTTGTCAAAGAGTTTTTATACTGATATTCATTTTCATAGTTTAGTATATTCTTTATAAAAAAAATTCTTAGGCATTTTTCTAATCTGCTAGTGTGCATATTTCATTATTGATATTTATAGTTATTATCATTATTGCCATTGTTGTCATTATTATTTCCTTATTATCTTAGCCTCAAAAAATATATATAGAGAGAAAGAGAATGAGAGAAAGAAAATAATGAAGCAAGAAAATGAGAGAGAGAGAGAGAGAGAGAGAGAGAGAGAGAGAGAGAGAG
The DNA here is from genome assembly GCF_003789085.1 of Penaeus vannamei. Classification (NCBI taxonomy): domain Eukaryota; kingdom Metazoa; phylum Arthropoda; class Malacostraca; order Decapoda; family Penaeidae; genus Penaeus; species Penaeus vannamei. Next base: position 363,600 of record NW_020870855.1, read on the forward strand.
AGGAGAGAGAGAGAGAGAGAGAGAGAGAGAGAGAGAGAGAGAGAGAGAGAGAGCGCGAAAGCAGATAAATAGACAGACGAACAGACAGAGAGACAGATTGCGAGAGAGAGAGAGAGAGAGAGAGAGAGAGAGAGAGAGAGAGAGAGAGAGACGAGAGAGAGAGAGAGAGAGAGAGAGAGAGAGAGAGAGAGAGAGAGCGAAGCAGATAAATAGACAGACGAGACAGCGAACAGACAGAGAGACAGATTTGCGAGAGAGAGAGAGAGAGAGAGAGAGAGAGAGAGAGAGAGAGAGAGAGAGAGAGAGAGAGAGAGAGAGAGAAAGCAGATAAATAGACAGACGAACAGACAGAGAGACAGATTGCGAGAGAGAGAGAGAGAGAGAGAGAGAGAGAGAGAGAGAGAGAGAGAGAGAGAGAGAGAGAGAGAAGAGAGAGAGAAGAGCAGAAAGCCAGATAAATAGACAGCGAAAGACAGAGAGACAGATTGCAATAACGTCGCCCCTTCTGACGCAATGACATAATGAGGAGTGGCGCCTCATTATGCATTTAAAGGGGAATATTATTGCTCGTGTGATGGAGTAGTGTGAGTGACTCATCCTTATTCATCCTTGCTCATTCTCCTTTTCTCATCTGTTTGTTGGTTCCCCGTTCGTTTATTTATTCATTTATGTATTTACTATTATTAATAAATGTTTTTGTTGTTTCTTGTGTTGATGGTGATGGTGATGGTGACTGTAATTGCGATAACACTGCCGATGGTGACAGTGGCGGTGATGATGATGATTATGAGAATCATGATGATGGTGATGATTATGGTTATGATGCTAATAACGATGATGAAGAGGTTAAGGATAATGACGATGGTGATGATTATGATGATGATGAAGAGGAGAATCATGATGATGGTGATAATTATGATGACGACGCTAATGACGATTCTGAAGAGGAGTAGGATAATGATAATAGTGATGGTGACGATATTGGCGACGTGAACATTGACGATGACGTAGATGATTATGATGATGTTAATACACATTAGGCACCGAGACCACAGCCTGCTCTTGGCATTTCCGAATCCCAGAGCCCTGCGTCTCACTCTCAGAACTTCTTATGAATCTGATTAAAAAGGGAAAAGCTCAAATGTCGAAACTGACGAACCTGAGGTTATAAAGCGGGCAGTTTAATATTTTTATTTATTATTTACTAAATTTTGATTATCCGGTTAGGTCTGCAGTGACATAGTTATAATAATGATGATAATATTTATGATAGTATTAATATGGTGATGATTATCATGATGATGATGATGACAGCGATGCTGATAATGAAAATAGTAATAATGATGACAGTAATGATAATGACAATAATAGTAACAATAATGATGACGATGATAATGGCAATAAAAATGAATAATGATAATAAAGATGATAGTGCTGATATTGGTAATGATAATGACATTAACAGAGGTAGTTGTTAAATCATTATCCTCATCATCATTATCCTTATCATTGTTACTAATAGTACCATTAATAGTGACAGTAGTAGCACTGTTACTACTACTTCTACTACTATGACTAGTATCATATGAACATTGTTATGATTATTCCAAATTTCCTGGTCCTATAAACATCCGGGAAATTTCAGCTCCGCCCCTTTCCACAAGACACAAAACTCCATATATGATCACTTAAATACATGTTTATATATGAGGTATTTGAAATGTGTGCCCGGTAAAGGGTTAAATGTTCCTTGAGCAACGTTTAAATCCCGAGAAAAATCGAACGTTTTTGCGGCGGCGAAACGTTGATCCGTAACGTTAGCTGAGAAGAGTAAAGAGGGGGAGAGGGAGGGAAAGGGAGGGAGAGGGGGAGAGGAGGGAGGGGTGGAGGGGGAGGGAGAAGGGGAGAAGTTAGGGAGAGGGGAGAGGAGGGAGGGGTGGAGGGGGAAGGAGAAGGGGAGAAGTAGGGAGAGGGGGAGAGGAGGGAGGGGTGGAGGGGGAGGGGGAAGGGGAGAAGTAGGGAGAGGTGGAGAGGAGGGAGGTGTGGAGGGGAGGGAGAAGGCGAGAAGTAGGGAGAGGGGGAGAGGGAGGGAGAGGGGGAGAGGAGGGAGAGGGGAAGAGGAGGGAGGGAGGAGAGGGATGGAGAGGGGGAGAGGAGGGAGGGAGAGAGGGAAAGCGACAGAGACAGTGACAGAGGCAGAAAGAGGGAGAGGGAGAGAGGGAGAACTTGCAACGTCAACAAGAAATCGTAGTCACCTTGTTGATTCCTTGAGAACTGCCAATCACCCCAAAGCCACACGTCAGAATTGAAGAAGGAAAAATGTGCGCCCGCCGCAAAGAGTTTAATGATGAGGGCATGCTAAAAAGAGGAATGAGAGAGGGAGAGAGAGAGGGAGGGAGAGAGGGAGGGAGGGAGGGAGGGAGGGAAGGAGGGAGGGAGAGGCGAGGGAGAGCGAGAGAGCGAGAGAGCGAGAGAGCGAGAGAGCGAGAGAGCGAGAGGGAGAGGGAGAGGGAGAGAGGGAGAGGGAGAGAGGGGAGAGGAGAGGGAGAGGAGAGGGAGAGGGAGAGAGAGAGAGAGAGAGAGAGAGAGAGAGAGAGAGAGAGAGAGAGAGAGAGAGAGAGAGAGAGAGAGAGAGAGAGAGAGAGAGAGAGAGAGAGAGAGAGAAAGAGAAACAGAAAGAGAGAGAGAGAGAGAGAGAGAGAGAGAGCCAAGATAGAGAGAGAGAGAGAGAGACTGAGAGACAGAGACAACGAGAACGAGGACGGACGAGAGAAAGACAAATAAACAAACAAACAAAAAAAACTAACAAGAAAAAAAAGCAGAAGACGAAGAGAAAAACAAACAAACAAACACCGAAAGCGAGCGAAAGAAGTGGAAAGAAAAGAAGGGGGAAATTCTCAAGCAAAAGGGACAGGTGTTTGAAGAAGTTCTTATGGCCAGCGTCTTATGTGTCTCCGGTTACTCGCGTCTGTCAGTCATCTGTGTGCTTTCTGGGAGTGGAGGAATGTGGGAGACAATTTTTATTTTTCGTCTTTCCTTTTTTTTTTTTTTTTGAGGGGGTGGGGGCATGGGTGGTAAGGGGGGTATGAGGAGGTTGAGTTGTTATTGTTTTTGTAATGATTATTGGTATTATTTTGTTATCATTAATATATTTTTTTACTGTTATTGTTTTGTTACTATCATAATCATTACCCTTACGATTATTATCATAATTGTTATTATTATTACTAGTACCATTACCATTGTCATCATTATCGGTATTATCATTATCATTGTTATCATTCTCATATTTATGGTTATCACTCTTATCATTAACAGTAATAATTATGATTTTGTGGTTTATAAGAGTTGAGAAAAGTGGGAGGGGTGGGGGGCGGGCACGGTTGTCAAGGGGGGGGTATTGGGCGGTTGAGTTGTCGTTGTTTCTGTAATTATTATTTCATAAACTGTTTTTTCTTACTATTATTATTATTATTATTATTATTTTCATTGATTTTTTTTATTATTGCTATTGTTATTGTAATTATCGTTATTATTATCATTTTGATATTATTGTTGTTATTTTTACTATTCTTATCATCCTTATTATCATTATTATTATCATCATTATCATAATTATTTAAAAAAATATAATAATTTTGTGCTTTCTAGAAATAAAGAAATGTTGGAGACAAGTAATGCCAATAATGTTGATGATAATAATCTCTGTAATAAAACAACAACAAAACAATAATGATAATAATAATTTTGATATCAATAATGATAATGATAACAATCATGATGATGATAATAATGATAATAATAATGATAATAATAATATTATTATTATTGTTTTGTTTACGGTAAGTATTGTGCTTTATTATGTTTTATCATTTCTTAGCCTTTATTATTTCATCATTATCATAATCGCATAAAACAACAACAAAACAATAATGATAATAATAATTTTGATATTAATAATGATAATGATAACAATCATGATGATGATAATAATGATAATAATAATGATGATAATAATAATATTATTATTGTTTTGTTTACAGTAGGTATTGTGCTTTATTATCTTTTATCATTTGTTAACCTTTATTATTTTATCATTATCATAATCGCATACGTACGACAATGATATGTGAATACTCAGCGTGACAGAGCGAATGTCGGAGTCACTCCCGGCCTCTCCACCTGCGGTTCGGCGAGTCCTCCGTCAGCCAATTAGCGTGAAAGCGTTAAAGGTGTCCTGCTGAATAACCCGTGGCTGCGACCTATGGTGTTTCACGTCATACCTTCTGGGACTTCCATGCCGAGTCTAAGGATCCTCTTTTGGAAATTAATGTTGTGTGTATACATTTTTTGCAATAAAGATTTTGGCATGATCGAGATAGAGTCATCTGAGAATTACGGATATTGATTTGAAGAGAAATTCGGTGGTACATTTGTTCTTTCTTTTTTTCTTCTCGAATAATGATTTTGATAAAATATCCAAACTAATAGGAATCGAATCACTTGAGAATTACATAAATCAATTTCTAAGAGGATTTAAGTCTCCTTTCAAAGTCTTGGATATAGGTGACGTCATAACAGTCCGCCTTAAGATTACTTGTATTCGACACTCGACTAAGGCTTCGTTATCTGACTGAGTGAAAGATACTATCGGTTAATTATAAAGAATGACATTTCGTAATTAGATGTGTTGATGAAGTGGATGTGATTTTTTGGGCAATAAACTGAATAATAAAAACAGATCGTGAAAGAGAACATTGGAAATTAATAATCGTTAGGGTGAAGTCTTAGTCAGAGGTCACGGACAAACGGTGACGTCAATATCTCCTTGTTCATTGTAAAATTCCGGGAAGGAGGATGTGTTTCGACCCATGAATGAAATCAATGTTTTTCTGGTGGAATTTGACGTTTCATTGGGAAACAGATTTAGAAGAAAGTGTGAAAAATTATAAAGAAATGGTTTAGATTGACTGATAGATTTAATGATGATTGGGAGACGCATATAAAAGAGAATGTAGAATATTATTAAAATGTACTTTAGGTTGATTTAATCGGTTTACTGATTATTGGGAAACAGATGTAAGAGAAAATGTGGGGAATTATAAATAAAGTTTAGGCAAAATGATCGATTTGATGATTATTGGCAGATAGATATGAAAGAATGTGTTGAAAAAAAAAAAAAAAAAAAAAAAAAAAAAAAAAAAAAAAAAAAAAATATATATATATATATATAATATATATATATATATATATATATATATATATAGTATATATATATATATATATATATATATATATATATATATATATATATATATATATATATATATATATATATATATATATATATATATATATGTATATATTTGGTTGAATGATATGAGGTAGTTGTATGTTCCTTGGAATGATAGATTTAATTAGGCTTGGGAGACAGATGTAAACGAAATTAAAGTGAATAAAGTTGTTTCAAAGAATAAGATAATTCATTGCTTCTCAAGCGACAGACGGAATAAAACGAGGGAATTAATTTTTGGAATACAATGCAAGTGAATAAATAAGTTTAAACATAATTATACAAGTGTATATTAAGCTTTGGCATGAAACTCGAAACTCTGCATGTGTTTTCCAGCCAGTGTGCTCAACCTTTTTTTTTTTACCACACAATGTTTTTTGTTTGTCCGTTTGTTTTTTGTTTGTGCCAAATTATGCGAACTTTATTAGCTTCCCAAGTACATTTTTCCATCTTTTTTCGAAAACTTTTATTAAACACTGAACACTTTTATGGAGGAGGAAGACCTATTTTCGGAAGGCAGAAGGAAAATAATAAAACATGAGCTATTTCCGTCATGATCATTATAGTGAGTGGAATTATTATCATTATTATTCCTTTTTTTTCTTTTTTTACCTGACAATGATTTTTGTTTGTTCGTTTTTTGTGCCAAAGTATGCGAACTTTCTTGAATTCCCAAGTCAGTTCTTTTTTTTTCTTTCTTTCTTTTTTTTTTTTTTAAACTTCTACTAGACACAACACTTTTATGGAGGAGGATCTATTTTGGGAAGGCAGAGGGAAATAAAAGAAGAGTTATTTCCGTCCTAATCATTGTAATGAATGAAATTATGCAGGTCATGAGAAGGGAAAAATATATTCTTAAATTCTGTTTTCCATCTCAATTCACGTTTCTTTTTATCTCAGTAATTTCACTTTGTTTTTCATCCTCTGTCACCTTTATCTCAGTAATTTCATCGTCTTTTTTATCTTGATTCACTTCATTCTGTTTTTCTAAAGACATTTTTATCTTAGTATTTGTTTCTTGATTCGCCTTTGTATGTTGAAAATCTTTAATAAATCGAATCTTTTTCTGACATTTTTTAGGGTTGTGAACAAAAGGATTTCACTATAAGAGAAAGATCGATGACGGTAACAATAGCGATAACAGAGAATAAATAGCCTTAGAAATAGTAAGAATAGTAATAGTTAAAGCAAAGAGTACAGGAAAATGTGGAGGAAAGTTACATCATTTGATAACTCGTTCTATCAGACGTACATTGTCGATATGTGCTATATATGGATTTTTTTTCTTTTTTTTTCTTTTCTTATTCCAAAATTTGGTACTAGTAACAACGAATATAATTCAGCCACAGCAACACTACGCCTTTCTCTTCCTCTTGTCCTTCCTCTTCGTTATAATCAATTTGTGTCTTTGAAGAGTGTTCCTTTAAAAGGAGAAGAGAGATTATGTAAGGATACCCTCTTCTCACTTTGAGAGAGAGAGAGAGAGAGAGGAGAGAGATCGGAGAAGAGAGAGGAGCGAGAGAGAGGAATGAGAAGAGAGGAGAGGAGAGAGAGAGAGATGGGAGGAGAGGAGAGGGAAGAGAGAGAGGAGAGAGAGAGAGAGAGAGAGATGAGGGAGCGAGAGATAGACGAGAGAGAGGAAGAGGGAGAGAGAGAGAGAGAGGAGAGAGAGAGGAGAGAGAAGAGAGAGAGAGAAAGAGAGGAGAGAAGAGAGAGAGAGAGAAGAGAGAGAGAGAGAAGAGAAGAGAGAGAAGAGAGGAGATGAGAGAGAGAGAGAGGAGAGGGGAAGAGAGAGAGAGAGAGAGAGAGGAGAGAGAGAGTAGAGAGACGAGAAGACGAGCATAAAGAGAGAAGAGAAGTAAAAAAATAAAAAGTAGAAAAAAGGCGAAATTTCACGAAAAAAACAACATAGAAAGTAATTAAGAGGAAATGAGGTCAAGAGAAAAGAAAGAAAATGGAAAACAAAGAATAAAAACAAAAACAAAAATACAAATGATATATGAATGAAATACTGAATACGAAAATAATAAAAACAAAAAAATTATAAAGTATGTCCAATTGAACCGTGTAAAGAAATTTGCTTTGCTGAGAATAGGGCGGCTGGGTGGGCGGGGCGTTCCTCAATGTGACCCTCTTTTGTGTGGGCGGGGGGCCGGCGGAGAGTGGCGGAGCGGGCGGCGGGGAAGGGCGGTGGAGAGTGGGGAGAGGGGAAGGGAGTTGTTGGTGGGGTTATGGGTGGAGGAGAGGGAGAGTGTGGAGGGTGAGTGGGAAGGGGAGGCGGGAGGGTTGGTGGAAGCGTGTGGAGGAGAGGGAGGGTGGAAGGGCGGGGACGAGGAGAGGAGGGAGAGGCGTGGAGGGCGGGGAGAGGAGGGGGATTTAGGGTTGTTTGGAAGGGGCTATGGGGAGGGATGGCAGGGAGAGCATAGCGCGGCTGGTGGAGGGCCGGGGATTGGGAGAGGGAGGGGAGAGGGGGTTGGTTGAGAAGCGATGTGGAGGAGAGGGCATAAGAGGGTGAGAGGGCGGGAAGGAGAAGAAGGAGGAGAGGGTGGATGGGGCAGGGAGAGGAGGGATAGGGGTTGTTGGAGGGATGGGGATGGAGAGGGAGAAGGAGTAAGAGGGGAGAGGGAGGATGGATCGTGGTGAGGGGAGGGATATGGATTATTGGAGGGAGGGGAGGGAGAGGGAGAGGGAGGAAGGGGAAGGGATGGTGAAGGGTGGAGAGGGAGGGGAACAGAGAGGGAGGAGGGGAGAGAGTTGAGATATAGAGTTGGAAGGTGGGGAGGAGAGGGAGAGGGTGGTGGGGGATTATAGGGAAGAGGGAGGGAAAAATGCGGTAGAAAGGGAGATGGATGTGTGAAGGGGAGGGAGGGGAAGATATGGAAGGGAGGGTAATGGAAAGGGGGAGGGGGGCATTAGAAAAGGGAATAGGAAAGAAGGCGGAAGAGAGGGAGGGATGGATGAGTGAATATGAGAGAGAGATGAGGGGATGTGGAACGTCCTGACATGGGTACAATGCAGCCGGCGTGAGATAATAATCATTAGAATGGCAGATGAAGGACAGATGAGAGAGGACTGAGATGAGAGAGATGAGCAGAAGAGAGAGAGAAGGAGACGAGGGATGAGCGGGAGGAGAAGAGAGAGAGGAGAAGGTTTGGTCTGCAAGGGGGCGGGGGCACCTTGGTGGGGATGCCAAGGGAGTATTGCGGGGGGGGAGAGTGAGAGTGATGCTCGCGTAGAAGGATGAAGGATCGAGAGAGGGAATAAAGATAACTTTAAGAAGACAGTGAGAAACCGACAGTGAATATGTCGAGAAGACTAGTGGAGTGACTGTATAAAGAGAAATAAGAAAGGACGATCGAGTGAGGCGCAATAGTAATAATAAAACCCGAAAAAAATAGATAGAGATCGTGCAATAATCAGTAAAGAGGCAAGCCAATAGTGGAGTGAGGGGAAGAGAGTAAGCTGCAGGAGGAGGCGAGCGAGGGGAGGACAGGAGGAGAAATAGACTCAGCACATCACGAGAAAACGGAACCACAAAGAGAGAAAAAATCCGTATTTGAAAAAAAAGAAAAAGAAAGTCAGGGAGAATGCGCTAAAGAGAATGGTTAAGGCAGGGGAAGGTATGAAAGGAAAGGGGAAAATATATAAATCGAGGATGTAAAATTGCGTGAGAAGAGGGAGAGAGAACAGGACAGAACGCAAAAGAAAAATATTAAAGGCAAGTATAGAATGTGTGATGATAGAAAACTTAGGAATGTGCGTGATTAGTTTGAAAGAAAGAAAAGAGAGGGAAATGCAAATTAAGAAAGTGAGCATAAGAAGGTAAGAAAAAGAGAAATGAGACCGAAAGAGGGAGGTGGGATACAAAGACAGAGAGGTTTAAAGGAGAGCGTGGAATAAGAAACAGCAATAAGAACAACAGCGTACGAAAAGAGAGAGTAATCTAAAAAAAAGACAAATGTACAGTTTTATGATAACAGGACACAAAAGAATGTGAGAGGAAATAATAAAACATAAAGAGAATAGACTTCTTTTATTTAAGAGGTGAAAGAGACAGGACGGATTAAAGTCGTAAAAAGGAAAAGCAGTTAAGAAACAAGCTCGAAAAGATAAACCAAGAAAGGACGAAAAGATGAAAAAAAAGAAATTAACTAAAGTATGAAAGAATATATAAACCAGCATGCAAAGTGCAAACAGTGAGCAGAGAGAGAAATCAATAATACATAGTACTGTGAGCAGAGAGATAGAGGATGTAGGAGAGAAGATTCAGCCAAGAAAAAGGGTTTGGGTTATTACCACAAAAGAAAGATAACAAAAAAACATCATTTAATCGTCATTTAATTACGTTGTCCGCCTAGCCACGCTCTTAATCCTTAATTAACCATATACGAGAAATGCGCTTAATTGATCCTCATTTCATTAATCCAACTTTCACCCCAAGATTCCTAATCATTTTGGGCTGGATGTGTTATTTCTGATCATCATTACTTTTCATTATCAAATATATCTTATTTGTTTATTGTTATCTTAATGAAAGGAGAGTTATTTTATATACATATAATCTTAAAATTGGTGTATTGTGTTTTTGTTGTTGTTGTTGTTGTTGTTGTTAAAGATCAATTTGGCAAATAGATATCAGATTTTTAAATAGTTTTTCGATATGTATAGCAAGGAATATATAAAATTCGATTTTTATTATCTTTTTTCTCATGATTTGGAAAAGGTATACGTTTTTCTTTTTCTTTTTTTTAG
>NW_020870855.1:381144-383644 GCF_003789085.1 Penaeus vannamei
TACTGTCACCCCACCTCCGTCGCAGAGGGAAGTAATAAAGCAAGCTTGCAAGCGCTACTACTTGACCTGACGCTGCGTCTGTTTATCGAAGCAGACGCCACCCCATGCAGGACACCCATTCATGGTCTGCTTGCTTTTGCTTTTCCTGTTTTTTTCCTTCTTTCTTTCTTTCTTTCTAGGTTTCTTTCTTTCTGTTTGCCTGTTATATTTCTTTTTCTTTTTTGTGTTTTAAGGTTTTTTTTGTCTTTTTTTTTCTTACTATTTCTTTCTTCATCTTTTCTTTCTTGGTGTTCATATTTGTGTTATTTCCATTGTTTCAAATGCTTTTGTATTCTTTTAATGATAATAATAATGATATTAATGACAGTAATGAGAATATAATGAATAAAATAATAATGATATTAATGACAGTAGTGAGAATAATAATAATAACAATAGTAGTAGTAGTACTAGTTATAAGGACTGATGATAAAGTACATAACTATAATAATTTTAGAAATAATAACAATAATAAAAGGAGTAATACCGGTAGTAGTAGTAGTAAGTGCAAATCAAAAACAAACAAATAATGAACAACATTAGAGAACTTCCCATCATAAAGAGAACAAGAAGAGACAAAAGCAACAGAAGGAAAATCCCAAAAAATGCAAATGTCTCTAAGAAAAGGACGCGATTCGCTCGCCACAAGAACAGCTTCACTAGATGACTGGGACTATAAATATTTCCCAGGAGTCGTAGTTATAGTAGCTGCAGTAGTAGTAGTAGTGGCTGCAGAAGTCGCAGCAATCATCCTAGAACAGCGCTAATATACGACTACTACTATTACTACTACTACTGCTACTGCTACTACTGCTGCTGCTGCTGCTGCTGCTACTACTACTACTACTACTACTACTACTACTACTACTACTACTACTACTACTACTACTACTACTACTACTACTACTACTACTACTACTACTACTACTACTAAGTTAAGAAGTTAAGAACGGGCCGGAGTCATACGCGTGTGAGGACGAGAGTGCATGACGAGTTAAACAAGACGGTTATAGTTCAATTAGAGTTTTTTTGAAATGGTTTAGACAGCGGCGAGAGAAATGGCGAGGGTTTCTTGTCTCGTGTTTGTTTGTTTCTTTGTGTATGTTTTTTTTGTGTGTGTTTTTAGTGTGTTTGTTGTTTGTTTTGTTATTAATTTTTGTATTTTTTGAGTTCGGTTTTTGTGGTTTCCGTTTTTTTTGTTGTTGTTGTTGTTATTTCGTGTTTTTTTTTTCTGAGATCAAGGAAGACGTACGTGTGGGGGCGGGCGGGAGGAGGGGGGGGGAGCTCAGGACTGTCAATACTGCATCAAAATATTTTGCAGACTGGAAATTTATCTTCGTCCTTTTTTCCTTCCAAGTGTTTTTGTTTTATCTATATACTTATTTTACTTTTTCTTTTCTTCTTTTCTTCGGTCCTTCCTTTGCTCTCTCTCCCTTTTGTATTTTATTACCTCTCCGCTTCCCTGCTTTTTGCGTTCTCTCGTATTTCCGTCCTTTCTTCTCCCATCCTTGTTCGTATTTTCGTAGACTTTCCTAATTCCATTTTCCTCACCTTGACTCAGTTCACCTTTTCCTCCTCCTCGTTTCGTATTTTTCTCCTTTTTTATTTTTTTCTTCCATGCACCGTTCTCATTTCCTTGTTTCGTATATTCTGTCGATTCTTCCCTTTTCCGTTTTTTTCGTGTTTTCCTCCTCCTCTTTTTTCTTCCCGCCATTTCCTCATTTCGTGTTTTCCCTCCATCCTTTTTTTCTTTTCCTCATTTCGTAATTTTCCACCTGCTTTCCCCCCTTATTTCGTATTTTCCCTTCCTCCTCTTTTATCTTCCTGCCCCTTCCCTGTTTCGTATTTTCCCTCCCTCCATTCTCTCTTCGTTTCCTGTTCTTCCTCCCCTCCTCCCTCCCTCCTCCCTCTCTGTCAATCAACACGTGATGGTGCATTCTATCGGGAGTAGGGGGAAGGGGGAAGGGAGAGAGGGAGACAGGGGGGAAAGAGGGGGTGGCGATGAGGGGGCGAGGAGAGAGGGAGACAGAGGGAGATATAGGGAGGGGAGGGGGAGAAGTGAAGATAGGGGAAGAGGTAGGGAAAAGGGGGAGAGAGGGGGAGGGGGAAAAGGGGGAGAAAGGGGAGATGGGGAAAAGGGGGAAAATATAGGGAGGAGATAAGGGGGATAGAGGGAGGAGTTTTGGGAGATCGGGGGGGGGGAGGTGAATGACAGGATGTGGTGGACAGGGAGAGCGAAAGGGAGCATAACTGCACATTTTCTCCCTTTGATGCTGTGTTGGTGCTGTGCGTTTTGTGTTAGCTGTTTTGTTACTTTTTTGCGTTTTTTTTGCGGGGTTTTGCTCCCCCCCCCCCGTATCTAGGTGTGTCGTGGGAGGGGGGATGCGCGCGCACGTGTGTGTATGTTTATGTGTGTCTGTGTTTGTCTTGTCTCTCTCTCTCTCTCTCTCTCTCTCTCTCT
>NW_020870855.1:406144-416144 GCF_003789085.1 Penaeus vannamei
TAACCCTCAAGCAACCGTAAGATATATGAAAGACTGCAACAGGAAAAAAGGAAAGAAACAAATATGAATAACGGATTAAGATAACAGGCTTAAAGTATTATATTTCTTTCTGCACCGCCGTCACCGGAAAGCTTTAATGAGCGATATGTGTAGATAAAGGAATTAGTAAGACAAATCACATTAATCTAGGATATAAGTAACTGGAAGGAATCAGTAGCGGATCTTAAGAAAAAGAAACAAAAATGACGAGGGTGGGAATCTAAAGTTTTAGGGGAGACTCAAATACAATGATGATAATGGTAATGTTGATGATATTGCTACTGATAGTAATGGTGATATAATTATTATTATTAATTAAAATGATATTGGTAATGATAATGGTAATTGTCGTATCAATGATATTATAATGATTATTATTATTATCATAGTGAGGTTTAAGGGAAGACCTTGAAACATCATAAATAAGATTGATTATATAGAATTATCAAGATGATGCCGTTGATAATAGTAAAAATAATTATGATAATGATGATGATAGCAATAGTGATAATAATTATCATGATAATGACAATGGTAGTGATAATATAAATTATAATGATAATAATGAAGATAATTATTATCATGATAATGATAATGATGGTGTTAACAATGACAATAATGATCATAATGATAATGCCATTAATAATAATAATTATTATTATTATGATAATGATAATAATGCTAATAATAGCATAATGATAGTAGCAATAGTAACAGTAATAACGATGAAGATAATGTTTTAACAATATTAATAGAAATAAAAATAACGGTGATAATGATAATGCTAAATCTCTACTACTACTACTGCTAGTGATGATACTACTAATAATACTAATAGTAACAATGAGGATGATACTAATAATGATCTACGTGAGAGTGTTAATAGTATCATCATCATCATTAACATTCTGACAGACCATTTAGATAAAAATATGAAGAGACTAGATGTATGGCCATGAAATGATGGAGGAGAGTTTAAACTAAGAGTTGTAGATGTAGGCGAAATAAAATGGGAAAGTTGAATCCAATGAAATGAAATGTACGAAATAATCGCTAATACCTAATTCACGTATGTAACACCAACGATTTTCATTCTTTCATTTGTTATTACATGTGATTAACGAAGTTTAGAAACCTGAAATTTTCATATGTTTCTTCCACAGCTTAATAAACAAAAGGAACTAAAGAAAATATATAAGTTTATTCCAAATGCATAGACAGAAAAAGTGACCTGAAGCACTCGACCCCATGAACCGAACCACCAAGCGAGGCAAACAGACTCTCACGCGCGTCAAAATGTCTCGTGCTTCGATATGCAAAATTATAACGGCTGTGGGAGTAGCTCATATTATTTTAGGCATAATAATGGTGTGTTGGCTTCAAAGTGGCCCTAGTGTGGTGAACAAGAGATCTGTAAAGGAGGAGTTGTCCAGACACGAGAGTGAACCAACGTGTGGTGCAAGAAGGTAGGTTCTGAATGTCTTTTTTTTTTCTTGAATAGAGTGTAGGTACGAAGAATGTTACGAATCGTATGTGGTTTTGTTGTAATACACTGTGCGAGGGTGTATTGTCTTGGAGCTTAACTGAGCCTTATTTTTTTTCTTTTTTTAACTTTGTGGTCAGAGACTTCGTGAGTTTTGAAGTTTCGAAGACTTTAAAGATGATGGAATCTCGAAGCTTCGAAATTTATTCGGTTTAAGAGGCTTCCGAGACCGTGAGATTTTGGGGTAGATGACGATGATAATGAGCTTAGAAGTCTGGAATAAATAAAAGAGGAAAAGTGTTCAGAATGAAAAAGGTTATGTCAATTTTTTAAATGAAATGACGGATCTGTAGAATATTTGTAGCCGTAGTGTACAGATAAAGTATATATATAATACTTTTAACCAAAAGTTAGTAATGTGGGGACGGAAGAATGCTTTCTGTTAGTTTTCAATTCTCTCTTCTTATTTACACATGCACACGCACGCAACCTTTCTCCCCCTCTTCTGTTTGCTTTCTCTCTCTCTCTCTCTCTCTCTCTTTCTCTCCCCCTCCCTCTCCCTCTCACACTCCCACCCAGCATCTTCTGTCCCTCTCCTCCCAGTCTCACTTTTCCTCTTCCCCTCCCTTCCCCTTCTCCCCCTCCCCCTCCCCTCTCCATCTCCAAATTAACAAATACATGAAAAAAGTCAAGGAGTACAGCACACCCGCCCGTGTCCGTCAGTGAGCAGTGCAGGCGAAGGCTCCGATGCTGAGTCAGAACATTGAACACGTGAACATCCACCAGGCAGTGCACAGAGAGCCAGCTAGCGTGTTGCATTCTCGTGAGTCATTCGTGCTTATCTGAGTCTTGCAAGCGAGGGGGGAGGAGGATGGAGGGGAGCCAGGTGGATGGAGAGGGGGAGGGGGGGGGGGGTTGGGGGGGGGGAAGGAGGGGTTGGTAATACGGTGAGGCAGAGTTAAAGGGGAGGAATAAAGGAGAAAGGAGGCTGGAGGAAGGAAGAAAAGAGAGAGGGGGTAGGCAAGAGGAGGTGAAATAGAGGAAAGAAGACAAGAGAAGAGGCAAGGGAAGGCAAGAAAGACGGAGGAAGGGGATAAGGTAGAAAACAAGACAAGAGGGAAGGAGAGGAACGAGGGTAAGAGAATAAAAGGGAGGAAGAAGGAGAGTAACGAAGGGAAGAGAATTGGAGGGAGGATAAAAGAGGCAAGAAAAGGGTGTAAAGGAGAGAGGCTAAGGAAGGGAAGGGAGGAGAGAGAGAAAGAGCAAGAAAACGGAAAGCACATGAGGTAGAGAAAGAGAGAGGAGGTTAACGACTTTGATGGTATTGTAAGTACCGTGTTAGTTGTAAGTGCTATTGGCCTTAGCGGTAACGGTATTTTTACAAGAATTATTTGATATTGTTATAATTATATTGTGGTGATGAGTTAGTTTTACTCATTATCAAATTAAAACTATCTTAGGATAATAATGGTAAATATTTATTTTCATGGTTGTTGCCGCTGTTATCTTTGTTCTGTTTGTGCTTTTATTGAAGTTATATTGTATGTCAATTGGTATTTTTCTTATAAAGAAATATAATTTTGTATGTCAGTTGATATTTCTTTTTTGAAGAAATATAAATGCGATTGAAATAGAAAGAGAACAGGATATGCGGAAGAACCTCAACAACAATTCCCCGCTACGAGCCTCATAAAAGTCAAGTCCTTTTACTAATCGCATAAGAGTTAACGTAAACAAAAAACATTCTCCATGATCCCCTCGTATGTGATGCTCTTTTGTTTTCCGTCCTCTTTGGCCGGCGAATTGGAGAGCTTTTCTCGTAATTGTAGGATCCGATTGTCTTTCCTATGATCCGATTGTCTTTTGTTTTCATTTGCAGTTGAGGATTTTTTGCGGATGGGATTCGGTCCGTTTTCTGAGCGAATTGATTTATTGGTAATTAAGGTCTGGCGAAATTAGGTCTTGAGGAGACCGGGTGATGGCCAGATCACGCTGGCTGGAGTTTGATTTGGACTAAATTGATATTTCCCGTTTGGGTGTTGATCTCGCTTCGTCAGATTACTGAGGACGCACGCACTGGCAGACACGTGCACATACGCACACTCGCACTCACACTCACACTCACTCTTACTTTTACTCTTACTCTTTACTCTCACTCGCAGTCACACGCACGCTGACGCTCTCACGCACTTAGTGTCACTTACTCTCGCACTCATTATCCCACTCATTTAGTCTTATTTTATTACTCATTTAGTAACTCCTCCTCCCCCACGTCTCTCTCTCTCTCTCTCTCTCTCTCTCTCTCTCTCTCTCTCTCTCTCTCTCTCTCTCTCTCTCTCTCTCTCACACACACACACACACACACACACACACACACACACACACACACACACACACACACACACACACACACACACACACACACACCTCCCCTGTCTGGCCTCTGAGATTTTCCCCCTTATTCGCACCCGTTTTATACCATGGGTGTTTTTTCATTAAGTGTATTTTTGTTTATTTATTCTTCCTTTATCAATTTGCTTATTTTTTCGGACTCTTAATGGAAGTGTCATCAGAGTTCCGTCTTTCCGGTGTCGAGGGTGTGTTGTAGAGTGTAGTGAGGAATGTTACCTGAATCTCTAACTCTAAATTCTCGCTCTCACTCACTCGCTCTATTTCTATAGATTACCAAAAATGTGTATGGAATAATGCAGACAGTATGAGAGAGAAAGGGAGACACAGAAGAGAGATGCATAACGATAAGACCCGCAAACACAAAAGAAAGAATGCAGTATAAACGTAGAACATACGATGAAGCTCTCAAGTCTCCCCTTACTATACGACCTCCTCCCTATAACGTCCCTTCTTTCCTCTCCACCTCCCTTCCCCTCCCCCTCCTCCTATAACGTCCCTTCTTTCCTTCCCACCCCCTTCCCCTCCCCCTCCTCCCTATAACGTCCCTTCTTTCCTCTCCCACCTCCCTTCCCTCCCCTCCTCCCTATAACGTCCCTTCTTTCCTCTCCCACCTCCCTTCCCCTCCCCTCCTCCCTATAACGTCCTTCTTTCATCTCCCACCTCCCTTCCCTCCCCTCCTCCTCCTCCCCACCCAAGGCTATTAATGAATGAGTGGGACTTGATGAATGAGTGTAATGAGACGAGTGAATGCTGTGGGGGGTTGGAGCGAGAGGAGGCGAGGGTGTAGCCTGTGTTACGTGGGTGAGAATGGGTGATGTAGGTGGCCGAGCAGGAAACTACCGGTGTGCGATTGTTTGAGGCTGCGCATGGAGGGTTTAACTTGTTTCTTTTTCTTTCTTTTCTTTCTTGTCTCTTGATGCTTTTCCTTTCTCTCTTTCTCTCTGTCTGTTTGACTTTTCTCTCTCTCTCCCTTCCTTTTCCCCTTCCTTCCTTCCTTCCTTCCTTCCTTCCTTCCTTCCTTCCTTCCTTCCTTCCTTCCTTCCTTCCTTCCTTCCTTCCTTCCCTTCCTTCCTTCCTTCCTCCTCCTATCTCCTCTCCCCATCTTGCCTCTCTCTCTCTCTCCCCCATCTTGCCTCTCTCTCTCTCTCTTGCCCTCTCTCTCTCTCTCTCTCTCTCTCTCTCTCTCTCTCTCTCTCTCTCTCTCTCTCTCTCTCTCTCTCTCTCTCTCTCTCTCTCTCTCTCTCTCCCTCCCTATCCTCCCCTCTCCTCTCTCCTTCTCCCCTCCTCCCTCCCTCCCTCCCTCGCCCCCCTCCCTCGCGTTTACAGAGAGGGGTCGACGTCGATCAAAGAATGAGGATAATAGAGAGGAAGGGTTACAGACGGGAAGGGGAAGGATAGAGGGATAAAAAAAAATTGGTTTAGTGGTATAGAGAATGAAAGAGAGGAGGGGGCGGGGGGGTAGATGAGGTAGACTGCTTTTGGAGAGAGAGAGAGAGAGAGAGAGATGAGGGAAAGAGGGTGATCGAGGCATGGTAATTGGCGAAGTAAAGGTAGAGGGATAGAGAGATAGGATAGAAAGGAATGTAAGGGAAGATAGGGGGAAGGGTTAGAATGAAGAGAGGAGGATGGAGATGGTAAGAGAAAGAAAGAAAAAAGAGGGAAAATAGGAGAGAGAATGGGCGAGGTAGATAACAAGAGGGATAGAGAGAACAAGAGTGTAGGGGTGTATGAAAGAGACATGAATAAAGCGAATAAAACCAGGTAAAGAATGCAAGGGAAGGGAAGGGTTAGGAGGAAAGAGGGGGCGGGGAGGGGTAGCGGGGGTAAAGGGGTAGCTGGAGGGGGGGGGTGATGCGACAGACGGTTAGCAGGGAGTGATTGGTCGACTTCCTGTTCTGGCGACGGTGACTCATAGAGCGTACGAGGGGGGTGAGGGGGTGAGAAACGGGAGGGTTGAGGGTGAGGGGATGAGGAGGGTGAAGGGGGTGAGAAACGGGAGGGAGTGAGGAGGGTGAGGGAGTGAGGGCGGGATGAGGGTGAAGGAGGTGAGAATGGAGGGAGGGAGTGAGAGGTGAAGGGGGTGAGAAACGGGAGGGAGTAAGGGGGGGATGAGGGTGCGGGAATGAAGGGAGGGGTGAGGAAGGGGAGAATGTGAGGGGTGAGGAGGAAAGGGAGTGAAGGGTGATCGAAGGGGGATAAAAGGGTGAAAATGTGAGGAGGGTGAAGGGTGAAAAGAGGGTAAGGGTATGAGTGAGGGAAAGAGAGGGGGAACAGTGGAGTGAGGGACTGAGACACGGGAGGGAGTAAGAGTGAGGGATCGAAGGAGATGAGAATCGGGAGGGTAAGAGGAGGAGGAGGAGGTGAGGTGAGAAGCAGGGAAATGAAGGAAGAAGAGGAAAGGTGACACGCGTGAAAGGTATAGGGAAGAGGGGGAGAAGGAGAGAGGAGCGAGGAAAGAGGAAAAATGGGTAGAGAATGAGTGTGAGAAGATAAAACACAGAGAAGGTGATCAAGTGTTACAGGATGGATGTCAGGTTGAAGTTGATGGCAGGATGGAAGGATGGAAGGGGAAAAGAGAGAAGTAATTGAATTGAATTTGAAGAGAGAGGCAAAAAATGCGAGAAACCTTTTTAGGAAACATCGATTGCATTGTAATATTATAGCAGTTGATCGTGTTCTACCGCTTTCTCTCTCTTTCGTTCTCTCTCACTTCCTTCTTTTCCCTGTTTCTCCCTTCTTTTCCCCTTGTCTCTCCCTCTCTCCTCCCTTTCCCCTGTTTATCCCTCCCCTCCTTTCCCTCTTCCTCTATTTCTCTCCACCTCTCTTCAACCTTTCCCTCTTCCTCTATTTCTCTCCACCTCTCTTCTCCGTTTCCATCTTCCTCTGTTTCTCTCCCCCTCTCTCCTTCTCCCTTTCCCTCTTCCTCTGTTTCCCTCACCGTCTCTCCTTCTCCTTTCCCTCCCCGTCTCTCCTTCTCCCTTTCACTTCCCCTTCTCTCCTTCTCCCTTTCCCCTCCCCGTCTCTCATTCTTCCTTTCCCCTCCCCCCTCTCTCCTTCTCCCTTCTCACCTCCCCTCTCTCCTCTCCTTTCCTCCTTCCCCTCTCCCTCCCCTCTTCCTTCTTTTCTTACGCAATGCCTTTCGAGTCGAGGCTACACGTCATCGCAGCCCCGGTTCTCACGCCTCCCCTGTCTGGCCTCTGAGGTTTTCCCCCCTTATTCGCACCCTATTTATTGTGTGTATAAGGGTGTTTTTTATTTTAGTTGTCAGGTTGATTTTTATTTTCGTTTTATTTATTATTCTTTTCTCTATTTCTTTTTTTATATATTTTTTTCGGACTCGTGATCGGAGTGTCATTTGAGTTCTGATTTTTTGGTATCAGAGGTGTGTCGTAGAGTGTAATGAGGAGTGTCACCTGAATTTCTCTCTCTCTATCTCTATCTCTATCTCTCTCTATCTCTCTCTCTTTCTCTTCTCTCCTCTCTCTCTCTTTCTCTGCTTCTCTCTCTCTCTCTCATCTCTCTCGCATCTCACACCCATTTAGCATGTGGAGTAGCGAGGCTGCAAACCGATATTTTTCTTTCTCACCTTTCCAGTGTGTTAAAGACTGTGTCACCTGATTTTCCCCCCCCCATTTAGAGTGTATCGAGAGTGCAAGCTGATTTCCTTTTTCAGTGTGACGAGGGTGTTGTAGAGAGAGGATGCCAGGACCAGTATTCCTCTCACCCTTTTTTTTAAATATGGAGAGGGTGAGAACTCATACTGGTGAGGGTTGGGGCGTGCAAATCAGGGTGCAAGTGAGATTGGAATCGTATCCTTTGTTATGGAAATATACGGTGGGTGTAGGGGGGGGGTAATATAGGGTGGGTGTAGGGGGGGGTTAATATAGGTGGGTGTAGGGGGGGTAATAGGGTGGGTGTAGGGGGGGTGAAACGGATAGTGGGTGAGTTCAGTTTATCGGAATATTATGGCAGTTTGACCGTGTGACAGCCGCTTATTTGCTGTCAAAAATGGGAGGATAAATGGGGAATGAGGAAGGGGAAGAGCGACGGAATAGGAGAGGGAGAAGGAGAGGAAGGGGAAGAGGGAGAGCGTGAGAGACAGATAGAGAGAGAGGGGGGTGGTGGAGAAGAAGGTGAGGGACAGGTAGAGAGAGAAAGATAAAGAAAACGAGAAAGAAAGAAAACAGAAACAGAAAAAAAAGGGGGGACCAGAAAGAGTTAGGAAAAGAAAGAGGAGGAGAGGAATGAGAGAGAGAAAAACATAGAAACAGAAAGGGGAGGAAGAAAAATAGACGATGCTATTACTGATTCTGCCCCGATGACAGAGTACGCACTACTTTGTCACGCGGATGACAAACGGATGACAAGGTTGAAATGCATGGATGTTATTTGATGAGGTGCGGGAGAACCGGAGAAGGGAAGCGGACGGAAAACAAAAAAGGAAGAGGAGGAAATAGAGAAAGGAGGAAGGATAAAGGAAAAGTGAGAGAGAGAGAGAGAAACAAAGAAAGAATGAAAGAGAGAGAAAACTCGGGATGTTGTTATGCGCTTTGTGGCTGATTTGCATTATCCTCCTCCCCCTCTCCTCTCATTTGTCTCCCCTCCTCTCCTCTCTCTCCCTTCCTCCTCCTCCCCTTCTTTCTCCTTCTCCGTCCCTTCTCTCTGACTCCCTTACTTCTTCCCTCCCACTCCCTTCCATCACTTCCCTCTTTGCCCGTCTCCATCCTCCTCTCTTCTCTCCTCCTCCTCTCCTTCACTTCTCTCTTCCCCTCCTTTCCCTCCGCCTATCTACCCCCCTCTCTCTCTCTCTTCCCCTTCTCTCCCTTCCTTCTCCCTCTTCCCTTCTCACCCTATTTTCAACCTTCTTCCCCTCTCTCTCCCTCTTCCCTTATTTCCCCCCCTTTTTTCGTCCTCCTTCCCTCCTTAACCTCTATTTCTCTCTTCCACTCCACTCCCTTCCTTCTTCCTTCCTCCCTTCCCCTTTTCCCTTCCTCTTCCTTCCTTCCTTCTCCCCTTCTCTCCCTCTTCTCATTCTCCTTCCATCTTTCCCTCTTTCTCCTCTCTCTTCCCTCGCCTTTTTCCCCTCCTCTCTTCCCCTTCCTTCTTTCCTCTATACCCTCCCTCCTTCCCTCTACCCCCTCCCTTCCCCTCCGTCTTTCTTGATTCTTCTTTCCATCACACTTTTCCCTTTCCTCCTTCTCTCTATCCCCTCCCGCCATTCCTCATACCCTCTCTTCCCCTCCCTTCCTTTTCCCTCTTCCCCGCCCTCCTCCTCTCTCCCTCTATCCACTCCCTCCTTCCCTCTTCCCCTCCCTTTCTCACCTGCCTTCCCTCTCCTCCCCTCCTCCGTTCTTCCTCCTCTCCCTCCTTCCCTCCTCCCTCCTCCCCTCCCTCCCTTCCTCCTCCCCTCCCTCCTTCCCTCCTCCCCTCCCTCCTTCCCCTCCGCCTCTCTCCATCCTCCTTTCCAGTTCTTGCCGGTCTGTGCAGAGTGTCGCAAGCTTTCCTTATATGGTGTTGTTTGAGAACTTTGCTTTCACCGCCCTTATTTATTTTTTTTATTTTTTTTGCGCTTCTTGCGTGCTTTCTCTTTCGTTCTTTCTTTCTTAATTTTATTTTTTCTCTTTCTCTTTCTCTTTTTTTCTCTTTATGTGTATCTCTCTCTCTCTCTCTCTCTCTCTCTCTCTCTCTCTCTCTCTCTCTCTCTCTCTCTCTTCTCTCTCTCTCTCTCTCTCTCTCTCTCTCTCTCTCTCTCAAATTCAAATCCAAACTTCCTTTCTCTCCCTCTGTCCTTCCTCCCTCTTTCGTGTCTCTCCTTTTATCTGCCTCACATTAGGAACACGATTAGCGATTCGGGCCATGAAGATGCTAACACGCGAGATGTAATTAGACTTTCGGGCTTGTTCCTCTTGCCTCCGGTCGGGTCGTTTTGTGCCCTGCTGATTGTGTTCCTTTGTGTGGATGTGCGTGCGAGGATGTCAGTCTCTCTCTCTGTCTCTTTTGCTTTCTTTCTTGTTCTTTCTTTCTCACTCACTCTCACTCTCTCTATCTCTCTCTCTCTCTCTAACT
>NW_020870855.1:418644-421144 GCF_003789085.1 Penaeus vannamei
ATATATACATACACACACTCACAACACACACACACACAATTATATATATATATATATATATATATATATATATATATATATATTATATATATATATATATATTTGTATCCTCTATCCCTCATACAGTCTTTCTAAATCTCCCATCGTTCTTCCTTCCTCCCTCCCTCCCTCCCGTCCTCTCTCTCACTCCTTTCTGCCCTGCTCCTCCCTCCCTCCCTCCCTTCCTTTCACTCTCTCACTCCTTCTTCTTCCCTCCCTCCTTCTCCTCTCACTCTTCTTCTTTTCCTCCCTCCCTCTCTCCTTCACTCTCTTCCTCTTCTTCCTTTCCCTCCCTCCCCTCCTTCACTTTCTCACTCTTCTTCCCTCCCTCCCTCCCTCGCTCTCTCCATCCCTCCCTCCTTCACTCTCTCACTCCTTCTTCTTCCCTCCTCCCTCCCTCCTTCACTCTCTCACTCCTTCTTCCCTCCCTCCCTCCCTCGCTCCTCCATCCCTCCCTCCTTCACTCTCTCTCACTCCTTCTCCTCCCTCCCTCCCTCGCTCTCCTCCATCCCTCCCTCCTTCACTCTCTCACTCCTTCTTCTTCCCTTCCCTCCTTCACTCTCTCACTCCTTCTTCTTCCCTCCCCCTCCCTCCTTTCACTCTCTCACTCCTTCTTCCCTCCCTCCCTCCCTCGCTCTCTCCATCCCTCCTTCCTTCACTCTCTCACTCCTTCTTCCCTCCTCTCTCCATCTCCTCCTCCTTCACTTCTCTCTCCTCCTTCTTCCCTCCCTCCCTCCCTCCCTCCCTCCCTCGCCTCCTTCACTCTCTCACTTTTCTTCCCTCCCTCCCTCCCTCCCTCTCCACACTTCTCCTCCCAACATTCTCTTCAATTTAATTCCCCGTCTTTTCCTTCCTTCATCTGACTCCCTTCTCTCCTCCTCTTTCACGAGCAAGATCTCCTGATTTCTGAAAACGCCCCCCCCCCCTCCCCCCTCCCACCCCTCCCTTCCCCATCATCCGCTGCTTTTTAATCTCAAGTACAGACGCCTCTCTTCTCTCGCTTTGTTTCGCGCCGGGATTTCGTAAGGGGTTTATTGCGGGGTTTATGTGATTTCTGGGAATATCGCGTTGGGGGAGAAAAGGGTTCTGTTTACCTGAATATAGTGTATGTTTATGGGTCTTGTTTATTTCCTTGTGTTTACTGGATCACGGCGGTTAGCGGAGGAATAAGCGCGCCGTGTGCGGGTTCTCAGACGCGGAGTCGAAGCTCATGATGAAACGCAGACGAAGGAAAAAGGATAAATTGATTTTTTATTCTATTTGAAACGCAGACGAAAGGAAATGATAAATTGAATTTTTATTCTATTTGAAACGCAGACGAAGGGAAAAAAGGGATTAATTGAATTTTTATTCTATTTGGAACGCCGACGAAGGAGAAAAAGCGATTAATAGAATGGATTTTTATTCTATTTGAAACGCAGACGAAGGAAAAAAGGATAAATTGAATTTTTATTCTATTTGAAACGCAGACGAAGAAAAAAAAAAGGATTAATAGAATGGATTTTTATTCTATTTGACTCACATTGTCTTCTGAACTTAAAAAAAGAAATTATTATAGCCTGGTGTGATATTCATAAAAAAAAAAGTTAAAAGCGTGGTGTGACGATTTACACTTGCATCAACGTTCAAAGTATGTACAATTTTTTGCTTCAGAGTTTATGCACGAAAGTTTTCCTGTTATGCCCATCACGAGGAGGACGAGACAGCCTTGAGTGTATCACTGTTATCCAGGCACTATCTTCATCATCATCATCAACATCAGTCATCATTATCATAAGAATTCCACGTTGCCTCTGTCGTGTGACTTCATCTCAGTGTTTTCTAATATTTCGTCCAGTTTTATTTTTTCTGGAATAACTGCAGTTGATAAAAGATGAAAAGATGAAAAAAACAATATATATATTGAAAAGATGAGACAGCTGGTCTTTTTTTTTAAGGTAATTGTTATGATTCGCTGTACCAGTTGTGTTTTGGTGCAGTTGCTATAGATTTTTTCATCTTTTTAAATCAATTTCATTTGTGCTCAAAAGTTTTTGAGCGAACTGTTTCGACTTTTTTATGTTTCTTGTGGTAGTTTTTTAGTTAACTATTTTGGTTTCCAAGGCATTTATTTCGATTTTTATTTGCCTGCTTCTTTCACACTTAATATGTTTTTTAGAAAAATAAGTCAGTCTTGACTCGATCTCCAATTCAACAAGATTTTTTTTATAATTGTTTTGGAAAATAATTAAACATATAAAAAAATCTCGCTTAGCCAAGGGTCGAAAACGGTAATTTCACACTACGGAAATATTCCTCAGCAGCATACAAGAACACAGTCCGTGTGTATTTATATATAGCTATGCAGTACTGTTGTGTAATTGCGCATTCACTCTTGTGCATGCATTTGATTTACTCTTGTAGTGTATATTATTAGCCACAAACCGCATGTTGCTGTTATTACTATCCTCATTGTGTTCTG
>NW_020870855.1:426144-428644 GCF_003789085.1 Penaeus vannamei
TTCAATTCTTGTTCAGAGAGATATTTTCTCAGTCATGTTACAATGTGAGGTAAAATTAACAGACTACTAAATCCAACTGTTAACAAATGATTAATAAAACTCAAGAGACCTACCGGTTTTGTATGCAAAGGATCAACACTTGGAATTATGTACTTAGCCAAAAAATTAAATTACATGGTCTCCCAAAGGCTTCATTAGGACGGAATTCATCTACGCCCATATTATCTGCCATTAGGAACATGCAGTACCAATTAGCTGAATTCCCTTGTCCAATTCTAACACCTAACACAAATACATTTACAGTTAAAAGGCATTCATTCACCTTTGCCAAAGAAATTACTAAATATTAGTTGACCAAGCTGCCCATGTATGCGTCAAGTTTTTGATATTGTTTCATATTTACGGAATATACCACTGAAAGAAAAAAATAGACATTTGCATTCATGAACAATTTGTTTTCAGACAGCTTGAAACCAGTCCAAGGGCTATTCTCGAAAGAAAATTAAGAAAGATGCTTGAACTGTCAGTCCAAAAGATTGCCATTTCATCTTTTAATAACCAGTTGTTTATACAGCGAGATGCGTAGCTAATGGGTCACACTTGGCCCTACGCTTGCTAATGCATTCGTATAGTCATTATGAACACATTTGGCTTTCAAACTGCCCGATATACCGTTCAAACCCTTTTATTTACAAAAAGATTTGTTGATGATACTATTTCTCATTAGTCCAAAGCACAGGAAATGTTCAAGAATTTCTTAAGCTCCGCAACTCGCAAACACAGGGAGCCGAATGTGAAATTCAACTGTTGAGTAGATGAAAAAAGATGGAAAGTTGCCTTTTTTGGATATGTATTCACCACCTCTGGAAACAGCTTTGACATATCCAAGGTACAGAAAACCCACATTTACTGGATTGTGTTCAAAGTTTCTCTCGTTCATCCCACTCACCATACAAAACGGAAAGCTAGTCAACCACACTCACCACACGAGCATACACATTATGCTCAACTGGACATATATAAATCAGGAACTTTCATTCATCCTGTACCTCCTTTACAAATAATGGCTTTCCCAATTCATTTTACTGTAACACATCGGTAAAAACTTCTGAACAACATCGTTGAGCAACAAGCATTTCCACATTCACGGGTTCCAAAGAAAGTACATTACTTTCCGCCATCTACACAGTGTCCTCCCAGCCTCCAATTAAAAACAAAAAGGTATCCAAACTAGTCAGTGAATTTTACCACAGATCAAACGACATTGATTTTCAGAAACAAAGAGCACCATTTCAAAACCTTTTCAAATTCACAGAGATACAGTACCCTTCTGAATTTAAAATCTAACATTGTCTACAAATATACGTGTGATAGTTGTTAAGCACCCCTCTTTATATTCGGGAAGACCACTGTTAAACACTTTGAAAACACGCACCTCAAAGCACTGGGTATTTCCGACAGAACGGCACCCAAATGACCAAACCACCCCTTTTTAGGCAATCAGGAATCCACGCAGATTGACACAGATCACCCCCGTACATTCAAAGATTTTTCAGATTGTTAGCAAGCACACCATTACCACCAAGCAGCTCTTTATCACTGGAGAGCATACTAACAAAATACTTACAACAAAAACCATCTCTAAGTAATAATGAAAACCTTCCACACCACTCTGGTCTTTGAAGATAAACCAAAGGACGTAATAGTGGTCTTTTGTTGTGTATATATTTTTTTATCCATGCATTTTTTTTTCTTTTACTGTATTCTAAGCTTTCTTTTTGACAGTCATGTATCGTTAAACCTATTTAAGTTTTAACAGTTTTAGTATTACTTTAGTTTGTATCTTTTTACTTGTTTATTTAGTTTTATTTTAAGCCTATTTAAAATTTTGTTAACGCCCCCACTTAGGAATTTTTATGGTTATTATAAGTTTCCTTATAGTGTACTTTCTTCCCCATTTAGATTGGCTTGAGAATGGATCTTAAGTTGAATAATCCGAAACGCTCGCCCCATGAATATTGATGTCCAGCCCTGGTGTCTCTTCTTTCTTGATATATAATATATAATATATATATATATATATATAGTATATATAGTATATATATATATATATATTATAATATAATATATATAATATACATTATATATATATATATATATATATATATTATATATATATATATAGAGATAATATATATATATATATATTATTATATATACATAGTACTATAATAATATATATCAGATATATTATATAATATATAATATATATATATATATATATTATATATATATTATATAAAAATATACGTATTTATATATATATATATATATATATATATATATAATATACATATACTATATATATATACTATATACTATATATACTATATATATATATATTATATAATATATATTATATATATTTCTCTCTATCCCTCCTCTCTCTCTCCCTCCTTTCCCTTCTCTCTCTCTCTCTGTTCTCTCTTATTTCTCTCTC
>NW_020870855.1:433644-443644 GCF_003789085.1 Penaeus vannamei
TAGTCCTAAAATTGTACGAACACTTCGATTTTGTGCTATACACAAGGATTTTAAAGTGTTTTTATGCGTTGCTCCCCAAACTGTTTGCAGTACGTTAAGTGTGGTATATTAATGAAGTGTAAATCTGTTTCATTGCATGTTTATTTAGTGCTTGTTTAGAATGGTACATTAAGCCGCATTGCTTATTAATCTTTGACTGAATGTGATTAATATGGCATTTCCAGTTCAGTTGGGGATCTAAATGGATACCAAGAAACCGTTGTTATTTCGCGTTTTAAAATTGATGTTCCCAGGGTGATGTTTGGGAGGACATTTGGCATTCTTTTATTCCTGTGAAATATCATGTAATGGGTCTTGTCAACATTGAGGGTTAGTTTGTTTAGCCAAATCCACTTTCTGATACTGATTAATTCCTCATTTGCTACGTCTATTAATTCTTGTATAGTGATAGGGTGTAGAGACATCTGATTGTCATTTCTTGGGCCGAGAAAATCTCTAAAGTCTCCTTCCTGTGATGGGACTGATTGAGCCAGATTTCTCCCAATGTCAGAGAAAGAGTTGTTAAACTCATCTGCTATTTTATCAGGATCGGTAATATCACTTCCATTTATTAAGTATATTGCTCAGAATTTTCCATGTTTTCTTTGGGTCATTTTTGTTTTCATCAAGTCTTTTTGAATAATAATTGCGTTTAGCATCTCTAATAATGCAGTTCAGGCGATTTCTAGATGTGCGAAATTGATCGCCATACATTATTGGCCATTTAGCGAATTTTTTTCTGAAGCTTCTTTTTACCTCTAATTAAAACTTTTATTTCATTTGTAATATAAGGTTTGTTGAATGATCTTAATTTCATTGTTTTTGCTTTCAAGGGGAAAAATCTTTCGAAGGAAGGCATGAAAAGGGAGGTAAAGGTATCATAAGCAACATTTGGATTACTTGCCCCTTTTACCAAATCCCAGCAGACATTCATGAGGTGACTTTTATAGCCCAAGATATGACATTCTGCATAGTCTCTGTAATATATATTTTTCTTTTGAAACTTTATAGGGTGAATCAATCTCAAAAGTAGCATAAATAGGGAAATGATCTGAAATGTTACAGTAAAGAATTCCACTATTAACTGCATTTGAAATGTTATTAGTCCATATATGGTCTATGAGAGTAACAGATTTTTCCATGACTCTTGTTGGATTTATGATTGTGGTGAAAAGCAATTTAGAATTCAGAATAGATATGAACTCTTGAACTTTGCTATCTGACTGCCATTTCAGAAGATCCAGATTAAAATCCCCAGTAAGAATGCAAAACTTATTCTCTTGTGTGATTACATCAATGATTGCTTGAATTTTATCAGTAAATAAATTAATATTACTTTTAGGGCGTCTATATAACTACCCTATCAGTATGGAAGAAGTATTGGTTTTAATTTCAGCATAGAATGATTGCAGGTATTCTTCTTGAACTGATAAATCTGGTCTGAAATGGGAGGAGTAGCTCCTTCTGACATAGAGGGCAATGCCACCACTGTGTTGGGATCTGTTGAAATATGCATAATTTTCTATTTTGTGCATCGGTTAATTTAGTTACAGAAAATCCAATAATGTCATAAATACTGTTATTTGAACATAGGCACTGGTCAATAAATTCATTTAAATGTTTGGGAATGCTACAAATGTAATGGCTTACGACTGAAAGCTGAGTACTCGTTTCATGTGACTTTTTAAACTGGAAGTCACCAGGGAACACATACGAGCACTCTGGTTCTGACAGACCAAGGTGGTTTTGCACGAAGCCATCAGGGTCATGGTCACTCTGGTGCCCGTGATTAGCGGGTGTAAAATTTGAAAAGATTCTACTTTTTAGGAATCTTACAGTAAGTGGAGAAATGTTATCTGAACTATTGAGCAAATATAAAAAATCATCATTATCTAAATCAGCAAAAGGAAAACTTGATATAAAAGAGTCCATTATGAATGGTGAAGGAAGATCGGACAAGGACGCACGTGAGGAACGAGACTGAAGCGGGGCAGGCAGCTGCAGAGAACTGAAGGCATTTCCAGGCGGGGGCATGGGGAGCGCGGAGTCAGGCTGGCTACGTGGGTGCAAGCGCTCAGTCACGACTAGTTTTCTGTAGTTGAAATAGGCATGTTTTCCCTCGCTCCTCGCCTGCTTTAGCTGCTCCATCTGGTCTTTCCGTGCCTTGATGGCGCCGGCACAGAAGTCTTCATGGACAAAAACTCTAACAGGTGCATTCTTAGTTTGCTTTTTTCTTAAAAACTGCATCACGGTCCCCGAACCTCGCGAACTTGGCCACGATGTCCCTAGGCTTGTCATGAGATGGCTTCCCCACTCGATGAGCTCGCTCTATCAGTGGGGCGAGGTTCAGGTGCTGCTGCAGGAGGTTACCGAGTTTCTGCTGACACTGCTGCCAGGTTTCGTTGCGCTCCTCTGGATGCCAGAGAAACGCAGGTTGTTTCGGCGTCCCTGATCGTCTTGATAGTCTGAGCGCTCCTCTAATCTCGTCAAGTCTCTTCGTAGGTATCGGTTTTCCTTCGCGAGGGCTTCCATTCGGGTCTGCAGCTCGTCGCTCGCTCGCCTCGCGTCGGCCTCTCGCGCTTTGAGCTCCGTAATATCTGCATGTGCGAACTCGAGGCTGCGAATTGCCTCTCCAAGACGAGTGTTTAGGCTTTTATTCTGGTGAGACATTTCACGGTGTAATCGCTCGATTGCCTCGCCGAACAGCTTGCTCTGAAGGTCGATGAGATCGGTGATTTTCGGAGCGGCACGGGTGCGCCGCGTTCGTGGGTGGCGAGGGGCGGTTCGGAGCCATGGTTCGCTTAGAGTGTAGTAGACAATCTAGAAGATCTCGGCAGGGTCTGCAAGTCTGTGACAGGGTTTGTAAGAGTCACTGTGGGTGCTGAA
Source organism: Penaeus vannamei (assembly GCF_003789085.1). Lineage (NCBI taxonomy): Eukaryota > Metazoa > Arthropoda > Malacostraca > Decapoda > Penaeidae > Penaeus > Penaeus vannamei. Next base: position 436,570 of record NW_020870855.1, read on the forward strand.
GGAGGCGCAGCGAGCACGGATGACGGCGCGGCAGATTAGAGGTGCTCCCCAGGCAGTGCAAGGGCAGAAGATGGGTACGGAGAGTGGTAGGGGAGGGGTTACCAAGAAAGCAGATGCGCTTGTTTGGTGGTTAGCTTGTCAATCAAGACAGTCATATCAGGTCACACTCAGTGCGCATGCACAAGATTTGAAAGCAGGTTAGATGGAGGGTTGAGCCTAGGGGTTTTTGATTTTGCACTGCCAAAAACACTAAGTCCAAAATACTTCTTGGCTCAACATATATCAGCGCCTTCACTGTATATTCACTGTTCCAATTGGAAATCTCGGAGTGACCTTTATCTATTAAAAAACGTCCAAGAAATACAGAGCACTTAGCATAAGTGACGCACTCTAGATAGTCCCATCGAGCACTGTTTGATATGTGAGATAAACTTCTCAAACAATTTAAGAGATTTTTCTCTTTGCTGATGGCTAAAATTTCATATCGATTCCTGGGATGGTGCTTGGCATAGCCGGTGTACTAGTGGTGAGGATGGAGTTCCAGTGCCCATCAATTGCTTGGATCTCACACTCATCCCAAATCAGTGAGAAATTTCTTGTTGAAATTCATTTGAACGACTCCCAATTTGTTTGTTTGTGCCGTTATGGCCGTCTTTCTTCGCTCAGTGTTGATGTGGAAACATTTATGAGGCTACGACTGAATAAAAGGATTGATACCTGTTCTCATATTTCCTTGCAGACCGGCAGCCGCTCCGTCAGTGTCCACCTCCGAAATGGCTCCGTCCCAGTCCAGGCTGACCTCCGCCTTGTACGAGATGACCACTCATACGAGCAAGAAGGTGCTCCAGCTCGTGCTGGAGTGGGGCACTCCCAGGAGGGATGTTGGCAAGACTTTCTACGAGTACCTCTTGCAGGTGAAGAGGATATCCATGACATCATTACGGAAGAAGTTCAACCAGTCAAAGAAAAGGATGGAGAGAGTGGTGACATTGGGACATTTGATGTTGTACTCCTAACACAATGTATTATCTATATGATGGACTGGCTCCCCAGATGTGTCAAATGGCACACTTGGTATGACATCTGGGAGGGATGGCATGAAGTGGTGATGTTCTCTCACTGAATTTCTGTGACAGAAGCTTAGGATCTGCTCAACAACGCGAGAGAGAAATCTAAACATTGTCCTCCAGGGGATCTTGATATAAACAACAGAGATCAATCTTAAACAATCCTCAGGCAACAGATCTCTGATCTCGAAAGGTGGTGAAAGTCGAAGGAAACGAGAGCTGAAGAAGATTTACAGAGAGGAGTCCAGTTTTGGACAGCTTCGAATCGCCATGAAGGACAAGGTCTTCACTGTGGAAACTTCAGGGTTCACACACAAGCGTTCAAAACACTTCAGCATAGTGAAAGACAGAAGGATAGAAACGGATAGGAAAGCCTGTGTTGCTCATTGAAGGGCCTGCAGGTGGCAAGACAACCCTCACAAGAAAGGTGATAAGTGACTGGCCTCAGGCACTAGCTCCATGGAGACTCTCACTGATTATGATTTTGTGTGTTTAAGTAGGTGCCGAGACGAAATACATTCACTTAGCAACCTGCTAGGCTCATTGATGCCCAAAACTAAAAATAAAGTCCAAAGTGAACATGATATGCTCATGTCCATATCCAATAACAGGCTCATGTTCATTGTGGATGGGCTTGATGAGATAAACTCAGGATCAGATAGAGTGCTGAGAGAAATCATGGGGATGAGCAGAACCGATGACATCACTGTTCTCTGCACAACACGACCCAACAAGGTACATGACTTCAAGAGATATGTGCCGGACAACTTTGACATTATGCATGTCAAAGTTTTGGGCATAGAAGAGAACAAACGTGAAGAGTTTGTAAGAAATTACAGCTTGGCAGTACAAGACCCAGGCACCATGAACAAAGACATCTCTGTTCTCCTTTGGTATCTGGCAAAGAAAGACAGCCGGATGCAAGCCCACTGGCGGTTCCCCTTCAACTTGGTCCTTGTGACAATATTATGGTACTTTGACCCACAAGCTGTGAACAGTCTGACCACGGCTACGGAACTCTTCACGAAGACACACGAGTTGTGCATAAAAAGATTGCTTCAGAGGCTATCTGACCATGAAGAAATGCGAACTGTCGAGTTTATGAACTCAGAGATAAAGTTAAGAAGGTTATTGAAGAAGCTCTTTGCAAAGAGGCTTCTTAGACCTTCGTGGATGCTTCGCTAACTTTTGTCCGGCCTTCAGATAGAAGTCGTCGTACAGTGGTGCTTCTCGCTCTCTTCATACGCGCTCTCCATGCTCATTTGACTCTCTCTCTCTGTTCCTTCTGTCGGTCCTCTTTCTCCTCGCTTCACTCGTGCTCGTGTCTCTGTCTATCGTGGTTGCTCTCTCGTCTCATGCTCGTCTGCTTATAGTCTTTTTCTCCCCATACGTCTCCTTCGTCTCTGATACACTCTCTCTTTCCTCTCCTCGTCTCATTGCCTCTTCTCTCTCTCTCCTCTCTTCCTCTGCTTACTCTTTCTCTCTCTCTCTCTCTATCCTCTCTCTCTGTGCAATGAGTTTCTCGTCTGTGGTCGTGCTTGGACGTGTTCGTGCATACTTCTTACTCTCTTGTCTCTTCTCTCGTTCGTGCGTGATCTTTGAGTACATTCTCGTCTCATCTCCATCAAGATTAAGTTTCTCCCTATACTCTCTCATGCATTTTCCTCTTCTCTCTCTCTTGTACTCATAATCTTACAATACTTGTCTTCTTTCAGTGCATTTCTCCTCCTCATCTCGTGATGTGCGTCTCTTAGGCTCTCTCTCTCTACTTTACTCATTCAGTACTCTCTGACGTCTTTCTAGACTTATAAGCTCTGTCTCTATTTCTGCGCGTCTGCTCTCTCGTCTCATACTCTGTCTCATACGTCCAAGTTGGACTTGGGTGAAGTCTTCTGCTATTCTTACTTCCATCTCTCCGTGTGCTGTTTGCTTCACCTTCGTACAGTGAACTCTTGCTCAGGTGCTCCCTCTCTCCTCAAGAGCCAGGGAGCTTGTGGAATTACTCCTCTACATGGCTACTCTCTCTTCTCTCTTTTCAGGTACATCTCAGTGCCTGGACTTGCTCTCCTGATGAGCTCTCAAGTGCTCTCTCTTGTCATCCGGTGCCTCTCTCTGCATGTCTTTCTCATACTCTGCACTCAGGCTCATTGCTCTCTCATCTCTCGTCGTCATCTCTATCTCTGGTAACGATGGGTCTCTCTTAGCTCGTCCCTCTGTTGTGTCTGTGCTCTCATGCTTGTTCCTCATCTCTCCTCTCTTCCTGTTTCTTCTCATCTCAGCTCCTCTGTGCGTCTTGAGGACTCCCACTTTACCTCTCCTCTCTCTCTCTCTTTCTCTCACTCTCTCTTCCTTTTGTGTCTGTCTCTTCTTTCTCTCTACTAGTGCTGTGTCATCGACATTCTCATACTCGTCGTGCGTGCGGTTGTTGTTCCTCTGCGTTTCTCCTATTCTTCTGACTTTTCTCTCCTCTCTTCTCTTCGTTTCTCGGCCGTTCGCGTTTCTCGTGGCAGCTGCTCTCTCTTCTCTCTCTCTTTCTCTCTCGTCAATGTTCTTTCTCGACTGGTATGTTGACTCCTTACATTGACTTTTGAGACCTGGGTGAAGTTTCTCTCTAATCTTATTCTTCTTGCTCTTTTTTCTCCTCTCTCTCTCTCTATTATTTCTCTGTATCATATCTTTCTTTATTTTTATTATATCATTTATTGCATTCGTTTGATTATTTCTTATTTTGTTATTGTATTTTATTTCTACTTTTTTTCTTTTCTTATTCATGTTCTTAACTTATTCATTATTCATTTTACTATATTAATTATATATTTACTATTCATCTATTTTATATTATAATATATATTATATATATATTCTCACATTTTCTTGATTCATTATTTAACTATTCATCGCCATTTTATTATATTTATATGTAAGATCTAGTTTATATATTATATATTGTTACCTAATGTATATATATATTTTTAAAATCCATATATTTTATATACTATATATATTAATGTGTTATATTATATATATTAATTGATATTGATTACTATTATATATATATTATGTATATACTATATATATATTTATATATGTATATTATATATTAATATTATATATTATATATATTTTATTAATATATTATGTCTATATATATTATTAATATATATTATAATATATATATGTAATATATATTGATATATTAATATGTATTAGTATTGATGTATTTAATTATATTATATTTATTATTTATGCTATATTAATTTATATTATATATATATTATATATATATATGTATATATATATATTATATATTATAATATTATAATTATTATATTATATAATTATATATATTAATATATAATTATTATTATTATATATATATAATATATATAATATCTATACATTTATTACATACACATTTGTACTCTATTATGTACAGGCATATATACTATATTACTACACTATATATTATATGTTACATTAAATCCCATAATTATTATGTATATGTTTATTATATGTATGTTGTATTGTCGTAATATTCAAATACATTTAGTTAATTCTTTAGAAATTTTCGGTAGAGATCCCCCGACGACCTTCGGCTAACTCGGATTACCATCCCCCCATCACCGAATTTCTGGATCCGCCAGTCATTAACTTTTCTTCTCTTCCCCTTTGGCACAGATATTGGTCCACTTTCTATAAATCTCAGGTGTTACATCTACTGTAAACAATAAGAAGTAATTATAGTATTGATAACAAAAATAGCAAGATGTATGGCGGGTATGTCTACCAGTGCACGTGCGCTTGCTTCATGCAGAAGAGAAAGAAGTAATGTTCGTTTCTCCTTCAAGCCTCCCTCTTCCTTTATTTTTTCCTAGAAAAACTACCTAACCCTAATTGCTGCTCTCTGGGTAATATTTTTTCCATGGTAGTCGTTATTTACTAAATAATAATTGAAAATGATGATCTCATCTTTTGAGGATGGCCTACACAGCACATGGGTAGATTAATATTCCGTTGAAGTTTCCATGAAAATTAAATTCAACTGCAAACAATTTGCAAGAACAAATGACATCAAACAGGAATTTGAGTCAGTGAGAACACAGAAATAATTATTTAATTGAGAAGCCGAAACTTTGGAGACTTGTTCACAAAAATAATGACTAAACTTCTCACATAGGTAATCTGTAAACAATGTCTTCTGAGAAAATCTGCAGTATTAATCCACAATCACAGTTTCAAATACAATACCAGTTCACTTACAACCTGGCACTTTGCCCCTGAATGATGATATCCAAGCAATACAACAAATCTTACCGAAAGTCAGCTTATCCCAGGCATGGCAGTTATCAGGCTTTACAAAAACCAATACAATACAATGCATCTTTCTTTGGAAAATGGAACACCTAGAGTTGAATATCCCCAACACCGACATTTAAATTTCCTTAATATACAATGAATCACTGCCCCGTACTACCAAAATATAGAGTTTTATCAATAATCAACTCAAGAAATAAAATACACTAAAACAAATTTTCCTACCTCATATCTCTAAATACAAATTTGACAAATACAGAGGCAGCCTTCACGTGTTTCTGCTCATTTCAATTTGTAAAATAGGCAAAAGAAATTTAATTCGCAACGTCTTCCATAACTAATAATGTATTTTCATTAGAACTTAAATTCGATAATTTATCCTTTACAACTTAGCATCAAATTACAAAATTAGGTACTTCTTGTGTGTCAATAATTTTCAAAATTAATACATATTTCTTATATTTCTAATATACACAATAATAACAGATTGCAATATTATATTTTACAATGATGCACATATATATGATTCACTATTAGTTCCAAAATAATACAATAATGATAGTAATTAATATGAATAATAATAAAGAGAGTGGAGGGTGTGGGAAGGAGAGAGTGACAAATTTTTTTTTTTTGGTTTCTCTGGTCTCGATTTTTCTTGCTATTATATTCTGCTTTCGGAGATGCAATACCAGACTTTATATACTAACTGCAGATCCAACATGATTGCCATCGGTGCTTCCTCTTTGCGAGTCACAATGGGTGATTTTGTCATAGGTAATTTTAGAGGCATATCGATCTCATTCGTTTGCAATTTTGCTCGCAAGGGGCGCCATGTTGCTTGTGGAATTGTAGCCCAGATTCTACTCTTTCGAGTCGTTGCAATGGATGTTTGCAATAGGGATGGCTGTACAGAGAAGCAAAGGGTGCAATAGTTTAGGTGTAAGGAGAGAAATGTTGATATTCGAGATGATATAGGGAGGGGTGGATGTGTCGCAGTTAGCTCAGTTATAGATGTCAGACTCTTGTAGAATTATGTTCAACTCTATAGACTGCTCCGCCAAGCTTCACTTTTTTTCATGACCAATATATTTTTTTATTTGTGGTAGTGTCGTGGTCCGATTCAGGTCAAGGGAAATTGGCCAAAAGGGGAACTTAATAATTTAGGGCTCACAAACAAATTAACTTAATCCATTTATGGTGCATGCTTTTTACTGCATAATATTAGCATAAGTATACAAAACTGTACATCTTCATACACGTGGATGAGTATATAATGTAACTGTGTGTGTGTGTGTGTGTGTGTGTGTGTGTGTGTGTGTGTGTGTGTGTGTGTGAGTTGTGTGGTGAGTGCGTGTAAGTGCATGTGTGAATGCGTGTATGTGTGTGTGTATATATGAGTGCATATGCATTTGTGTGTATGTGTGAGTACGTGTGCATGTACGTGTGAGTGGGAGCTCGTGTACGTTTGAGTGTGTGTGTACATGTATGTGTGAGTAAGTGCATGTATGTATGTGTGACTGCGTGTATGTGTGTGTGTACGTGTTTTGTGTGTTGTGTGAATGAGGGTAACTATGTGAGGGCTTGATCCTGTAGACTTATGTGCGGCCATGTGGATATTCATAAAAATCTCTTTGCACATTTATACAAACAGCAATGAAATATTAAAATAATCATCAACTCTCACTTAAAATTAA
>NW_020870855.1:473644-476144 GCF_003789085.1 Penaeus vannamei
GAAGAAGAAGAAGAAGAAGAAGAAGAAAAAAGAGGGAGACGGAAAGAGGACATTAAAAAGAGAAGGAAAAGATTTACGCATAACCTTATATATTCCTCTTTTATATACGTACGTGTAATCATAAATGCATACGCAAACACACACATATATGTGTGTGTGAGTGTGTATGCGTGCGCACCCTTGTACGGGTGCGGGTGGGTGGGTGGGTGTTTGCGTGGATGAGCCTATCCTATCAATAGATAATGATACAAAAAATAAAAGCAAAGGGAACGAGTGCACCTAAAGAAAGCTTCCCGACTTGGCACAAAACCAGCCAGAGTGACGTCCGGCTGAGCCCGAGCACAAAACACCCTGTCAGGATACAAGAGACAGATTCCACCTTTGTTATTTCCACCCTGCTGCGGCGAAAAACGAGACATCTGGTGAGGAATTACTAAACTACAGCTCAGTTCCAGCTCTTGCCTCCCCTCCCCCCACTCCTCCCGCCCCTCGCGAGAGAGAACCGGTCCCGAAATTACTTGAAGTGAGCGAATTGGGTAATATTTTAAGGCTTGATTTCGTAGATATTTTAGCCTTCCCCTAATGTTATACTAATGATCACGATAAGTATGGTCGGCGTTATGCATACTTATAAATTATCGCATTTCTGTTGGCGTTGTTATGGTTGTTATTGCTGCAGTTGTTAGTATTGTTATTGCGGCAATTCTTATAATTATTCTTAAATTATCATTGCCGTCTACGTCATCGTCATCATTATCATCATCCTCATCATCACATACTCACCATTATCACCATCATCATTACCATCACCATCATCCTCATCACCATCACCATCGTTATCATCATCACATAATTACCATTACTACCATTATCATCATTACCACCACCATCATCCTTACCATCATCGTCACCATCATCAAATCAATATAAACAAGACGGTCTTCCTTTTGGTGCTTTCATCTTTGTTAAAGAAATGACCAGTACGAGCGTGGATATCAAGTTTGACTTATTCGTATTTGAATCGCTCATTTGTAATAAAATTTCGTAACGTAAGCAGGTAGGATGAATTGATTGGATGGTTTAATTGAATCGACCAAGGTTAATGCGGTGTTATGAGCCCAATATGATAACGTAAAGTGTGATTAGTCATTTTAGAGAATTGTTTAAAGTGGAATAGGATCCCGTTATAATGATTTTTGGAAAGGTTTCTGGTTTATCTCGTGAAAATGAGAAATAAATTTAATATATCCGTTTTTTAATTGTCGTTATGCAACATTTTATGAAGGGTAATATATGTTTTAGTATGCGTTTTGCTGAGTATGTAGCTGCTAATATGCTTATGTATTTGTTAGGATAACTACTCACGTGGGCGCATTTATATTATTTTCCGGAACGGTTTCCTTCGTATAAGATAATAGCTTAACTCCTGAGGCATTAAGTTAGAGGAGGAGCCTTGTTACAGGAGGTTAGATTGAAGCTACACCCTCTCATTTCATTGCCAAATAAAAAAACTTTCCCCGTGGCTGTTTCACCCCAATTACCACGGCAATGGTACGCGACAACAACAAAATGGCTTAGAAAATGTCTCAAAACTTTTTTTTCGTGCGCTCACTTGTGGAATTTCCCGCCAAACGAGTTTCAAACAACAAAGGAAAGCGGAGCCGTTGGTAGGAATGGCGGGAGGGCGGTAAACGCTTGTGGGGAGGGGGGGGGTGTAGAGCGACAGCCATTAATGAGCTCTGATTGGCTAATTGCATCGGGTTCGCTCAGGTAATACGGTCTGATTGGCTAGAGGCTTATTCTAGTGTGTATATTCGTGTGTGCGTTTGTATATGTGCACGTATGTGTGCGTGTGTGTGTGTGTGCTTTGTTTATTTCACGCGCGTATGCAGTTATGTGTAATTATATTTGTTTGCCTGTATGTATGCAGCCGTCTGTGTAAGGGCGTGTATGTTTCATGAGCTTTGGAAATATTTTCGTGTAAGGGGGACTTGATATTAAAATCGGCATAGCTGATGTAGGAAAACTGTCCAGCGAAGGATATTTCTTATTTTTTCATTTTCTGATACAGCGAGAAGGCCTCTGCCCTAAGCCTTTTTTTCATTTACTGCCGTGGCCTCTGCACATTTAAGAGGGCAAAGTATGCTGTCAAAGTTGAAGATGGCTCGTAGGCGTGTGTGACAGAGGGGAGGGGCCGAAGGGGGTTTAGAGGGGAGGGTAAGGGGCGGGGTTTCGGGGGACCGGCTAGGAAAGGCGGGCAGAGACACAGGGGGAAGGGGAAGTAGATTAGGGGAACTCAGAAAAAAATAAATAAAATAAAAAAGAATAAAAAGGAGACTCCTTGCGTCGAGGGAGGGGACGGTAGAGGGGGGGGGGCAGTGCCAGGCCACTCCTGCATAGAGCTAAAAGTCGTAACGCGTGACAGTTGCGGCTACGTTCCCTTGTTTCAAAACTTTGAGGAAATTCCACCCCTTAGGTACCGCGCGGGTTTTAATAACGC